>JAYKAV010001445.1:4297849-4324428 GCA_035582835.1 Phoebastria nigripes | reverse complement strand
GGAGCGGGGCCGCGGCCGCCGCCCGCCGCTTCCCGCCCGGCGGCCCCTCGGTGTGTCACGTCGCCATTGCTCCCGCTCCCCGCCTCAGGGCGGAGGGGCCGGGGCGCGCGTTCAACCCGGGAGGGAAACCCGCCACCCCACACGGGCAGCTCCTCGCCGGGAGGGCGCCGCCGCCTTCCCCGCCCCTCCCCGGCCCTCACAACTTTCTGCGGCCCGCGGAGGGACGCGCCGCCGAGCCCCTCCTCCCCGCCCCCCTCACCCGCCGGCCGGGCGGACTTTCGCTCCCGCCCCGCGGACACCCGCCGCGGCCGGCCGCCCGGCCAGGGGGGCGGGCCGGCGCCGCGCGGCTGAGGGGGCTGAGGATGGAGGGCGGCGCGGGCGGGCGGTCCCCGCCGCCAAGCGTCGGGGCAGCCCCGGGGACGGCGACGGGGGGAGGCGGCCGGGGCGCTCGGAGGGGGCACGGGGCGGAGTTCGGCGGGGAAGGGAGTCCCCGTCCCCGCCGTGAGGGGAGCGGCGGGCGTCCTCGCTCCCTCACGGGGTGGAAGGGCGCGCTGGTGCGGGGGGGAAGGGGGAGCTCCCGGCGCCGCTCCGCGCCCCCTCCCCCGGGACGGCGGCAGAGTTGCGGCTGCCGAGGCGCCCGCCGCCCTCGCTGCCTCCTACCTGGAAACTCAGAGCGAAGTGGACAGCCCCGCGCTGCCCGGCCCGGCCCGGCCCGGCCGCGCTCCCAGCGCCGCGGCCCCCTCCGAGACGACGACAGCCCCGCGAGCGGCGGCGGCTGAGCGCGGCCCCGCTCCACCCCCTCCAGCCCGGACTCGCACCGAATCACCAGCGACGAGCCCAATAACAAGCTGTTGAGCAGAATCTGTCCTGCCTGAACTCCCATTGGCCCCCTCGTGACGCCCCGGGGGCTCTGCCCCGCCCGGATTGGGCGCCGCGGACAGCACCCCCATTGGTCACAGGGCGGCCGGCAGAGGGCATTGGCCAGCCGTCGACGCAGGTAGCGCCACAGAGACTTTTGATTGGCGCTCCTTCGGAACGCCAGCCGATTTGTGGAGGTTGAAGTGAAGTCAGCGTCCCCTCGGGGCTGATTGGTAGGAGCTGGATCCGGATGTAGCTCTGGGCGCGGTGATTGGCCGCGACCGGGGGACAGGAAGGGGAACGGCGCGATGTGATTGGTGCGAGCCGTCTCTGGGAGACGCGGTGGGGCGGGGACGAGAGGGAGGGAGGGGGGCGGTGGGGGGCGGAGACGGCGTCCTGCGGCGGCGGCGGTCCGGGGCACGCAGAGCGCATGCGCCGCGGTCAGCCTCCCGGCGCCATTTTGTGTGAGGCTCTTTCCCATTTTAGGCCGCGGGAGGAAGGGAGCGGGAGTGGTCGGTGCCTCTCCCGCGGGGGGAGGTGGGGGAGCCGCGGGGCTATGCCCTAGCGGCGGCCGCGGGCAGCGGCAGAGGCGACGGACTCGGCGGGAAGCCTCATCCTGCGCTCCGAAGAGGCTGCACCTCGTTTCTTCCCTGCGGCCCACCCCCACGTTGGATGGTGGTGGCGGCCGCGTCGCCCTCTCTCCCGCTCGGCGGCGATGGCGCAGGAGCGGGCCCGGCCGGACCCGGAAGTGAAGCGGCGGCCATGGAGGGGCGGCGGCGCCTCTGGCGGCGCGCGGCGGAACCGCCCGCCGAGAGGGCGCGGAGGACTCGGCCGGCCGAGCGGCCCGGTGAGGCGCGGACCCGCCAGCGGCCGTCCCCCGCTGCTCTCTTCGCGGAGCCCGCCGGAGTCGAGCGGCCGTGCTGGGGCGGCCCGCCCGCTGCGGTCGCTGCCGAGCGCCCCAGCAGAGACACCGCCGGGGCTGCAGGTAGGGGCTGCAGGCGCCGCCCGTGCCGCTTTCCCCTCACGCCGGCCTCTCAGCCGGTGCGGGCGGGGCACGGGTGGCTGCGCTTCCCTCGGAGGAAGGCGTTGCTCCGTCGCCATTAATCATCCCCTGCTGCCCATGACGCATTTGGGGTGAAGCCCGGGGAGGGGGACGTGACCGTCTTTTGCTGCCCGGTCGCTTCTGCATATGGTGCTRGCGGTTGTGATGGCCGCCTGGCCTCCTGCCAGGCGGCTGAGGTCATCTCTTCACAGGAAGATGCAGCGAGGACAGGGGAGGACTAGTGTTGACGAGGCTGAGTGTTTTTCGGGGTGTGTGTGGGGGAGTGTAGTCCTGTCCGGTCCTTCCGTACCTGTGATGGATGCCCTGTGAAGGTGCGGTCTTACAAGGCAGGATATCTGCTTCTGTCAAAGGTCCTCTTAAGAGAATCTGTTCTTAGGGGCTAGCTTTGACACTACTAAACAGTAGTTACTAACTGAAGCCTATAATAAACGATATATTTTTTTCTAACATTAGTTTCACATTTTGGCTTCTTACGTAAAATTTGCTCCATGGTTGAATGTAATGCAGATCCATTATTTTTCCACAAAGTAATGAGCATCCGTTTGATAGTGCTCGCTCTCAGCTACAAGGCATACCTTAGGTTTATCCAAAGCAACAGTGGAGGGACCTATCGATATAGTTAAGAGATCCATTGTGCTAATTTGACAGAAATGGATTGTTAGTTTAGGTGTCATTTCCATGTAAATTCTGGCTTGAAGGTGGGTTTTGTTTTTCTATTTTTATTAAATCTGATGCTTTGGAAAGCAGCAGGCAAAAGGACAGTTCTCTAGGGAGTTTAATGAGCAGTGGTGTATAGTATAGATAAGCTCTGAAGGTTTAGTAAGGCATAATGCACACGAGGCATGTTTAGAATTGACTGCAAGAGATGTCTAACATGGGGGAAAGGTAGCTCTAGACTTCTGGTGTTTGGATCTGGGTTGTAAATATAAAGATGTTTGAAGATGTATATGAAATGTATAAAGGTTTGAGGCATTTCTTTTAGTGCTGAGGGAACTTTGATTCTGTGCTGTAGTTCCACTTCATGCAGTGGATAAACTGAAAAGCAAATTATTGTTTAGAATATATTAAATCTAACCCAAATGTTAACAAAACTTCAAAAATTTCATTTTGAATGTGAACTTCTCATCTCTCTGTGGAATGTATTGGCCAAATCATGATTTAGAGTGTGAGCTTTTTTTGAGGCACGATTTGTATTTCTGTACTAAGTATAGTACCGTTCAATAAATTAACAGTTTGTGACAAAACTAATCAGTCTTGTTTCTGATTTCTAGCAGAAAAATCCTGTCCACCTGGATGTATCTGTTACAGCTGGCATGCTTAGGAAGTCCGTGGCACATCACCCATCTAGCTATCATGAGCAAAAGGACTCTCTTTCTATATAGCCAGTCAGCAGGAGAGGTTACTTGTTCTTTTATGGTATTTAAAGCACCTAAGAATGCCTAGCTAGGCAGCTCAACAAAGAGCATAAACATTCTCACACAACTTAGGGATGATGTCTAGTCTAATGGAATGAAAAAGCTGTGCTTTTGGCAAGCCAGAGAAAGCGTCTAATTTTAGTTTAAAATAACTTTTCATTGGAATATGAATTTCAGGACTCGGAGTTATGCCATGATATTGAAATTTTACATCCTAAATGTATGTCAGTGTTAACTAGCCCTGAGACTTCAAGACAGCTTGGCTATACTGGATCCTCACAGCTGTGCCCCATCCCCCAGTGYGATCCCATACAGGGAAACAGTTGAAATGAGTGGAAGAAATGAGCGGCGGACTTTTCTGTTGTGAGCCACTTTATCATGAGCCACTCTGTTAAACTTTACAAAGTTGAACACTTTAGAAGCTCTAGAATGAGACGAGCATATTAAGTCTTTTTAGTGTCTAATCTCTCTGTACATAGACGTGCTATAAAGTAGAAAAAATTTTGACATCATTGTTCAAAGCAGCAGTACTTGCATTATGTGTACTTTGTTAGTACCAAAGGTCTTGTAGATGCAGTACAGGAGGTTCACCTGGGGATATGCATTTTGGTCTTAGCTTTTGCGAATTAGCACAAGGCTTCTTCATTAAAAAACAGTTAACACAAAAGCATCAAGGCACTCTAAGCATGACACCAGTCTTTGGTCATATGTAATTCTAGAGGTTAGGTGATGGCTGCAAGTAATAATGTACTTTAAAATGTCTTTGGTGTATTAGTTGCAGAATGTACAGAAATTTTGCCCAAAGTCTTCCATGTATGTGGCACTCAATAGGAAAAGGCAAGTACAGGAATGTCTCTATCTTACAGTATTCTTTATAAGAATAGCAGAATAATAGCAGCCAAATAAAACTGTTGAATGTATCATGTGGCTTGCTTGAGAAGAGAGACAAAATAATGAGAAGAAAGATTTCTGGGATAAGTAAGATGTTTTAATTCTGTTCTGTAGTCACATACTGCTTTTGACATATTGCATTCACACGTAGATAAAAGAAATTGGAATACATACACAATCACAGCCAAAATGTTCTAGAAATACTGATTCTTGTTCTAACATAGAGCTTCTTTGCATGCAATGAAATACTGTGCTACTTCATGTCAGACTTTTCATGTGTTCAGGAGGCTTTTAGCTGCTTTTATTTTTGTCTCGAGTGTTTAGTTCTCCTTTTTTTAAATGCTCTTCCCCTTGGTGTTTCTATTCTGTAAGTAAATAGGCAACATTTTTTCCAGTGGTGGTTGAGCAAGCGTCTGCCTTGCAGTTCAGAACTTCTGTCTGTGTGGAACTGCTGTATTTCTGTACAAATGAAGGTCAGATGTATGCTTCCCACAAAGCTTTATTATGTAAGTGATTGTAAGCTGCTCGGACAAGAGTGTGTTAAGTTGTGAAGTACTTAGTATGCAGGTATAAAGAAAATATCCCAATGAATGTGAAGGTGACAACAGAAAAGTTCAGTCAGTAATAGCTGGATTAGAAAAATGAAAGGTCAAACCTTCTTTCCTAGTCATGGAGAAAATTGTGCTTTACTGTTAACTATCAGCAGTAAGTTCCTTCATATTTATTAGTGTGTGAGATAGAAATCAAAAAAACCCCACCAAACAAAAACACCTGGCAATGCTAAATACTTACCTACAGTTTCCCCAGCTCTAGTACATTCCTGTCCCCATGTGCAGAAAAATGGATATTTAGTTATTCAAACATAACTGTGTGTGCTGTTTTTCATCATTTCATTGTGAGTGTTGCTGCTGGAGAAGACACAAAGTTTAGCAACCCTTAGGAAGCCTGAATTAGTGCGTTATATCCACTGAAGTTAGTAGTGGTTTCTTGAATCTGGTATGGGTATGTTTTGCAGCAGTGCAGTATCTCTTCTGAATCTGAATAGTCATGAAAATATTTACGACATAGAGTACTCTGTCGTAAATATTTGTGTGAGAAGAATCTCAGAATCAGGTTTCCTGTCAGCTCTGTGGCTAACAATAATATTCACTTTGTAGTTGCTTTTTCCAGTAACACTAGTAAAATGATGTTATGTGCTCAGCTTGTCAGAGTAGCTCTTGTTAGCGGCTTCAGAGATCTCCAGGGAGAAGTAGTCCCATTTTTACTGAATAAACTATGTCCAGACTTTGTTGTGCTTTGTGGCTGCAGATCTTAACTACAATCCCATGTGTTATAAAATGTGTGCAGAAATTGGTGATGCATTAACTGATGTGTGTAATTAGCAGCCTAACACCAAGAGAAGAGGTTTTAGTTCTCAACTGATGCAACTGCTGCTTTCATCCTAGCCTGTTAGCTGTGTGGGGGTGTTTTGGCATGTATCGTGCAATCTTTTAATTCCAAACATAAAATGTTCCTTTTTTAAGACTGATTTGGTAATCTTGTGTTTGGACAGAATAAGAGCTGTATTGTAAGAGACTATTTTTATTCTTTCTGGTATGTAATTTTCTATTATGATAGCTAACATATTTGTATCAAATGTTAACGTTAGCTAATTTACAACTATGGAAGAAGGGTGCCCATTGCCAGGGTTTACTTAAGATTGGATTCTAAAGCCAGTTTTTGCATGTTTTGTCATGTGCTTGTTAAATTATCTGAATATAGATGTTTAATTCCTCTTCTGTTGCCCAGCAAAGGGATGCAAGATACAGAAATTGATTACAAATCCACTTAATTTCTTGTATTATTTCTAAGGACTATGAGTTCACATTGGTGACAATAGCGAGGCTATTACAGCTACGCTGGGGAAGTTGTGCAGTGTTGCAAAACAACAGCACACAGTACTACAGAGAAGCTGAAGATTTGCATGGCAGCTTTAATTTAGATGTGGCAAAGGACTTCGGTTGTCATCATCTGCAATCAAGTGATCAGTCTGTCACTCAAAACTTGAAGTAGATGCTTGAAGTTAAATGAGAATTTAGTTACTGTTCTGGGTAGTAATGTTACTTCACGCGACTGCTGAAGGAGAGCATCCTTACGTATTTTTCAAAATAACAGTTTGAATGCCAGCAGTAAAGGTGAAGGATTAGATCTGCCTGTTGTTAGTGAGTAATCAAACCTTCTGTTTCAGGCTTTATGAATAACTTTTTTTGTGACGGGCACAAGACACTGGTTAGTACTAGAAATGTATCCTATGCATGTACACATATGGGCTATGTTAGTGCATCAGCCATTCCGGTATTGTAAACTTTAATTTTTAAAATTCTGTTTTAAAACTCTATTTACTTTTTAACTGGCTTCCAAATTATCTCTATAGCATGCAGCTCTTCTTCTTGGCTTCTGGAGCTGTAGGCATTATTACTGATGCAAAAATTTTATCTGTGGAAGTTTTGATCTTTCAAGGTGAGAAGAGATGTCTTTTCTACAGGATTGGGGGAGTGGTTTTCTGTGTAAATATAGTCAGTCACCAGTCTGCAGAGCAAATATGGTTTTAGTGTTCCTGAAATAAACTTAAGTTGAAAACCTTTAAACTTGCATCTGAATCTCTAAATAGTCCGTATTCTTCCTAACAGAGTCAAATCTTGTTCATAAATACTACTGCTTGAGTAACCTCCAATTTAAATCAAACATACAGGGTAAAACTTGAATGCAAAAACCCTGTGTTTTTGGGAGTGGCAATTACATATTTCATTGCTATGAAAACTAACAGGAGAAAAAGTCTTTAAAGTTTTAACATTTAAATGAGRTTGCATGTCGTATTTGAAGACCCTTACTGCAATCTTCTGAGTACGTTAAGCTTCTGAAATAGCAGGTATTCCTCCTTAAATATTTAACTTCTGATATCTACTTTGGAGCAACAGTGTGGTCACTTTTTCAGCCTTTTGTGATACCAGACTGGGAGTAAACGTGTACTGAATAGGTGTCTAATGCTATCTGTATCTAAGATGTCGACTGCTGCTGACGTTGGAGAGCTGAAATAGGCTGTTGTTTCACTTTGGCAAAGGAACTAACTCTGGTTGGATTAATTTCTCAATACCTGTGTTAGTAGATTCAGGGTTTTCTTGTTTTTCAGAAGTAGTTTTGAGTGACCTGTCATGGCCAATCTGAAGTAAGAATCTTCCTCGCTTATGCTACCTGTTGCTAGTTTATATCTTGGAAGGCTTTTTTTCCCCTCCCCTCCTGATAAGACTTCTTGCTGCAGAAGTAGCCATGTTAAAAAGTACAAGAAGGAAATAAAGCTGTTAAGAGCTATGTTCTCATATACACAAGCTTTTTCAGACACCGGTAAGTGGCTTGCTCAGTTTGGATTTTTACTAAAGTATTATCTTTCCACACTTGTAGAGATAAAAAAATAGGGTTCTAATACTGATGGTGAGTCCTTGGACGTGGTCCACCTGCCTGCATAAGTGTCACTCTCAAGCTTGTCGGCACTGATAAGCTGTTGATTAAAATAACGGATTCTTACAGATGCAGGTTGTAGAGCAACACGATCCCACTAAATCGGTATGGTAGATGCACGGTCTTTCCTTGTAACTAGTCTCCAGAAAGCAACGTGTATGCCACTAATAGTATGCAGCCTAGCACAAAGCAGCAAGCACTACTTCTGCAAAGCATGGTTGCTCAGCAAAAGAAAGCTTGTGAAGGCAGTGGTTACATGGCCTTTCTTCTAGGGCTTTTGCTTGTCCAAATTACTTTAATCACTTAGGTTTAACTTACTTTTCAGCCTCAGCTAACAAGACTGCAGTTGGTCAGTATTGATTCTTTTTTAAAAGTGTTAATACCCTCAATCTTTTGAATTAAATGTTTTTAGCTATAMGTAGCTGCTGTTAGTGATACTACAGTTCAGCCAGTGATTAAATTCTGAATTTTTTCCTATTTAGCTGCCTTTTTCAAAAGATACTTTTTATTTGTGTATATTGTTTGGAGGATATTATTACAGGTAGCTAATTTCCAGGTGGCCAGGGAGTTAGCTGACCAATCAACACTGTGTAACGCACACTTAGCCTGTGAATTAATTGCAAGACCGTACTGTTTGCAGGAGGTTGTACCTTCAGGGATATGCTTTCCCCTGCAGTGCTTCTGTGTAGTCTTGTCACCCCATTAGTTACACCAGTACAGCTGTAAACAGAACCACTGAAATGAGCTGTGTTGTGTGACATCCAGAACTCTGAAAGAACAAAATACATGTCTTTTTGGAGAGTTTAATTATTCTGGATCAATGAAAGAACTCTTATTAGTGTGGGAGTGATCACCTCCCTGCAAGCAGCACAATGGGGGACAAACTGGTATGAGTGCAGAAACAAGCATTTGGCTGGGGGAAGTAGTTGCTTGTTAAACCGACTGACAGGAAATGCATTAAGCTATGTTTTGATTCTGCCTCCTAAAACAGTATTTTGGATTTGTTTCTATTCCTGATTTATATAGAAAGGTATTTGGAAAAAATAGCCCCTCAGTGGTGTGCTTTGTAGACTCTGGAAACACCTAGAATTAGAGCTGAAATTGAGCTTTATGTAAGCATTCTGTTAAAGTCATCTAGCACTTCCTTTGCTGCTCTTGACACCTGTTAATGCAGTCTAATGTAACAGGTCTCTGTCCTTCCCCAAAATAATGAAATTAGCAGATTTCCTGCTTTTCTAAAAACTCTGCAAACAAGATAAATTTCACTTCCAAAAACTTAGGCATCACTTGGGTGGGTTTTTGGGTTCTGTGTGTGTGCGTTTGGAATGTATGGGCTTCTGGGTGAATTTACTATAATTGAACCTACTATTAATCTGCTGAAATTGGAATCTTAATGAATGTATTTTAGATGTGCAGACAATACATATACCAAATGATATCTAACTTTATGCAGCAATAAAGCACCCCATGTTCTTTCTAAATTCTTACTTGTCTTACCATGTCACCTAAAATGGTATTTTCAGTGGGTAGTTCTTACACTGTCTTTAGGGAAGACTTCACAGGATTTCAGGTTTTCCTGTATCTGATTATATGCACGTTTGCACTATTAACTATGTGATGATGCTGCCTGCTTTATTCTAGTTGTCCATTTTTGGTTGGCACAGCAACTTGTAAGAACCATTTTTAAACACCTGTTTCGGAGTCCTTTAATAGCAATGTACCGAAGATGAAAGAGCACTGCATGGTGGTTGCTTAGTCCATCTGGAAATGGGAGACTTGGTTTGAGCTTGGTGGTAGATCCCATGTTCTCAAATACTAGAATGTATTTACTGGAAAAACAGTAAGGCTACACTCTTACCTCTTCTACCACCTGTTTTCTGCAACTCTGATAATTAGACATAATAGGTAGCAAGAGCTTCTATGATGGAAAGTTACAAGCAGTTGGTGTCTCAAAATAGCTCTCAATTCTTAAGTAAAAGTAACTTCCTTGCTGCATGTAACTTGAAAAACTGGTGGGTGGAGGAAAAGCTAGTCCTTGTCGTCTTAGGCATACGCAACTGAAGGAAGAAAATGAGGGGGAGAGAACAGTCTCCATACTGTATTTTTGGTGCTATTAGTGTCTCAAAATTGTCATGACAACTAATACTGTTTTTCTCTTCAGAATCTTGAAACTGTGCACTTTAAGGTCATGATTATCTTCCAGCTGATAAATGCTTAAGATGCATTGTTGAATTCACTGTTTTGTGTTCCCTTCTATGGTTACAGTTTTCTCTTAAGGAAGAGACTTGCAAAACAGCATATGTAGTTACTCCAAATCTCCTTCCTTAAGGGTGACTTGGACTATATAGCCAGAGAGCATCTCAAGCAGTATTGTGTCCATATGGACAGTCACACTTCCAGCATGTGGGGCTTTTAACCTCAGGCCATCAAGCTATTTTTGGTGATGAGAAGGAAGCAACACATGACCTGATGCTTGGCATACTTCAGATCTGCATGAGAAGAATTCTGTTTGAAATGTTTCCTTTCTGAGAGTCAGCACCAAATACAGATTAGTAGTATTTCTTTTGGAGGTACCCTTACGGGTATCAGCCACACAGGAAATTTTACATATGGGTTACTTCTATGAGCCGTTCTTCTATGAGCTTCTAGCAGCTCAATCTTACCATAATTTCATCAGCAGTACTAGTCAGTTGTCATGAAGATACTATCCAAAGCAGTAATTTTTATGGCCATGTAAAGGTAGTACAAACAATTAAAATTGATTATCCTGATGCAATAGCCTAAACTTGATTTTCGAACTCTGCAAGTCCAGTTGCATATTTTAAAATCTGTCCTGGTGCAGTCATAGAGATGTATGTAAGTAAACTAGATACTGGAATCTATTTTTTTTTTTTTTAATTCGTCATCTGCAGTTCACCATAGTCCCCTTCTTAATTCTCTTTAACAAGGCTTCTGTATGTGGACTTGCTGACTAAATAACAGGGAATGTGACACATCCAGTCCTATTAAATGTCACAGTAGTGATTCATCAGATGCTGAGTAACAGTCAGTGGATGTATGAGACTTAAAGGGAGAGGAAGCATCTTACTGTACATTCTACTCGTGTCATTGTTGGATCTATGTATTTCCAAAATACTCCTTGGTGGAGGGATGACTTTAAGCTACTAGATGAGTTGGTCTATACAGTCTTAGTTTCTGGTGTTCTGTTAAAGCCTGCGCTTTGGGTCTTAAGCAACAGCACATGCCGTTAAAACTCTGAACATAAAATGTTTCAGCACGGCAAGAACTGCAGTTACGCATTCCAAGTGGGTATTTGGCTTTCTSCTCTATTATGTATTCCCATAAATGGCCAGAGTCTGGACTAAGTAGGTTACTTGTGGAGCCTGAAGCAAGAAGTGCTGCTTGGTATGGGCTAATTATGCTTTTTCTGATATCTTCAGAACTGAAACTTGCCAGTGCTTTGGGCAGAAATGATCCAAATGAGACTGTTAAGAATCACCTCTTGCTCAAATCTCCAATTCAGAAACTTTTACCCTGCCCATTTATTAGCCTTGCAATGCATTTTCACATGTCAATGTTACTGAAGTTAAAATTGACCATTTTCATGCCAATTATAAAAGCTACTTTTCATTTTAGGGAAGGGGATCCAAGCCCTACTTTTGTAGGAGAGCATGCTGCCTCTGCTGCTGAAGGCTGGTTCTGGGAGCCTTCAGAGGTCACTGTCACAGACTGCTGCTGTTAGGTCTATCGTATTGGGCTTGCATGTGTTACAAGCAGCTCTGACTTGGGTCAGCCAAGTGGGCTGCCCTAGTCCCTTGGCATGTTATGAGACTCACTGCTCTCAGAGTGAGCCTACTCAAAAGTAGCAAGATTTAAGTAGGAGCACGTGCTATCCTTTGTCTCAAGGAACAGCTCTTCTGGAGCTTCAACTCTGCAGACTCTGAGTATACATACTTTCTCCAGACATGCCCCACAGCTGAAGCTACAGGAGACTGACTGGTGGAAGCTTTCAAATCTTTGTTTTAGCTACCTGATCAGTTGTTGGTCTCTGGGCTTAAATCAAACTCTTCCCCCTAGATACTGTTTAAGCCTGGAGCGTAAGGGAATATCTACAATACAGCTAGATTTTTTTTTTTTTTTCTTCCTAATCCTGTACTTAAAACAGAGCCTCTGCTAAAAGTAAGCGCTTTTTTGTTGAGATTTAATATTCTTTTCTCTTGTTCTGTAACAGATCTAGTCCTCACTTAAATAATAATCTCAGATCCAGCTTGAGCCCTTCTGGAGCTTAGCTTTCACCAAGTGATTTGCCTCAGACAGCTCTATATATTTAGAAAAAAGCCATGATCTTCAACACTTAAGTTTAATGATGCTGTGCTGTCCCACTACATTTTTAAGACTTTATGTGGTCAATGTTGCCATGAGTTGCCACCTCCTCCTTTTTAGAAGACTTCTTCCCCTGCTCAGCTTCCACTGTTTGACACAGCAACAAGTAAATACTAATTCTCAGTAGCAAAATTAATTGAAGTTGGCATTTAGCCTATCACATGTGGACTAAATTAGTGAAACATTATGATGGCTACTGTACAACTGTATAATTAAGCATTCTTAGGTAACTAGCTTCATTACTTACAATTACAGTAACAATTACTTGTTAAGTGCAATGTGGTTGTCTCATTGGCTATCCCAGTTGGAACTGCAACTACGTTAAGGCTACAAAAATAGCTGTAATGGGGAATTTGCAGTAGTTTTTCTGCTGAAATGAGAGTCCTTCTGGACTAGAAATCTATTCTAATGTTCCCTGGGCCTTATTGTTAAAAGGTAGCAATGCTTAATTATTATATTATAATTATATTATTATTATAATGCTTAATAATGTTCTCATCTCTTCTTCCAAGAGCAATCACAGACTGTGGCTATGAATAACCAGTATCACGATTGGCAGTTCAATCAAGGAATAACCAAGTACTAGTTTTTAATATTAAACTATGCAGTATAAACAAGAGACTTGTCAAATTTCTAAGTAATTGTTTTTCTGTACCTAGCCTGGCTCAAATAGAGTGCTGTAGTAAGAGGAAGCAACACCAGCCTGATTATATCTTTCCTTCTTCATGTCTGTTTTGATACAGAGTACAGTTGCTTCTTGATGATGCTGATTTTCTTTTGAAATAAAAGCTAACAGACAGTAAAATGGAAAATTTATTAGTGCAAGTTGGTCACTCAGTTTCTTCCAACAAGTACATAACAGCATCCCATGCTTAATACATTATAAACAAACCTGTTGTAAGTTAAGAAAAGTTGAACTTGTCTTGAAGTAACAATGTGTTACATATTGTCATCGTCTGATTCATCTTCCTCTTTCAAAGATTCCTGTTTTAAAAAAAAAGTTTAATTAAAAAATAGTTTAACAGTTGTTTTATAATTCAGCCTATAATAAGCAAAATGAGTTTTGCTGTAGCTTCACAATCCTCTCAATCTGTCCAAAGCCTTGTATTCAGCAGGCTAGTTTGTATTTTTAGGAGGTAATACCAAGCACCATTACTACTTTTAGAACAAAAGCAAAGCTGTTAAATGCTGGAAGTCTAACTTTCTCCAGATGGTTATCTTTAAAAAACCGTTGTAGGCAACATGACTTACTACCTCTCCTACTCACTTACGCCATTGTTGAAGAGTTAATACATTTACTTTTGAAGGAGAAACACGCCCCCTGTGCAAGCCTGCTGAATTACACTGGTTTTGAAAGTAAAAACTATCCCTGGATTACACTGTAAACTTCACTATTCTCCCTTCAGAATAACATCAGCTAACACTGAAGTGGTGTGTGTTGTAACTATACATTTTCCAGCCATCGCAACAGTAGAAGCCTAACCTTCAGTGAGTTCCTTCTACTCTAGAGTTGTTTGTCAAGTGAAGCACTGAGGCGACACCAAAGTCGGACCTTACCTTGGCATATTTTTCTGCTTCTTCCCTGATGTCTTTGGGAACAATTTCATGTTTTCCATTGGTTACTGCCAATAAAAAGAGTACATCTTAAGTAGAATTCACACAAAGACCTTGACATACAGAGTGAATTTAAGAAGCAATGTTTACTTTACTACAGAAAGTTATGTATTTTCTATAGTGTTTATAGAAATTACAGAAATGCATTACTTTCTCCAACCCAGCTGAGTTCCAGCTCAAAAGCTTTATCCTTTACTTCATCGTGAACTATGTAGATTCTGGAAGGAACAGACAAAGTACAGATTAGAACAGATTGATCAATAGGCTAAATATACTTTCTTCCTTTCACAGATTTCTTCTATTGAAGTACTCCTCTTACAGTTAATGGAAGYTCTCCCCATGCTTTCTGCCCTGCCCACACACACACAAAAAAAACCAAACCATCAGAGAATTTTCCAGGCTTAATTGCTAATATAACAATACATTAAATGATTACAGCTAAGATGCAGGTTGAGATGTTCAAGTTATCTTAATTAGAACAAACATTAAGATTCAAATACTGCAGAACCAAGGCTACGTCATCATTGCCTGCTTCTGCTAGATTAGTTATAATACAGTTAGGAGTGTCCTATATTTCTCCTATAAATCTTATTTCAGTTTACACTTAAGACTAAATCCCAACACCATGTTATCTTGTGTCTAATTAGAAGCCTGTACATAGATCTCCATATAGACTGCCATACCTATGGCAACCACGATGGTAATCAGAATTTAACCTACAAGTGGTATTACAGCATATGCAGTACCATCCAGACTAGTAAAATCACTCCTTAGTCTGTGGGATAAAAATGTTACGCTGTAATAGCAATACTGATTTGACTGCATCATAGTATTCAGTCCTCAGTGGCAGAACATGTAAACAAACTATAATAACCCTGAGTTGAGACATACACTCAAAACAATAGTAGAACTTACAATAACCTGTGGCTTCACTTGTTGAGAAGGTTGTCTTCCTTAGTTCGTTTCAGAAAGCATTAATAAGTCAAAAGCTGAAAAATACCAGCTATTTCTAGCCAACATAGAAAGCTTGGAGATAGTGGAGGAAGGAAGGATACCTTCAGCACCACACTAAGTACTTCCAATTAAAGTTTGGTAAAAGTATTGTGAAACAAACATAAAGAACAAAGTTAACATTGGTGTCCAGGGAAATACCACTATATGCTTATGTTCTTCTGACACCCTTCTGTGACTGTTAGACTGGACTTACTGATCAATGCCCAAGATGATCTATAGGCCTTTCCTATGTGTTCAGCTGGTTACAAGCCTTTTGCAACAAAGTGTACTGTTACAAGCTCTTCAAGAAATCATTACTCTGGACTCTGGCTAGTATTTTAGGGTTAAAAAAAATAATGATTAAAATCCTTGCTATCTTGCTAAATGCTACTAAGGAGCTGAATTTGAGCTGAAAAATAGCACTATACCTAGAGCTGCTGTTAAGTTTTGAGCTGAGGCAGAATTAAAGAACAGAAGCCTTTTCATTATTTGAAAATCCATGCCTTATTTGTGTCATTTTAGAACTGCTTTGAGGTCCTTGCTAGGTTTTAAAGAACAGAGATCCCACAAACTCTTTCCTCTAGCTGCTGCCATGACGGCCTCAGACACAAACTCTGAAATAAGCTCACACGCTGCAACACCAATGGTAGAAGCATATTTATTACTTCTTTATAAMCTTCTAAGCAATAGCCATAAAATGCTGGAGAGTACAGTTTTGCAGCTGCAGATTATTAAATTTGTGACAAGCAAAGAACATGTCCCTAAAGCATTAAAATGAAGTGGTGTAGATACCTGAAAGGATACTTGTTTTTGTTTGAAGAGATACTAATTCACAAAGTATTTTCAAGATAGTTTACTACTGGCCATTGCATGCTTTACCTAGCAGAAAGTCTTCTCTCTTCTGGTACCTTTTTTCCCCTCACTAGTACGTGACTTACTGAATGGTCCTTCTTTTTTTCCTGTAAATACACTGTCCTCATACAGAGTTTGTGGGATAGTGTTAGTGACTACAGGCAAATCTATCACTGATGTGTTGTCCTAAATTGCATCAGTAAATAGCAAATTAAATATTTCCAGTCCTTTCATGTGGTATCAAGCTTTATCATTTAAATGAGACCAGCTATACCCTGTATACATCTTTAAACAAGGAGTTATACTTTGCTTCTTCCCTAAGCACTTGAGTCTTTTTTTAGGCAAATAGGAAGGCTGGGTCAAAGACCTCAGCTTCATTTCTGGACTGCTACTTAATGTCTGAAGCATCAGTTCATTGTTCAATCTGTCTAACAAAGTGTACAGCTCTTTCTTCAGAATCAGGGCACCAAGGAGTCTTCCCCCATCTGTCACCTGTTTTATATATATTTTAAAACCAGTGACTATATTCAGACAGTTTAACCTTTAATCCACTGCTGCTACAAGTTGCACCTATAAAAAGTAGCAGATGACATCAAAAGGCATAGTTTTCACATCCTTCGGCATTTTTCCATACTGAGTAGCACATCCCATCTCACAAGAAGAGAAAAAAATACGAATAACAGAAGATACTAGAGTCAGCATGAGCACTCATCTAGTAGAAGTGAAACCTGGTACCCAATTTAAAAGGAATAGTTTCAGTTTGAAACCATAGCAAGCTCACCAGTACGGATTTTTGTCGGGTTGGAAAAACAGGTTGGAGACTTACATTTTCGCAACCTCTTTAACAACATCACGGCAGGTCATTTCCTTCATCTGTAGACAAAAAATACACAGGTTAAGAGAATATACTGTTTCCATTTCCACAAGGCCAGAACATGAGGAGCTGCACACATGCCTACGAGCTTACTGTTCAGCAGTGATAAAAGTGACAAAAAGTTAAGACTAGAACCAAATTTATTCTCTACGATGAGTCTTTCAGCCTGCTATATGCAAGTCATTCTTCCAGTGAAGCATTTTACAACTGAAAGATTCTATAAAAAAAACTGTTACGTGGAAACTTCCCCAGTTTAAAGCACTCATCAGCTGGAAGCTTAAAAGCCGAACAGATAACCTTAGTGTCGTAAAAGCTTGACTTGTTCTTAGATGTTTATGATCAACTGACATAAAGTAACTACATGTACAATATGGGGAAGGCACCATATTTCCACGTATAATATTCATATTCTTTCGAGGTAGTATAGTAATACTTTCGGTCTTACCAACATTTTATGCAAGCAATTTTGACTTTTAAGTAATGCCCTAAGAGGAGAATATTGTTCCAGTGTTAACAACCAACTACATGCCTGAGCAAGGTATCAGGATCTCATTTTATATTTTCTCTCTGTTCTATCACAGTCTTCTGACAGTTTCACAGTTAACCAAAACAAAGTCTYGTGCCAATTTCCATGACATAATAAACTGATGTTTTGTAGGTCAAATCTCTTGCCAGTCAACTCTTCTGGACTATGAAGTAGTAATATATTCTACTATATTTCATTAATTCAGGGTTGAAATAAGATTAGTCTCATTTCCTTTCTCAAGGTTTCATTTGCACAAACCAGACAGACATCAGCCTTTGATGCTGCACTCACAAGAATGCACCTGTCGTTATTGATTGACACCAACGGGCCATTAGTCACAAAATACAGGGCAATACATTACACATTTTACTGACACTTTCCCTAGCATAAAATGATTTTCAAGTTCAAAATAAGTTACCGTTTCTTTTTTTTTCTCCCTATTATTTACACTGAGCTCAAAGAATAAACCGTTAATTACATAGACTTTACCATCTCTTCYGATTCTCAAAATGTTTTCAAAACCATAGTACGGATGCTAGTTTTGAGACACTGGTGAAGGAATTAAGATGACAACAGTCCTTTGTTCATGTTGAGTATCACAGCACTTTCTAGGGTGAAGCACACACCCACGAAACCAGTGGGCCAGAGAAGAAATGCCCATGCCTGGTTAGACAGACATGCCGTCACAGTCCCATCCCAGGAASTTTCCTAAACAGATAGAGACCCATTGCCCCAGCCCTTATGTTTGTGACACTGGATCCATAACACACACAGCACTGGCTGCTGTGTACAAATATAACTTGTGTCACACAAATATTTAAACTACTATGTGTATTTATGCATCTAAAGTTAGTAGTGAAATAGGAAAACCCAAAGGTCTGCCACTATCACGCATATTTACAAAAGAGAAAACTGAAGTAAATTTATTTTTTGCCATTATCCTTTTCCCATCCCATGTACGTTAATTCTGCAGACAATAAGAGTAAACACTATAACAGTTTATCACAGGAGTTAATTGCGATTATGTCTATATATCAAGAAGTTGTACGTAGCATCAGAGCTGCACGAGAAGCAGTGTAGAAGAGATCACAAGATTCAAGTACTCTCCACTCGACTACAAGTCTTCCYGCAGCTGAAGCTATCAGACATTTGCATAAGATGCAACAGATGTGATCAATGCAGTGTTTTCCGCTTGCGCCCTCAGCTACACAAGAGGGTCTCGCATACTGTGTCCCCTCCCAGACACAGTATCTGCTCTGCAGTACCTAAGGCRGGTTTAAAGTTTTGACTACCTGCTTGCCTCTTACTTTCCACCTGTAGCCATCTCTTCCACAGGAACAAATCTTAGCTGACAGGCTACAGTAGGCGGTATCACCCCACAAAAGCTTTTGTACTTCTGTCTTTTTCCCATTTCAGTTTTGACAAATTCATCTCATCAAAATTAACTCTGACCTGGAAACCTGCCCAGTCTACAGTTAACAAAAAGCATCGGCATGCAAGACTGGACTTGCTTCACATTGCTGTGACAAGATCATACGCATTACTGAAGACATTCTGTAAACGAGCCATTAAATAAATAAACGCAGTTAGGCAATATGGCACACCACTGTTCCCATGTACTAAATTTTACAGGCTCTACTGTAAAGTTCAAGCAATACACACACTTAATAGCTGTACAAAAACTCAGTCAATAAAACAGAAGTTTGTGAAAATCCCAGCACTACATAGAAAATGGATTTTTTGGGGGGTAGATTATATGTTACCCAACGTATCATTATCTTTCTGCCAATTTGCATCATGGAAATTGAAATTATGATTTCCCAGATGCCATGATTCCAGTATCAAGATCAGATGATCTTGTAGGCTTCTGACTTTTAATTTCGTATTCAAGCATCTGACCAGATTCAAGACTGAATGAAGCAAGTCTAGGAACATTGTAATTTTCCCTGTAATTTTTCAGTTATGATGCTACAGCACCATAAACAGACTACTGTTAAAAGTGTAACCACCATATGAACTCTGAACCTTTCCATGAACAGCTGTGATGTACTTCTGCAGACCAAAACCATAAATAAGATGCAAGCAGAGTATAAGAATTACATGAGACAGACCAGGAGCAAGACTTTGTCCCACATTAATTGTCTCCAATTCCAAGGGCGTCAGATATTAAAACACAAGAGAAGGACAGAAGTCTTTTAGGATTCTAACATAGTTCTAAATCAGCGTAAGGCACACTTCAGTACATTTCAGTAGTCTTCTCTCCACAGACTAGTTTTACAGAGCCAACTGTTTGCATGCTCATTCAGAATGCTACGAAACAACTTCTCGGTGTGCACTCGCAGAACCTCCTTGTCACACTTGACAAGTTACAGTATTGTGCAAGCAGGAAATACCAAAAAGAGCTGTTTCTGTTTGGCATCAATGATGGTGTGCCACATAGTTGTACTCTTCCTAGTGTTCACAGCACTAAAGTCCTTTTCATCAGATGTGTAAAGATGTTTTGAAAGGTATGTTACAGTCAGCAACAACAAGCTACTTGAACACATCTTTTGAAAAAAGGCAGTACCTCAACACTAGCCAGCTGGGAAACACCCTCTTACCTGGCAAGGATTTTATTTTTCTCCATTACATTTTCAGAGTGATAATATTCCAGCGGTCATTCAGTATTCTGCAGTTCCACTCACTGTCCTTAACAAGACCAGCTGCTTTCAACTTTTTAAACAAAAGGATCATCTAAAACCTTTGGAAAAAAATAGATATACCACCCTGTACAATGCTGCCCTAAGGTTTTMATTCACAACTAAAAACTTAGTTACACTTTTATATTCACTCAATTACTTTGCTCACTGGCATGCATGGCARTGTATGTTCATGCTTCCTGTTTTAAACATGTATACTCCCTTCGGACTACCCATCGCCCAGGGGCAAGACTTGAGAAATACTGCTAGTATAGAGGCTAAAACATCTCCTAGAACATATGAGGAAATATTCCATCTGCTTCTCTTGTATTTTATATATTTTAGGCATCCAACAAGGTAACATAATAAGCTAGGAATATTTGTCTTGAAACAGCACAACAAAACTGTAACATCGTACCTGAAGTTTTTCTATCTCTGTTTTTGCAGCCTGCCTGGCTTTACCAATGGCACACCCCCAATAACCCTAAAAAAAAAACAAAAAAAGAAACAAAATATGCACATTTAATTAAATACTAAGCCCTGTACAGTTCTTACTGTCACTTAGCATATGACAACCCCCACCCTACTCACATAGCGAGAGGCTAATATACAGTAACCCTTGGTATTGTTCTCTCTGGGGGCACATTCCCAAATTGTTGAATAGAACCCAATTACCAGATTAAGTACTACCTCTGTTGATAGAAAAGAGAAGAGCTCCGTAGTTCCTGGTCAGAAACATACCTGCTCAATTTGTTGCAATAGATAATTTTTTTTATTGTTGTTACAGTAAATGGAAGAGCAAACTAGAATTAGAGAAGTTCTAGGATCAAAAAAACCCAAACCCACCTACCATGAAAATATATTGAAGTGTAAGCACATAAAAACCAAGCACTTCTATTTCCCTCAAAAGCTATGGTATTGGATGTAATGAAAGAAAATTAAAGAAATCAGAACAGTGTAAGTGTGTATCAYACTGTGTGTAATACACAGCTGAAAAGGCAGCACTAACAACAATTAACAACAGTATCTATTTTGATTTGACCTGCTGTTAGCAGACAGTGTCAGAGTAGCAGCCCTCTCTCATCTGAAGCTCTCTCTTACCTGAAGTATTTTCTGAATGGGGTATCACGACAAGACTTGCCCTCTTTGGGCAGTGCATGGGACTTTTCACTGGATATAGCCAGGTGGAATGAACTCCCCAATTTCTGAGACACAAGTTTTAAAACTAGCTTCTCAGAGACTTGTACTTCTAAGAAATACACAATGTGTATTTAACAAGGACATGCAAATGAGCAAAACCCAGCTCTGTTCACTTTAAGCAGTGATTCACCAGAGATCTTCCCAGGCAAAAAGAGAAAAAATTAACAGCTCTTTTGGAACAGCACTTACTATTTTCCTAACTAGGAACTTTTAAAAGGAGAACTTATGCCAAGATGGAAGTATTTTTGACACACTCACGTATGAAACTCCTGATGGATCAATCATGTATAGCTGTGCACCATCATCATCATCATAGGACCCCAACATGAAACTGGAGGGGAAAAGTGAAATTAGAAACTTTTCTTCTACCAACCCACACAGAATTACAGAGACTACACCAACTCAGGTTTCCTACATTCTTTTTGGAGCAAAACTCCTACTATCCTGCTACATTCCATTAAGCAATTTGTCTGAACAGTTTAGTGTTACCATGACAGCCAAGCACCTGCAAGTTGCTAGAAACATTTTACTTATCTGTAACTAGACAGCAGATCTCAGTTTATTAGTCCCTTTGTACTAGAACTGCATAGCAGTTGTAACCTACTCTTTAGGTATCAGGGCAAGCAGGATGATTGTAGAGGAAAGTTCTGCTTTTGTCACTGTCACTGACTTAATAGCATCAACTCTTCAACTTTAAAATTCAGGGACAAACTGGCAATCTATGTAGACGCTTGGCATACTGTTATGCAAATCTGAATTCTTCACCTAAGGTTTTACACACACACAAAAAGAAAGGGGAAGGGAATCTGTTTATGAGATGAATTATAGGTTACTAATTCCAAGTTTAAAAAAAGACCTTAGACAAACTAAACAGTTCCAGCAATTGTGAAACAAAAGATCTTCACAAATAGTGTATGTTTGAAAGACTTACCTGCAACCAAAAGGTCTGACAGCACTGTATAGTGTGTATGCATGCACATACATAGCCACTCTGTCCGCAAGATGCTAAGCAGAAAAAGAAAAAAATTAAAAACTTTATTTACAGAAATAAGTAAACCTCAAGTAATAAAATTTAATTCTCTGTGTCATACAATCATTTAGGTTGGAAAAGACCTTTAAGATCATCGAGTCCAACCGCAAACCTAACACTGCCAACTCCACCACCAAACCATGTCCCTAAGCGCCACGTCTATACGTCTTTCAAATACCTCCAGGGATGGTGACTCAACCACTTCCCTGGGCAGCCTATTCCAATGCTTGACAACCCTTTTGGTGAAGAAATTTTTCCTAATACCCAATCTAAACCTCCCCTGGCACAACTTGAGGCCATTTCCTCTCRTCCTATCGCTTGTTACTTGGGAGAAGAGACCAACACCCACCTCGCCACAACCTCCTTTCAGGTAGTTGTAGAGGGCAATAAGGTCTCCCCTCAGCCTCCTGTTCTCCAGGCTAAACAACCCCAGTTCCCTCAGCCGCTCCTCGTAAGACTTGCTCTCCAGACCCTTCACCAGCTTCGTTGCCCTTCTCTGCACATGCTCCAGCACCTCAATGTCCTTCTTGTAGTGAGGGGCCCAAAACTGAACACGCTATTCGAGGTGCGGCCTCACCAGTGCCGAGTACAGGGGGAYGATCACTTCCCTACTCCTGCTGGCCACACTATTTCTGATACAGGCCAGGATGCCGTTGGCCTTCTTGGCCACCTGGGCACACTGCTGGCTCATATTCAGCCGGCTGTCGACCAACACCCCCAGGTCCTTTTCCAACAGGCAGCTTTCCAGCCACTCTTCCCCAAGCCTGTAGCGTTGCATGGGGTTGTTGTGGCCAAAGCGCAGGCCCGGCACTGAGCCTTGTTGAACCTCATACAGCTGGCTTCGGCCCATCGATCCAGCCTGTCCAGATCCCTCTGCAGAGCCTTCCTACCCTCGAGCAGATCAACACTCCCGCCCAACTTGGTGTTGTCTGCAAACTGACTGATCCCCTCGTCCAGAACATTGATAAACAGAACTGGCCCCAATACTGAGCCCTGGGGAACACCACTTGTGACCGGCCGCCAACTAGATTTAACTCCATTCACCACAACTCTTTGGGCCCGGCCATCCAGCCAGTTTTTTTACCCAGCAAAGAGTACACCTGTCCAAGCCATGAGCAGCCAGTTTCTCCAGGAGAATGCTGTGGGAAACGGTGTCAAAGGCCTTACTAAAGTCTAGGTAGACCACATCCACAGCCTTTCCCTCATCCACTAAGGGGGTCACCTTGTCATAGAAGGAGATCAGGTTAGTCAAGCAGGACCTGCCTTTCATAAACCCATTCTGACTGGGCCTGATTGCCTGGTTGTCCCGTCAAGACTAAGAAAGCCAGAAAACCTGAGTGAGCTGCGCCAATTTCTTACCTTCAGTGGAATATCATAGCCATAGTTAGATCTAAAGTTAGAAGCCTCTTCTCTAGCTATGTCCGCCAAAGAACGAGCATCTGCCAGAAGTCCCGCTACTGCCTGAAATGAGAATTGTTATCAGCTAGGCCAAACACACCTTGCAATAACTTATTAATAAATCAATGTACAAAAGTCTAATTATGTGACTTAACTGTGACCTTTACTGAATTCTATGTACGACTACAAGTGAATTCAATCAAGCTATTCATCTGCTAGCAAGCTCAAAACATGTCAATATGATTATATATTAATACAGTATAGAATTTTTCTCTAGGAAAAGTCAATAACCAAAATTATCTTCATGTTAAATGGTGTCTTATGATTTGCCACCACTACACTAACCCAAACGATACTTCACATTATAAATATTCATATTATATATGAAGTATTGTTTATTATAATACTTCATCTAATACTTCAAAAAAGACAACCATAGCAATATACTATTTTTTTTTCCTGTTCTGTATGACTACTTGGATTAGAAGCAAATCCAACTCTCTGCCCGATACTAATGATGTCACCAGCAGATAGTTTCAGGCATTTCTGTCACACAGTAACAACTACTTGATATCATCCTGACATCACTATTACGGATTAGCCAGTAATCTATATGCCAGTCTTTACAGAATTCAGCTGACTCCCACACTATTGAGAAGAGAATCTTCTGGGAGTTGGACTCAATGATCCTTCCAACTTGAGATATTCTATGATCTTGTACGCAGCATGTTTTCCCCTCAACACACCTTATTTGTTAACTGCATAAAAAAGGACGACTTTAACACTTGTGCTTATATTTACATTCACGTTTGAACAACTGGAGTGCTGAAAAACATTTTTAAAAAATTTAAGAGAGTCTCAAAATATGTACATGTCTTCTATTTGAAATTTGGACTTAACTTCTATATGTGTGTGCAATTAAGAATAAATTACAGAAAACAGTAAAAAAAAAAATCCACTGGCATTTCCAACTATGTACACAAAAACATTAACATTACTTTCTTAATCTACTTATTATTGATTCTGTGAAACACAGATTCCTACTTTTGAGGGGAGTCCCCTTCAAATTATGAAAACCTAAAACAGCACCTTACCATTCCAACATGTCGATCGACATTAAAGAGACGTTTATTGGAACCCTCTTCATAAAGCTTGGACAGAACTAGTTTTTCTACTCCAAAGACAACACCATCTTTGCATCTTATCCCAATTGCTGTACTGAAAGACAAGATAAATATAAGTTTCTCACACAGAACTGTAGTGTAAAATACGTAACAGAAAACAAAACACGAGAAACAATGACACAGTTTCCCCAGAAGTAGATTTGTTACAACTCTACTTTAGCATTGAAGACAACAAGGAGAAAAAAAAGCCAAAGCTCACTAAACCTACAAACATTTTCATTAATCAAGGAGGTGCGGGCTGCCAAAAGTCCCTACCCAAATAGTTTTGAACAGACTATACGCAGTGGTGGCATTGTTTGGAGCGACTGCATAGCCGCTGCCCCATCACTGAGCTGAACTAATATGAAAACCATGGATTGTTTAACCTCTCCTTTTGGTAAATTCACTGTTGATCTAGGAGATGTGACAACTCTTTCTCTAACCCTCAAAAAGTGCATCATCGGGCATAAATTACCAACCATGGCATGAACCACTACACAAAATACTTTCACTGATCCTTATTTGGCRGCCTGTGGCTACGATCAGACACTTGGGTGATCCAGTCCATGCCTTGCTGATCAATCGTCTCGCTGCCACTAGAGCACAGTTGGGATTTTCGCTTTACAGCATTCCTTCGCATATACTCGAGGAAAGACAGATACTCGCAGAGAAGCTGACGTAGCTTTAGCAGAACTTGGATGTCCTCAGTTTCCTGAGGAATGCATGTGAAGTTATAACTTTTCGAGGCCTGAGCATGTCAGTCTTTCAGTGCCTCAATTCACATCCATAAAATGGACATTTAGGTACTGCTACAGCTCTACTACCATAACAGCTAAGCACCTTACACATATTAACGAGACCTGCAATCAGATTTTGCCCCAAAGCATAAAATTTTTTCTGCCCTTAACACACATGAGTAAGTTTACTGCCTTCCTTTGCATTCTCCACAACATACCTGTTTCTAGTAAGCAAGTGATTCCTAGCAAGTGTGAAAAGTGACTTCTAGCAAGCAAAAGTGATTATACTACTTTTACACTTAATGTGAAGCCTCCTAAAATGAAGCTGGGGACGCAGTCGCTCAGAACTAATTTTAACAACATAATTTTATCTGCAGTGCCATCATGCTTGTCTAGTGCAATTACATTGCTTTAAGAAAGGCCAACCAACAGATAGAGATGCAGATATTTGTATCTTACCTACTATTCTCCACAGCTTTCATAGCATATTCAACCTGAAATACTCTGCCATCTGGAGAAAACGTGGAAGCTGACAGGTCGTACTGAAGAAGAAAACACACTACTCAGAAAAAAAAACCAATTATATCCCAGTATTTTCAGAAGAAGTTTGTTTATTTAAAAATGCAAGACTGTCACCCGCATGACATCGATGGCTATGAAGCACCAGAAGCAGGCTGCCCCCTTACTTAAGATGCATGAACAGCAGCAAACACACACTAACAACTACAAGTCACGGCATCAGTGCTGGATACACCCACACTTCAAATCCCGTCAATCCAGACGTTGCACAGGTCTGAAATCACCATGCATTACGCAATACTTAAAACCTAGGGGAACTTTCTGTGTGCTTTTTAATTTTTTTTTAATAATTTTTGAAAAAAATAGATATTTAATAACAGGAATATATTTGAAATACTTAGAAGTATATCACGCACAGAGGCAGGCTCACTCCCTACCGGCAGAGCACCACACGAGTGCAGAGCTGCGGGTCGGGACCAAAGGCACGAGAGCGCAGGGGCTCCGTGACCTCCTGCTGAAGGACCCGCGGCCGAACCCCAACAGCAGCGCTGCTTTACTCGTGCTAAAGGAGTCCAGGCCCGCGGCGGAGGGCGGTAGGAGGCCGCGGCTCAGCAGCCACCCTGGCAGGTGGCAGGCCCGAGGTGACAGCCGGCCCGAGGCCACCGAGGCGGCTCGGCCAGACCCCCGCCAGCCCGGGGAGCCCTGTGCGAGAGCTGTGCCCTAACCCCGCCAGCAGAACAAAGCGGCCCCTCTGCGGCAGCCTCGGCCGAACGGCGGCCGCCCCCCGCTCCAGCAGCGGCAAAGCCCCCCGGGCCGGCTTCACCCCCGCACCGCCCGAGCCCGAGTCAGGGCAGACCCGGCCCCCGCCCCGGCCCCGCCGCCCCCTCCCC
>JAYKAV010001445.1:4269476-4297629 GCA_035582835.1 Phoebastria nigripes | reverse complement strand
GGGCTGACCGCGCTGCCGCCAGGGCCCGCCGGGCGGCCGGGCCGCACTCACCCCGGTGCCGATGGAGCTCATGGCGGCGGCGCCCTCAGCCACAGCCGGACGGAGCCCCCCTCCCGCCCCGGCCTCGCTCACGCTCCCGACCGCCCAACAACACGCGCTCCCATTGGCCCCCGCACCGGCCAACCAGCGCCGGCCGAGAGCGGGGCGCAATCCCCCGCGCTTGCCGGGCTGGGCAGGGCGGGGCCGCGGGGGCGGGGCCGCGCGGCGGGTCGCTGACATCAGCCCGTCATATGGTGAAGGGCACGTGGGGGGGAAGCGTTCGCCAGCGCCCGGCTAGCTCAGTCGGTAGAGCATGGGACTCTTAATCCCAGGGTCGTGGGTTCGAGCCCCACGTTGGGCGTATCGGTTTTGTGCCCCTTTTGAAGGGCTTCTGCGCGGGAAAACGCCGCTTCAGCCCTCTCCGCCTCCGCGACTCTGAGGGGAATTCACCCCCTGCTCCGGGGGACCCCAGGGACACCCGGAGAAAACATCCCTGCTGCAGCTATATAGCCTGGGTAATTTTGGCAGTGACTGTAATAAACGCTGTATTGCAGCAGAAAAAAAAGTTTTCATAAATGATCTGGATGCAGGAGTCGAGTGTACGTTAATAAACGAGGAGCTGTGGACTCCCTTGAGGACAGAGATCCGGATAGACTCGAGAGCTGGGCAATCACCAGCCGTATGAAATTTAACAAGAGCAAGTGCAGGATTCTCCACCTGGGACGGGGTAATCCTGGTTACACCTACCAACTGGGGGACGAGAGGCTGGAGAACAGCCCCGCAGAAAGAGATCTGGGGGTTTGGGTTGATGGCAAGTTGAATAGGAGTCAACAGTCTGCTCTGGCAGCCCAAAGGGCCAGCCACGTCCTGGGGTGCATCCAGCCCAGCATAGCGAGCCGGTCGAGGGAGGTGACCATCCCACTCTGCGCTGGTGTGGCCCCACCTCGAGTCCTGTGTGCAGTTTTGGGCGCCTCAATATAAGAAGGACATCAAACTATTAAAGTGTGTCCAGAGGAGGGTGACCAAGATGGTGAAAGGCCTTGAGGACAAGACTTAGGAGGAGTGGCTGAGGTCACTTGGCTTGTTCARCTTGGAGAAGRGGAGGCTGAAGGGTGACCTCATCACTGAGGGGTGACCTCATCGCAGTCTACAACTTCCTCAAGGGAGGCAGCGGAGGGGGAGGTGCTGATCTCCTCCCTCTGGTGACCAGCAACAGGACACGAGGGAATGGAATGAAGCTGCGTCAGGGGAAGTTCAGGTTGGACGTTAGGAAAAGGTTCTTCACTGAGAGGGTGGTCAGTCACTGGAAGAGGCCCCCCAGGGAAGCAGTCACGGCACCAAGCCTGTCAGAGCTCAAGGAGTGTCTGGACAATGCTTTAGTCATATGGTTTAGTTTTAGGTAGTCCTGCGAGGAGCAGGGAGTTGGACTCGATGATCCTTATGGGTCCCTTCCAACTTGAGATATTCTATGATTCTATGAAAAGGGAGATGAGGGGAATGAGTTAAAGCCCCTTCCCCCAGAGACCAGCTCCCACAGACGCAGCACGGACACCAGGCAGACTGCAGAAGGCCATGCTCATGAATATTCCAAAATATTCCTCCTATCAGCAGGACTCAGCTCGGCTGTAGCTGTTTGCTTGGCTAACACCAACCTTCAGKAATAGCATCCAGTCCAGAATTGGGAACGTGAGAGGAAAAACCTCCGGTTACTGCAGGGGTTTGTGTCTGTCACTGTCCTTCCTGATAAAACACTTGAGTTCACTGTGAATTTGTCTGCTGCAAGGATCCATGGATCCCTGCCATGCCAGGGAGGGAAGAACTACAACATTTAGGCTGAAAAAAAAGAAGCCAAATCCCTTTCTACACGATAACACATTTACGGTGTGATCTCTAAGGGCTTTCCAGGGCTAGTCATTCTGAAAGCAGGTAATAGTCTTTCCTCACCCCTTCGATGAAATAAGAATCCTGTTTCTGTCCTTAACGGGTCATGCGACTGTACGCTTAAACCTGCCAGTAACATAGCAGTTAGGATTTCTGGTTGTGCAGTGTGAAACAGCAGCTGATGAAGCTGTTCAGTGATGCAGAAACCCCACAGGAGAAGAGAAGAGCGGGCAGAACGAAGACGAGGTGGCAGAACATGCCGGGCTTGTGAAAGGTCCCAGCGTACGAGCACACAGCAGTACAGAAATACCCCTGAAAAGGGAAGGGCTAAGAATATTCTGAATTTCCTCAGCTGCAGTCTGCTGCAGTTCAGTAAAATGACATCATTGCACCACCACGAACACTGGCTCCATAGGAGTTCAATCTCCCCTGCATATCCTTCCCACTGAGAACTACTTACGGACATGAGTAATCCCTCCCAGCTCCACAGGACTCGTGCCAATGGCAAACTCTTCTCTCAGAAGCAAGCCTCGGTAGGCTCTGGCTCAGTTCTTACTGAGACAAGACACAATGTGGGTCATGGAGCCGCATCCCAATTATTCCAATTATAAATGAAAATGAGCAGCAGACCTTGGGTCTGAATGTTCTTTACCCAGGCATAAGGATGGCTCTCTGCACCTTGCAATAAAATAGCCTCTATTTATCAAGCCTGTAATCACATCACTGGTTGTTAGGAACAATTTGTAAGTTAAGAACAGGGATGTAGCAGGCTGGTCTCCAAAAACTGCATTTTTATCCATTTTGCTTTATTAAGCACAACTGTTGTAATCATATACCACTCAGAAACCTACTGATATCCCAAATCCTTGCCAAAGACTGCTCCAGACTGCTCAACCTCATGCACTAAGTATTAGACTCCATTGCTCCTCCCCTGTTCAGGAGAACCAGACCTCACCCACAGGTTTTCTTGCCAGAAGCAGCTGGATCCTCAAGTCTCCTGCCCAGCCCCGTAGGCGTTACGCCTTGGCAGAAAGGCTATGGCGGGGCAGTGCAGCTGAGCAGCGTACTGCATAGCGGGGCCCTGCTGGAGGGGACGCTCTTGACTTGCACGCAACCCCATAGTCCTCAGTCTCGCTGCAGGGGAGATAAAAAGGGCTTGGTAAGGGGGAACAAATAAAAAGTGAAGGTCCCAAACACTCAAGAAAACAAGGGGAATGCTGGTATTTGAGGAATCTGCTGGGGAATGAACATCCCCAAGGATATTAAACCATTCAAGGATCGTAGGCTTATAGAAGTAAGCAGAAGAACCCTAAGATGTGAAAGCAAGCTAAATACCAACATGATGGGAACACACGTATCTACCAATAGCGTTTAATCCATTTTTCCAAGTCCAGGCCTGACAGACAGAACACAACACAGTACATTTTGAAG
This sequence comes from Phoebastria nigripes, assembly GCA_035582835.1. Taxonomy (NCBI): domain Eukaryota; kingdom Metazoa; phylum Chordata; class Aves; order Procellariiformes; family Diomedeidae; genus Phoebastria; species Phoebastria nigripes. Next base: position 4,294,278 of record JAYKAV010001445.1, on the reverse strand, counting down.
AACCTGTTTCTGTGTCACGGCATACCATTCTCATCCTCAAGGCTGCCGCAGAAAAGCTCTTGTGCATGGTAATTGCAACTTGTTTGACCTGGAAACCTGGAAAGTGTTTGCACTGATGTGAGAGTCTCCAGCCCAAAGAGGCACTGGCCAGGCCCCATCGTGCTTTGAGGACTAAGAAATGATCTCTAAAGACCAACCTCATCCCAGGTCTATAAAACAACCATTAACAACTACTCACAACCATGCCTGTTTATTTTTCTATGCTGTCTGTGTTAACAGCCACACAGCTCATCTGAAGTAGGAAAAAGGCAATTTAAAAATACACCTGCCAGCACCTCTGGAGAGAAATCCTCCATGGTAATACTATCAGATCACTGTTATTGACCAGCAAAGTCTCGCCTATGACAGACTAACACTTTAAGCAGTGATTCCTGGTTTTTGTTGGGTTTTTTGGTTGTTGTTGTTGTTGTTTTGTTTTGTTTTTTAAATTTGAAAACCATTAAGATAAAAAGGTGTATGTCCTACCATGTGCCAACTAATACCATATGTTAAGGTAAAGCATATATGAAACGGAATGACAAAATCATGCAGAAGCTTACTTAAATGCCATAGCACACTGCCCTGGTGTTAAGTTTCACCACAAGAACGTTTCTTTAAATATATGCTTAACTTCAAGAAACATGCTTCGTGAACCACAGCAGGTAGGTAGCAGACAGTACAGGAAATCAGTCACAAAAAGCGTATTTGTGGCAATAAAAGACTCCACCACCCCCAATAATTTTATAAATTATGTATCTCCCCACACCTGAGATAAACAATTACTTCTCAGAGTAGGATTTAAACCTCAGTAACAAACAGATACCAGCAGGGTCACCGTTTAGTCAGCGAGTCAAATTCAGCACGTTGCCAGCAAGTTTAGTGGTATTTGAGGCCAGGGGAAACCTCTCTTCCAAGACGTGATGCTGCTGAGATGCACTGGCACTGCCTGGTGTGCCCACCAGGCGCCACAGCTCTGCCTGCAAAGTTAATTCACAGCAGTATTATGGAAGGAGAGCGAGAATCATGACAAACCAAAACCAGCAGCTCTAGCAGCAGAATGGAAGCATGTGTTTGTTTTCCCACTGGAGTGCTCCTTCTCCTTCAACATGTAAAGTTACAGCATTGCTAAGAGCCTATTAATTAGCCAACAGTTCCTAAATATAGTGTTAATATCCAAATGTACTGTTCTTTTTTTCTTAAGCAATGAAGTTTGTATTGCATTTTCATTTAATACATATTGCTGCGGGACAATGAAGTTTAATATTTCCGATGGTGGAAAGGAGGGCATAGAAATTACTCTTGAGGTGGCCATTTCAATAAGAGACTCAAGATCTCCTCACACGCATTTGTAATTCTTACACAGTTGAATCCTTTCTTGGAGGAGAGATACTGGGAGAGTTGTTAGCTCAGCACTATTTGAGAATTACAGGCAGAGTAGTTCTCTGCTAAAACTCTCAAAACAGGACTGTGTCCAGGGGAAATACTGCTCCAGCACCTTTGCTAAACAGCCCCAAACCATTTCCTCACATGTGATTCAAGGGTGGAACATTTTAATACAGAATTTGGCAGAAAAGCTTTCATAGATGTTTCCCACAGTAGACTGTCCTTCATTCTTCTAAGCATATTTAAAATCAAAATATCTTAAAACAAATTCTCTCAACAATGTCATTTACTGTACAGATAAATAACAAACAACTCAGTAGGCTACAACTCATGACGGTATAGAATTTCTTCAGAAGAGGACAAAATAGCATAGTAGTTGCCAGAGTTAAGTTTTTAAACTATAACTGGACGTGGTTTTAAATAGTGTTAGTACCTACCACCATACTCCCCCAAAACATCCACATTGTTCATATTTAATAGTGTTACACACAAATTACTTAATTAAAAAAAAAAAGCCAATGCATATCTATCTACTTGAAACAGATGAGGAGAATCCTTGTGTAGATTTAGGTGCTTATTTCTCAGTAGAAAAAGCCCTCTTCATCAATGGTGGGGGTGCTTTTCCAACATCAAACATCATTTCCAGCGGAGGATTATTAAGACAGCACCAGTCAGGTATGCGGCCTGTCTGGCTGTAATATTCTTTGGACACAGACCGGCTCCCAAGTATGTCCTGAAGTGCTCCAAAAATGGCTCCTACATTATTGGGGAAAAAAAAAATGTTGCACTAATTTGATGTACTGAATTTCTTTTTCTACTTCTTCCCATCAAGAATCTCCACTATTCTTTTTCAGCTCTGTCCCCAAAATTTAAGGAATTAAAGGATTTAGCCACTTTCCTTTTCAGTAGCCCAGTTAGTCCCAAATTGCTTCCATTTATGTCCCTTGAAAGTAACTGAAAGCAAAGAATCATCTAGTCTCTGCTGACAGCAAAACTGGCCTAGCTGACCTGCTTCTTATGACAAAGTTTCCTAGAAGTTTTGATTTTAAGCACTTTAAACAAACCACCTTGTGTTTAAGGGAATTTCCTCTCCCCAAAAAGGGTGTCACACAATACCCATAAGAAGTTTACACGAGCTATGGGAGGATTCAGACCACAGCAGCTGACTAGCACTGCCAGCGAAGAAAAGGATCAGGGAACTTGGTGCATATAAATCATTCTTGTTCGCTAATCCTAAAAGTAGACTGAAAAGGTTTTAAAACTAAAATTTGATAAACATTCACATTTCAAAGGATATGGAAATAAAATCTACCTTTACAGTTAAACTTAGTTCCTCACACATACCAGATGGGCTCAGCTTATATACCGAAAGTTTAGAAAAGCATGAATTCTTCTCAACCTCAGAACCTTCCTGAAAAGAGTTGCTAGCAACAGAAAGCCCTTCTTTTTCCCTAGCTTGCCAGTACAGCATCCAAAATCCATCGCAGAGTTTCTGTATTTGTTATTGGCACTTGGGAACAGCACAGGGAGTTAGCAGCCTCCGGCCTCTCCGTAGCTCACAGCTCCTCAGTCAGTAATTAAACTTGTTTTTTCAATGAGCAGATCTTCCTACACGCAGCAGGCCTCTGCTCTGCCTAATCACTTCACTGGTGCCACCATATGGCTGTAGCCCTGTACCGCAGTTGAGTCAAGACCTCATCTTCCACACCGCTGTTTCAAATTGCAAATCACCTGTTCAAAGCTCCCATAACCTGCAGTGCCATTCTGCCCTCCAAATGTCCCTGAAGGAGCTTTACTCCACAAGATTTCTTGGGCATAACAATTCCACAGAGCTCCAATGCAGCTTAATTTCAATAGTTTGCCTAAGTTTTACTGCTATTTATTCATTACAAATCCCACTTGGAAGGTTTGTTTTTCCACTTTGTACCTTTGCTTAACAGTTGTTTTCATTCTTACCTCCCAGCCAGGCCACACAGTTGGGTTTGGCAGGTGGAGTGTGAATTCTGAAGGTTTTAGTGGCAAGTGCTTCTTTGTATTTCGGTTTCTCTACCAGGTATCTGATTTCAGCCATGAGCCTGTGAAGGAATCCTGGCAACATAGCGGTGCCACCAATAACCACCAAGTTCTCTGCCAACTGCTTCCTGGTGTCTATGGGACACTAATGCGAACAGGAATAAAAAAACCACTTTAAGCAAAAAAAACAAAAGTTATATGTACAAGCATTCAAAGGTCCTTCTACACACTTCAATTGCTGTTTTCTCAGACTTAGCTGAAACATAACCTACAACATTTTTTATCCAGACTTCCCAAGAAAACCAGGCTTAAGGAACTGCCCAGTTGAGGCTTACATGAGCACGCCGAGTCCCTCTAAAGCCCTTCAGTTGAGACAGGCCAAGACAACAGAGGACAGAGGTATCAGTGACAATAATTCCCATGAGTTCTGGGAGAAGATGTGCCGGAGAGAGGTGAAGCTTCAACCAGTGCTCTCGGAGAGGGAAAACTGTTACATATGAGACTGACTCTTTTTAGCTCCCTGTGGGAGAAAGGTGCTACAAAAGTCTCAGTGGCAGAAAAGGTTTCTGCTGGAGCTTGCCTTAGGCATCGTATAATCCAAMCAGAAAACACAAAGGCATGAGGAGACGAAGCTTTGTCAGTTCTGCCCCTCACAAACAGGTCTGCGCTATCCCTCTGAAAAAAATTCCAGACTGCTGTGGTCCTCTTGTCCAGCAGAAGTAACTGGACGCTATTTAACACTTGTAAATTTAACATTCGTCCTTCCTCTGGCCAAAGAGTGATGCAAGGTAAATGCCTAGAGCTACAGAGGTGAGGGGTCCAGGCACAGATCTTGTTAAACAATTTGTTTTCATAAGGAATTCTAATTGAAATGTTTCTCATGTCAACCAAGCCTAYGGCTCTCCAATAAATTACGTCTCAGCAAACTAATTTAAATGGCATCAGTAACTACAGGGAGTCAACTTTAATTAACATACATATACAACCATATAATGAAAATTTCCATTTATAGTGGTTTTCTACTCCATTTTTCCCAAAATATAACAAGAAATGAAGCGTTCGTATATGCCAAGAAAATTTTCCATAATATATCTAATATACCGCCTGTAACAGAGATGTCCAAATTAATTTTACTCTATCTTAGGTAAACCAGCAGTCTGCAGGACTCAAAGTCTAACTCTTAGCAAAACACCTTGAAAAAAGAGGAAACAGAATACCTGTGTCATTTCAGTTCAAGCAGTGTAATTCCTATAACACCAAGTATTAGCTACTCCTTCGTCATTACATATGTAGAGCCTCACTCCCAAATAAACGCAAGCTAGTTTATTACTTTTACTGARGGGTGAGCACTGCGTTTCTTAGAAAACTGTCCCAGACACGTTGTGGTATACTAAAGAGTAAGAAAACAAGCACAGAGTGGATGACACACGGTGACTTACTACCCCACAGAAATCCATCATGTGGCAGAACCCTAGGAGTCATGCTGTGCTAAACTTTTTCAACCAATTGCAACCTGCAGTCAGAAGGGTGTTACTCTAGAAAGAGTCATTTATAACAGCAGGTTCTCTAAGGCTGGAGGCATTCAATAAATTGTTTATAATATAAAGATACCTGAATGAGCGAATCTAAGATCAAAGTGGCAACAGATGTCTCTTCATTATCCTGTTCGAACAGTATTTCCACAACAGAGTCTCTGTTGAAARGACAGGACACGAGTGTTAATGAGAAGCAATACTACACTATGAGCTAACACTCACGAACAGCAGGGCTGGAAACAACTACAGACTTCCTGCTGACAACACATCATCACTACTTCTTCTGTCATACAGTCCGCGCACCAGGCAGCGCCAACAGGGAGGAGACAATGCCCCGTTCACTTCACTAAACCTGTCTCATCATCCTGCATTAATACTCCATTTCTCTTTCCCCCATCCCCCCAATCTGTTTGCTCTCATCTTCAACTGTGAGTTCTCCGGAGAAGCTTACATCTCTTATTATGGGCTTGCACTGTGCCCAGCACAAAGCCTTAATTTAAGAGACATTAAAAGCATATGCAAGTGTTTCATTAAAATTCAATTTTATGAAAATGTATGTGCTTTTAGAGTTGAAAATATATCCTCCTAAAGATAAATACTCTGCTACAGTATTTCTCACCTGATGGGGCCAACTACATGGAGGATCTTTTCTCCATCTAAAGGATAGTCCACGTCTGGAGGCGGTGAAGGACGCTAGAAATAAAAACATAGGTGCATTATTTTAGAGGCCAAAAAGGCTACATCCACTTCAAAAGACTAGGATAAGCTTCATTCTCCACCCACCTCAGCACTGCCATCAATGTTGAACTTGGCTGCTTGGATTTTCAGTCCACGTTGGAGATCACTCACAAAGCAAGTGCGGACTTYATAAAAGAAAAGAAAGGGGCAGAAGAGAGACTTTGCTGGATCCTTTCATACCAATAAAGACAGTAATTTTGCTTAACTTAGAGAAGAACACACACTTTAGGCCCTTGCTGGTCCAAGACATTATCAAGTAAAGGCAAAGAAAAATGGTCTCTACACTTCAGCAGAGTTCAGATGCTATCTAGACCATGAGTTTAARTGAAGCTGACACCGAAACTATGCTAGGACAGGCAAGATTGCTTTCTCAGACAAGCTACATAAGATTTAAAGACAGAGGGACGTTACTAATMGTGCCTTCGGTTACCACAAGGTGCTAGGGGTTGTATTCTGCTGTCAAACGCACCATTGCGGGTCTCGCACCATGGCTTCAAATGAGACATTGYTCATTTTCTAAACAAGCTGTAATCATGCAATATTTTTCCTAGTGCAACTCTTCAGCACCCTAAGAATTTCAGAGGTTTTTTTTTTTCTCCAGGCAACACTGACAGAGCACAATTTCATTTGTATCCCAGCTGTTAGTGYTATTATATACTTATTTATTTGTACCTGGCACAAATGAGTATCTTCTTCATAAATGGCTGTCACAAAGAAACAACCCTTCAATACACAGGCAATCATAATTTCAACCCTAGCATATTATATCTGGTTCCAAAAGACTGCATAAAAAACAGAACTGATCAGAAAATTGTGTTCAAGTCCAGGAATTAGAAAAGCAACTTCCATTTGACAAAGCACCRGCTGCATTTAAGTTATTTTGCATTTGACTGATGGATTTCTTCCTAATTTGGCCCAAGAGATATATACTAGTTGCTATTTTCTACGATTATATATATTTTTATATCTGTTGCACRTGAAACATTACATAGGAATTCATCCAAGTTCTGCCCAAAGATAGACTCTCTTTTTTCTGGTGTAAATGTAGTCCTTGACTCATCTTGCCTACCTGATTAACATGCCAAAATGTCTTTTATACATACTTTTTTTTTTTTTTTTTGCAAAATTGACTTTAAGGCAAATTGAGCCCTCATAGTTATTTTATAAACAAAATTAACTTAAAATATTCTTATGTCATGATGTTAAGACTGCTTAAATGCTGCATTTGCAACCAAAACGTACCTATGATAACAGGTTTTGAACATTAGATCTGCTAACTCTAAGTCCCATGTAGAGTACACAGTGTACACATTCATATGCAGCAAGCAAAACGTCAGTAGTTAACAAATGCAACACGAAGTTAACCTGACCTGCTGATCATCGGATATATATAATAGTGTAATACTTGTTCTGCGCTAGTCTACCAAATGTATCTACGAGCTACGTCCTAACAACACATAGGCTAAACCCRAAAGAGGAATTCAACATGGTTTTGGTTTTGCTTTCAAAGAGGAAGAACACTGCAAGTTCTTCCGGTAGGTAAGAACTATGATAAACAGAGAAGACAAAATAAATTCCTAAATGTAAAGTATTGCACGCTTGTTATTATCATACTCTACTGCACAATTTAATAAACTAGAGTTTCACAAAGCAGAAAATTTTACCTTTTATATCCTCTACTATGTCTTCCGGAACTGAGCCTGAAAATAAAAAAGTAACTTAGAACAAAAGCTTTTTAAGTAGAAAGAGAATTTAAGAATGAAACTAAGTTTGAATTACATTTAGTACAGTAAAGTTTCACGTTGACAGCAGCTTTTAAAGATTTCTAAGGAAGAAAGAACATTAAGAACAGAAACAAAAAGTTTGTCTTCTCTCAAAACATACTGAAAAATTATTACAGAACTTTTATCTCAGCCTTCATTCAAACCTGCTGTTATGAGTGGCTTATCATAAAAATAATATACTTGTTAAATACRGAGAAAGAAATCATGCAAGTAGATCACATAAGATGTCGTGAATACTAAACTCATTTTATTCACTGTTAGTATTAATCCACTTCCCCCAGTGCAAGTTCACAGCACATATGCTACATCAAACAGACCTTACCCATCACAGATGGAAGGCTTTGTCCTTTGGCTAATCCTGTATCAACTGTGCACTGCTCCAGCAACTGATATTCCAGCTCCCTAAAACATTGCACACCAAGTTAGTTAAAGATAGCTATTAACTCAGGCTGATTCGCTATATTATGCTTAAGGGACAGTATTTATTCCCTCCGGTTACATTCTTCTAAATATAAACTGAAGCAGATCTGATTTCCACAGCTTTTAATACATCAACAAAAGCCAAACAGTAGTAACTTTAAAAATCGGATGCTGTCGCAGCAACAGTTATGATTTAAGTCATGTTTAATAGTAATCTTTGGTCATTAGTCAAAGATGAACTTTCACAAATAAATCATCGGTAATGTATAACCGTGAACTTACTTGTGGATAGCCTTTCCTCCCAGAGGAAGAGAACCCCAGCAGCTCAGAATTGGAATTCCCTCATATATCTACATGAAGATCAGGAAATTGTCCTTTTTTGTTACGAGTTTTCAGTCTGTTGGAACTAAATGCTTTTTCCCCTCAACATTCTCTTGCATTAGCTATTTGAAATACTTTCTAACTGCTTTTCTCCAAAACTAATTTCTAGTATATAAAGGCTGGAGTTATGAACCACCCTTCCCAAGTTTTGAGGGAACACAGATTTAGCATGTCAGCTGTGAAGAGATTCCCCAAGTCATGATATCTTAATAGTCAAAAGCTGGACTGGCTGATCTGTTCCTATTACTTTTTAGCACACTTGAAGTCTATAAAAATATCATCTTATCACAACAGCCTTATTGCTGAAAATTTTGTTTCTGTATTATTAAAGGATACAGGCAGCACCAAGCTTTCTGCATATCCACAGTCTAGCACCATGGCAGAATTGATCCCAAGTGTCAGCAGAGACATTAGATGACTTGGAGCAAACAAAACGGAAGGTACCTACGTGGAAACCAAAAGGACAATTGACAGAAGGGGGGGAAAAGAAACACACCACCCGAAGCACTGATGCTTTCCCCAAATGTCATATTAAAAGCAAAACCCAAACACCTGTATCTTGAGGTATCCATTCTTAATTTAGTTTTTAAGGTAGTGTAGTAATGAACAAAATACAACAGGATTCTAAATTCTACGTTCATCTTATTTGTCATACATACCACTGACTTCATCTTGGAATGGGCTTGTAAGAAAAGCAAGTGTTAACTATGGAACTCATCTTAAGTCATAGATCAGGTTTCTTATTGTCACTGTCATTGAAAAGAAATTAAAGAAACTAAAACACAGCTACTTGAAATGTTGTATAAAGACTTGAAGATGTGAACAAAGGTGCCAGAAAACCCATAAAAGTGTGCCTTATGACAAGACACTGTTGCACACAACCTCACAGCAGAGGCTATTTAAAATATTTTCCCCAAAGCAATGCAGAAACTCAAGTCAAAATTACATGAGAATTACTTCCTTCTCCCAGAATTCCATAAATCAAGTTTCCTAGATAGTGACAGTTCCTTTAACGGAACACCTTGAAGTGTGAAGTAAATGAGCAATTTCAAGAAATCCTGCATTTAAGGGCAACATTACTGATACTCAGCCCAGAGACACAAGTTATAATATTGACCCTGCATTAATATGCCACTCTTATTCTTTGCACCAAATGGAAATACTAGCCAGAGAGAATTAACCTCACATCAGTATTAGCTGGCTTCTTAACAAGTTACAAAGTCTCTCCATCAAAATTTGACTTTCCAAGTCACAAGTCATTTTTGACAACCAATTTTGCATGGGAGTGCTTTATCTGAGACATATTTTTTTTTGCCCGTGAGGGGATTAGGAAAAAAAACCCCAAATCACTCAAATCTTTCAGCAATTTCAAGTCATCAGAAAGTTTCATCAGTAGTAGGAAAGAACTATGCAGAAGTTTAAGATTAGTTGCTAAACTGTATTGTGGAAGCACAGTGAAGAAGTACTGCAGACAAACTAGTTTCACCACTTCTTATAGAAGAACCTTAACCTTTGTTCTATCTGAATTGAAGAAGTATAGATTCACCTTCCAAAACATTTTCCATTAGAACTAAGCAAGAATTAGGTTCAGACTTTTCTTCAAAAAGACTGATTAAGCAGAGAAGATAATAAATTTCAGGTAAGCTCTTATCTAAATGAGTACAGCCAGAGGTTAGATCACGTACTAGGCAAAGATATTGACTCTGGTAGAAGTCATGAGATTTGCTGACAGAGCACTAACAAGTGTTTAAATATAAATTCTGGCTTCAGGCAGTGCTCAGTGGGGATTATTGGATCTGTCTGGAACAGTGCGATGTGAGCTGTATTTTCGTACAAGCCAGAGAAACCTTTCGGATTCTTGTTAATAGCTCCTGTTTTGTGGCCTCACGAAGAGCCAGAATGGAATAAAAATGGCCTTGAGTCCAATCTCTAAGCCCTACTTCCTCAGATGACCATCAGCTTTTTTTCACCTTCTTTCTGCCTCTCTCATTCTTTTGGCATTATTTTCATTTCTTTGTCCACATCTGGTAGTGAATGTACGTAAAATTTCTACCGGCGAACACATGCAGTAGTTATGTAAAACACGTACCTCAAAATGCTTGAAAAGGACTCTTGTGAGCGTGTCTCTGAAGTGTGAAGGGCACAAGACAGATTCTATGATCACAACACGGCGGTCTCTGGGATTCACCAACAGATGTCTAAAAAAGGCAAGACGTGTAAAACAAAACTGGTAAGTTTAAGCACGTATTATGAGACCTACCTTATTTTCATATTTCATTCTCCTCAAAAATCCTAAAAATTTGCATTTAGATAGCATTTTCTTACAGCAGATCCCAAAGTCTTTTTCCCAAATTTAAAAAAACCCAACACTTTCCTAAAAGAAAGTTAGGAAACTGAGTTACAGAAAACAGGTTACAGAGCTATCTGCCAGCAGGCTGTAGTTCTGAGTATCTGTTATACACTTCTAAATCAATATAAAGAAATGCAAAAATAGGCATGCATAATAGCCATTAAAGGCTTGTCCAGTGTCATACAGCGTGTCCGTAAAAGAGGAAGAATGATGATACAGATGTCCTGATTTCAGTAGAAGAGGATGGAATTGTCCTGATTTCAATTACAAAGCGATGATCAAGGACAGGAGAAAAAAACAAACAACCCACACCATAAGATCTGAGGCACAGAAATTAAGTACTTGTTTCCCTGTGTCAAGTGATGATTTTTAATGTGTAAAAATAAAGACTGGAAGTAAAGAGAAAAGACTAAGTCCAACTTCATTATTCACTAATGAAACTCACTAAAATTCACTAAAAATACAATAAAAAGACGTGTTACTGAGGTAAAAATATTCCACAGGTTAAGATTCGTCCTTCCAAACCACTGTCATGTGGAGAGAGTTCTGCACCGACGTAAGATGAGCTTCAGCCCTACCAAAATCAGTACAACTCCTTAGGTAATGACTTTCCCCTATCAAGTCCTTTATGAGTGCCACAGTTAAAAGGCAACTTATCAAATACTTTTTATTTCTAGAGAGCAACTGATGCTGCAGGACACTAACTCTTTGTAATATAACCTGAATCTCAGCACCACTGAATTTCTCCTGCAAGAACACAGCCAGGCAAAGCCAGCCACCTGCAAAATCTTGGTTCTGTTTCCTTACTCAACGAGACAGCAGTCTCCAGTCTCACTTCTAACACTTCAATGTGCTCAGAAAAGAGCCGCAGAAGGCTTGAGTAACTAACACCCAAGTATCTCTTACCTGAAATACAGCATATGGATAAATTCCTTCAGATACGAATATAGTTCTTCTGTATTAATATTATACTGAACAACTTTGACAGGCTGTAAAGTAAAAATATCCACAGTCAGCTTAAATACTAGGCAGTGATTATATATAAAGAAATACATATATGATAGATACATGATAATATATCTGAACATATATAATCTGACATGTATAAAGAAATACTCACTCTTGCCTGATTTGCTCTATGTCCTTAACAATGCATCTCATAAACTCACCCTATAACTAAACTCCAGAGTTTATTAATGCTAATTTTTTGTACTGGTAACTTATCTTAACATTACTTTTCCAAAGCCACCATCCTCTACTGAAAAAAAAAACCCAAAGCATAGCTAGGCAAAGAAATTTCTCAATAAATGCCCCAAACATAAGCTGCATGGGTGATGAGTACCAATTAACATCAGTGCTGGTATAACACTTACTTGTATCTAGTTACAATCTTTTAATAGCAGCAGTTATAAGATAATGAAAAATAGCTTACGATGGACAGAAAACATATCTGGAAATTCTTTCTATACTGTAACATACCAAACATTGTAAAGGTAAAACAGTTCAGGTAAAACAGTTTACCTTTGCGACATCGGGTTTCTTTATTTCACTAGGAATAATGCATCTTGGTCCTGTTTCTCCTGCAAAACCACACCTAAAAGAAAATGTTGAGAACTTTCTCATTTGAAGTCACTATTTAACATACTGGGCCTAGGAATCGTCAAAGAGTAATTAATTAGGGATATTTCTGTGACTGCAAAGAGGTGTTCTGCATATAGCTTTTCTATCTAGCCATTTTGAATTGGAAAGATTGTGTATCTTTTTACTGACTCCCTCTCAGCTGCATTAAACAAAACAAGTTTTCTCTACTTCTGTAAGGACTGTGATGGTCAACTCTGATGTGCCTCCTACTTTCCACTGAGTACAGTTTTCTGTTTACAATCATCCACCTGCAACCTTCCCTACTGCCTATTAAATTTCCGAAGAAATACCATTCTGTGTCTTCCATACGGGCCCACAGTTTTCACTGAAGCTCTCAGTAAACACAGGCAAGATTATATTATCGCGTCCTCTTTAAATCCTCATTTTCTTTGACGTTTATTTAGAAGAAACAAAAGACAAAGACTTAATGACCACGATCATGCAGGTCCTGTGGCCTATTTTACTGCTGAGCAGCACCATTCCATTGACACTTTTTTCCTATTTCCAGCTTGTTTAACACTTTGAAATGCATTCCCTTCACAAGCATCCTGGGTGATTTAAGGCATTACCGCCTCAAGATGACTGGTTACTGCTCCAGGACTCCTGACGAAACATGAGAGTTCAGCATTCCACTTAGATGCAACATAATAAAAATAGTAGCAACTCCAAAACAAACTTTTTGGAAACCCGTCTGGTTTTCATAAAGAGATTGCACCTTAAAAGACACAAGAACCACAGACTGAAGAAGGCAAATGAAAAATAAAATAAATTCAAGATTTGATTTTAAGAAACTCAGTCCCACCCCCATTAAGTACAAACATCAGAAGACAACTATGGTAGAAAACATTAGTAGAAAACTATAAAGCCACTGGAGTTCAAGTACTTTTAATGCAAAAGGTCAGTTAATACTTTATTTTGGTATTTGGCAATTGTCAACATGTTTCTTCAGATTATTTCAGAAAAATTCTAAGAACAGACATAATTCAGAATTTAATTTTGTTCTTTGGTCTCCCAAATAAAGACTTGTGCAGTCCCAGTGTGTATACGCAGTTGTCCTTGCCTGTCACCCTGACAACTTTTGAGCTTTTGGTTAATTTCAGCCTTATTTGGAAAAGGACAGATGTCTCTCATATGATTAAGTTGCTATCTTTTCTACAAGAATGAAGGTTGGAAACAGACCCTAAAAACACACTATTCAAGGGAAATGCTTTTGCATGAGAGCATTTTATTAGACAAATAATGCCCATGGGATAAAACGTCACAAGCGCCCCAAATTTAGGAAAAGCTTGCGATCAGCAACACAACATGAATCCACAGGAAGCCACTCGTGGAATCACTTGTTTCCATCTATGAAGGTTTTGTTAAATCCTCTCCATAACCACACTGCAGCAATTTCCAGGTAACAAAGCCTGCCTGCTGGTCTGCAATTACACAGTCACTTGAAAAAAAAGCAAGTACAATTTAATACAAAACCAAGTTTGGACAAGAAATCCTGTTCCTGTGACTCCTGCCTCTTTAGACAAGCAGAGAAATCCTCAGGGCTTCAAGCAGGTAAACGCATCCACACGGGGACAGCCACAGGCGTGGGCCTAACCTAGGAGCAGCAAATATCTGAGGAGGTGCTTTTGCTGCAAGATAATCTTTCTTTCTGTGTGCAGGCCACCTCTCCAAACAGGCCACTGAAACCCAGGGTGCATTTCCAGAGTATTTTAACCCCGGACGTGGGGACGGATTGCTTAAACAGCCCCTTTTCCACGAGGGCTACGTGTCCCTGGGACAGGAACGTGGGGGGAGTTGGGGGTTTCTAACACAACGGGGTATTTTGACATGGGGCAGGCAGAGGCACGACTACGTTTTTGGCCCACGGCATAAATTACTAAATACTGAGCATTTCTACTTCCACCTCGAGCTACACGCTTCTTTTTATCTAAAGCACGAAACTAAAAAATAAGGCTGTTATTGTCGGCTTTGTACCACGCAAATCACCGCAGAAAGGAGGTGAGGGGGGGGAAAAAAACCCCACACAATTATTCATCCCGACAGCAGGCCCGCCCCGCAGCCGCGACACTGGCTCCACGGCGAAGCCTGTCACGACAGAAAGGGGGCAGGCGGGGCGGGGAGCGCGGCGCCACTCACTTGGTGAAGGCCTCGCCCAGGTCTATCACCACGGCGGTCTTCTCCCCGCCGCTGCCCAGGCCCTCGTAGAGCGGCATCGCGGCCTCCCTTCACCTCAGGCGGCGGCGCGGCGGGGCCTTCCTCCCGCCCGGCGCGGCGCGATGGGGCCTTCCTCCCGCCCGGCGCGGCGGGCTGCCCGCGGCGCCTGTCCGCACACCCGCCGCTCCGCCGCCCTCCCCGCGCCCCGCCGCCGCCGCCCGCCCTGCAGCGGTCCGAGGGCGCCGGGAGCGCCCCGGCGGCAGCGGCGTGCGCGGTGCGGCGCGGCCTTCCCTCAGCTCCGCCCCGGCGGCGGGCAGGGCCTCTGCGAGGGAGAAGGGCCGTTGTCCCGCTGGATGAGGCCCCTGAGGCGCAGCCGGGTGACCCGGGTGCCGGCGCGAAGGCGGGGCGGGGGCTGGGTGCGAGGGCGGCCTCGCTCCTGTGAGGAGACCCAGGGCTGGGGCTTCTCCTGCCCGAGCGAAATGGCGGCGGCGCCTTGGCGCCGAGAGCTGGTCAGGCGTAAAGCCACGCTGAAGCGGCCGTGCTGCGGGGGTGCGTTCATTCACACCACACAGCTCATTTCTGAGGGGCCGGCATCGCCTGTCTGCGCCAACCGTGCATCAAAGTCTTTCTTGCGTCCTTCCACAGCTGACCCAAAGCCCTCGCAAAAGCTTAAACCCACCATGGGCCCTGCGGTGCATGCTCTGGCTGCCGTGACATTTAATGCGAGAGCCGTGTAATACGAGGCTGAATGCGTAGGTACCCTTAGRGTACAGGATCAGAAATAAAATGTCTCGGGGCAAAAAAGCCCCATCTCCTCATGGCTCCAAGGGAGCGGTGATTAGGAGTGAAGATAGGAGTTTACAAATACAGTGAGGATAGGAATAATAAATAAACTCCACCATGGTAACCAGTGCTTTCAAGACTGGGTCGCCTGTGTCTGGTAAACAGGCGGTAGAAGATGGTGGGAGCTTCTGATGGTAGCTATGGTGGGAGTCAACTGGTAGGACGTGAGTGCTAAAAATGTAATTTGAATTAGTTCAATTTTAGCCATTTTCATGAGAGCGTATCGTGCCAATACAGCTGGGTTTTGCCTTCATCTGTCTTTTTTTTGAAGGGGGGAATTTATTGCTGTTCGGACTTTCATAATCACAGAGCCRCACCACAAGACACGTTTTGCAAAGTTTGTCTCAAACCCTCATGAAATAACAGGCTGTCAAAACCAAGGTCTTACTCAGTTTTGGAGCTAAGAAAAAGCTGTGTTTGTGTGCAAGTGTGTATGTACCCACATACTACAATGAAAGACTTTGACGCAGTGTTGATGTTTTAACCCCATCAAGGTTAGGAAATGTTAAGTTTTTCTAAATAATCTTCATCTCTGCGTTATAGCTAAATGTCAGCTCTGCTACAGGTGAGGTCAGTCACCGCTTGTTTACAAGTAAGKTATTCAAAGTGTCTGAAATATGCAGCCTTGCTTAGATGGTCTTGGTATTTCTGGTCTGTAACAGCCATCTCATGAAAGCCCCTTAGCGTGAGTTTGTGGGAATGGGTTCTATAAGTACCTCAGGACATGGATGGAGAGACAGTTATCCAAAAACAGACTGAAGAGAGGAAAAGTACGTGCCATGCTAGCAATCCTGCTGAATCTGCCAGAAATAAACTCGGAACACCAAGAGTTTGCTGCACCTGTGCAAGGCCCCCAGCATCAGCAATGGGTTGTCTAACACCGACTGCATCCACAAAGGTGGTGGCTGCTCTATGCTGAGAGACAACAGGATTACCTATACACCTGATGAAACAAGGCACTCTTTGAGGGACTTTGTGAACACCCACCTAGAAGCCATTGGCACATGAGTGCATGAGTGAAGTGTGTAATTAGTTATCTGCTATTAATAATAACAGCTTAGTCAATAAAAGGTGTTCTAATGAATATTGCTTGTGACTTGATCAGTCTCCCTGTGACTTGGTCCCCTAGCTGGGAAAAGGGAGTTTATAACAGATGTTGGCTAGTGTAATGAAGATTTGGGATCACTTGAGAAAGAGATTCCTAAGGTAACRCTTATCCCACTCCCAACAACCACCCCCTTTCCCCCACCAATCTTCCCCTTCTTTCCCCACAGTAACCACACCTGTAAAGTCAGCTGCTCTTTAGGCGTTTTTTATGCACGCCCAGGAGTGTAACTACAGCCCTGATCATGTCCCCAAAAGATCTGTCACAGGGTATTTATATCAGCTCAGYGTGCGGGACCCATTTCTTCTTCAGGGGAGCAAAATAAATATTGAAGAAGCTCTTAACTGGTGAGTTGGGTCTGGACATTTGCTCATTGCCAGACAGACAAGCCAAAGAGCCTGAGTGCATACGCACAGGAGGACAAGGGCGCTATTGAAACGAGGATTTCAAGGTAGGCTGTCGTCACACTGATGTGCTCTGTTGCCCCTGAACCCAAACTCCCTGAGCTGTGACCCGCAGTAGCAGTTTGTAGACGCTATGCTTTTCACGTACTCTGCGGCAGCGCTGTTTGTCCCACATCCACACTTTCTATTTAAGTTCTGTGAAGGTGGAGGTGTGTGGGAGAGTCGGACGATGAGTGGGAGTGATGTGAGACACCAAAAACTGTTGCTGCCACCATCTGCTCTGTCGCCTGAGCAAACCTCTGCACTAGCCCATCGTTGGGACTAGTGGCTCTCCATAACCGCTTTCTCTTCTGCTTCTGTCACAGCCTTGTCGCCTTCCCCCCTTCTGGTCCCCCTAAAGTCACCTGGGTCACGAAGTGGGGTCAAGAGTGTAGAGCTGAGAAGAGAAGGTCCATGTGTGTGCGGAGCAGGAGCGCAGACTGGAGGAGCTGAAGCAGATGGGGCATCCTGGAAGGACTCTGTGTATCTGGAGGACGCGCGAGGAATCCAGGCAGTGCAGAGGGAATGCAAGAAAGGTGTGAAGAAGGGGAACTCTTCAGTGGCAAACTCAGGGGAGACTCCTCGCATAAGCCCTTACATCCCTCATAAAGCCCTTGTATCTCTCCTTCAGATACTATCCCATGACTCGATATGAGCCCATGCACTCTTCATACGACCCATTGCCAGCTTACCATCCTGTCAGCTACCTCTCCTTGGAGAGGAAAACTGAGGAGCAAGAACAAGGCTGTAGTGGTGACGTGAGATGCAGAAACAGTGTCGGGACCAGCACACAACCAGTGGGTTCTGGAGGAGGAGGAGTCATTGCCAAGGCAGCAGCGGAGGATGCTGACACATGAAAAAATAAACAAACAAAAGCCTGTAGCAATTAAACGCTCCGACACAGAGTTCAGATTGCCTTATGATTTTGTCTGGTTTTATGTTTTTAATGTTTTTTTTTAATTATTTTTTTATGGTTAGTATTTTATGCCCTTCCAGAATATGGAAATGCAGCATATGAAAACAACGATGCCCGAAAATATGTTTAAATGTCATTCTCACAACAGAGCCTTAACTCTGCCATGTTTGAGCAATACCCCAGTGTACCAAGAATACAGGCTCAGTTAGAATTACGCCTGACTGAGCTGGGAATTATATTCAGGAAGCTTTTCTCTGTTTGGGCTTTCTGTCGGGGAAGCGATCCCAGAATTCCCCAAGTTACTACCTGGAGTGCTGTCTGCCATCGCTGGTTCTTGCAAGGACAGCAGGAGGAAAGCCACATGGTTACTGTGCCTGGTGAGAATATGCTCTCGCTAACATGTGAATTTTCATTCTTTTAAATTCTGTAAAATGCTCCTGAATATCTCTGCAATAGGGGCCTTATAAAGGCATAATATAATATACTTAATGTTGTTGCTCTTGAAATGCTTGAAGTCTAAAAATTGGAGTAAAAGTTTAGATAATATCTGATTAATTTAAAGTCTAAGCATGATGGTTTCATCACCTGTTTCATCCCCAAATCTCACCTGTTCATGATATCTTACCGTGCCATAATTAGATGTTTACAACACTACACTTATGTTTTAAATTCAATGTTTTAGGTAAAAATAATTACTTAGTATGTTTTACAAAAATCACGGTCCCTACTTGAAATACATAGCCCATCGCTTCCTCCTAAACGTATTATCACTGGGTTAGGGAAGATCAGAGTTTACTGCTAATCACATCACCGTCTTTATAGTCCATTGGAAATCTTTTCTTGAATTACATTAATCAATCACAGTTAACGTGAGTTCTGAAATGCAAGCTGCAGCTTAAAAGTGGCTTAATTTAATGGATAGTCTTTCCAGAGCCTAGTAGTTATTGATAATAGAAGCCAGAGACTTAGAAATGTGCCAGGGTTTCATAACAAAATCCATCCACGCCGTGCTGGTTTAATCAAGGAAGCTGCTTGCATAATGTGAAAAGCGCTCGYGCTCTCCCGAATTTGTAACTGTTGAAGAAACAGATGGTGATGCTAACCCGTAAGAATCAGACTATAAATACATTCAAGATAACAATATAAATGAAGATAATTATTCACAGTCTAAGGAGATGGTAGGACAATTAAGCCAGCTACTAAGCAGAAGGTCGAGGGGAGTAAAAAGCAGGATGTCCCTAACACAATAAAAAATTATTCCCTGAATGCAGCCAGTTCCTGCAACTCTTGGAAGCGGTGGTATCCTCTGACAAGCAAGGAAGAGGTCGCATAAGTATTTAAAAATACACGAAATTAACAGTAGCCCATTGAAATCAGTGAAAGCTCTCTGATTTATGTCAAATTTATAAGACAGTTCCTTTTAGCTAATGCAGTCCTTTCCTTTTTTTCTTTTTTTTTTCAAGACCCTATTGGTATTCAAGCCACTGGCAGCAAAAAATCTTTTCGAATCTCATGCAGACGCGTTCTTGTCCCAGAGCAGCACCGTGCATTCGTCTACAAGGAGTGGTGGTGAAAGCGATGCTGGTGCCTCGAGGTGGCAGCTACAGAACTATCCCGGAGGGTTAAAAGGGAACATTTTTCATAAAGAAAATTACTTTTCTGTACGAGTCCTGAAATATGGCGGCTCTCAGTTGAATTAATCCCCGCAGTGTGCTTGCAAACRTTGAAAACATAAAAGAATGTGTCCTGCAGCATAAACACTGCAGGCCCGAATGGGTACGGCAAGGAGGCATCATGCCCAGCTAATATTCTGTTCCCTTTAATGCCGAAATGCCTATCTGGACCCCTGCAGAGACTTGGATTTCGGCTGAACCCTATGCATATTTCAACAGCAAAGCATTATTATTTTTTCTTGGTCATAAAATAAACAGTCTTTTGTGTCCCTACATGGGATGGCTTTGTCTGTGTACTCGCTTTTAAGCCTCCTTAATCCCTATATACCAGCTAACTGAGGCATGTACCCATTTTTTCTTACAAAATCAGATAGTTGCATACTTAGGGCCAGCTTTAGATATAACAAAAGAGCAATTGCTCAGAGATCTGTTGTAGCTTCTGGAGCTCACAGAGTGTCTCCTCACCTTTTCCCAGCACACGGATTCAAGGGGATCCACTTATCAGCTCTCCAAAAGGAGAAAGAAGAAGAAAGCCCATAGTCTTCCTACTGCTTGGGGTTCTGTTAACAGCTGGACTTGGTTCCTGCTTTAGAATTTCAGCTTAATTGATTTGAATATTTCCAACACAAAAATGTGTATTTCTCTGCTCATAACCATCCAAAAAGTTGTCTGTACTGCCCTAAAAATCCCCCCAAAGGGGAATAATGAAAACACTGGTGGTGTCTGGATGGAGAGCATTGCTGTCTCACACTAAAACGCAGTCCGCCTCCCACCCAGGTGTCCTGACACCACATGTTACCCATGGCAAAGACCCCGTTCGTCCCTGTGGTTGGGGGCTTTCAGCCCCTCTGCGTTAGTTCAGTGAGGGCTGTACTGTGAGTGATGGAGTGGCAGTACTGAAACTGCACTCCTTTAAAACCTGTGGATTCAGGGGTTTGGTTTAACCTCAAGTTTTGAGAAGCAAAAGAAAGCTGAAGTTTTCAAAGTCCCTCTGGGTTATCTGAACAACTATATTTAAGGTGATGGAGAAGCAGAGGGCTTAATGGCAGAACAGTGCTTAGGGTTCGCTTGCTTTGGGGTGGTGTGTCAAGTGCTTTTTTTATTGTCAGCCTAATTTTGTAGTGGAGTATGTAGGACAGGGGGAAAAAATATCCAAGTGCTACAGGGAATTGAGAGATGGTTCACGTTTTAGCTGAGACTCCAATATGCATGGGGATGGCTTCCTCAGCACTTTATTTCTGGGAAAATTGTAATATGCGGTGTACTTTGATATTAACTGCCTTGATTTTGTTAAAGAAGAGCGAGGGCTGTACCGTGATTCAGTTATGGAGGTGAGCATTGGTCCTCCTGGGCTGTATTCCCAGAGCAACTGCAACTGATTCCCRTGACCTTGGACCAGTCAGCAAAAGCCTGGTTCTACTCTGAAAAGTGACTGTGTAAAAATGGCACTTTCCTACTCAGCAGATCTGGTCGCTGTGTGCTCTCCAAGTCACATCTGCTGACTTCAGTGACAAAAGTAAGTTTTTACAGCTTTCCTGCTCTGTGAGCACTGCAGAACCACGAGAGCTGGGGAAGCAGAAGCTGGATCCTGTGCCTCCTCGGAGGACTAATTACTATAAATTACAGCCAGCAGTGGGGCTGCACTGGCATCACTTGGCCTTGCATAGCTTTTCTGTTAGTGCTAGTGGTGAGGAACATGGAAGAAAGGAAGCCAAGTTGATCTTTTGATTGAGTTTTAATTGCAGATGGCATTTATCGGGTTTGCAGTTGGAGGAGAAAGAAATCCGTTCATCTGTAAGATGATAACATTTGAAATAATTGATTGGCCATAAACTTCCTGATACCTTTTTCAAAGTGGACTTGTTTTAAACATACTTCCCTCCCTAACAGGGGATACTGTTCTCACTTTCCCTGATTCAGACTCATTGCTACTCCATTCCAATGACTGCTGTTTAATGGGAAGAGCAGGTCCCCTTAAAACAGACGCTACCAGCTGATGTAAAGGTGATCTGTGTGATGGAGATGTGCACTGATTTATGTGCTGGATGTCCCCAATATTCAATCTGGGAAAGTCATTCAGCAGTGAAATTAATGGTAACTATTTTAAAATTGCCTTTACCTTCTGTGGCATGTCCTGACATACTTAAGATAGCTGATACCATCTCATCACTGATGCCAGGCGTAGCGTCGTAAGATGCAGTATTCTGATGTCAGGACAATGATTTTTTAGTTCATTTTATACATAGAAAATATAAAATTGTATGTAAAATGTATAAAAACATGTAAATTTTTAAGTGACCCAGTCTCATAATTAGGACATGTTATTTGTACTTTTTGGGTTGTGCAATAAGGCTGCAACAGGAATACCACCTTTTAAAGAAATCCACTGTATTATATTATTACTTTATACAATAGAGTTTGCTCTTATAATAATACACAAATCTTATAAGGGATTCTTACAAAAATTAGGTATTGTAATTTCCATTTTACAGACGGGGAAATAAAGGCAGAGAGGGGTGACGTTCGGTTTTGAAAGCCATCTAACAAGTCCCATGCTCTTTACCAGCTACGCTACCCCCATGGAAGAATAAACCAGCTTACATCTGAATTTAATCTCTGAATTTCACCTGAGGGGTGAGAAGTCTTTGAAGGACGAGACCGATAGAGGATTGCACTGAAATGTCTCGAACAGAGCATTGGTAGGAAGGGAAAGGAACGGATGTTTCTTAACTTGCTGTGGAAGTGGGGCTGGTTTTGCTTGGTAATGTATATGCTCTGTGGCATACTGAACTGAGTTAAAAATCAGTATTTCCAATTAAGAAACCATAGAAATGAATAACAAAACAGTGCTCTCTGGTGATTTCTGATTTCTGCTGCTTTCATCATGCCTCCTTCTTTCAGTCTGCAGATTTTTTTTGTTGATAACGCAGAAGCCCGTGATTTTGGCAGGTTATGCGGGGTAGAGAAACTTGCAGTGTATGGGGAATTTGCAATTTCAGACAGGGAAAAAACCACAGATAACGGGCTATTTTGGTTACAGTGATTATCAGTGAAATATTTAATCTTGAGAGTATACAGTGCCAATCTGGGTTCAGAGTCAGTCAATGACAAGGGGGAAGTGAAAACCTCTCCAATCCATTAAGTGCTCTGCATGCCTTAGAGAACAGTAGAGCATCAGTTACACATGCTTTACATTTTAAATAACTTGCCTGATAATTTTAAAGGTTAGATAGAAAAGGGGTTGAAAACAATATCGCTCATTCTGAATCCCAGGTCAACTGTTAGGGGTGAATTTTGTAGCTACTGAAGCCAAGCCTCTGGCTCGAGCCTGGYGGACTCATCGCCGACAGCTCTGATTCCTGGCAGGGGGGGGTCTCTGTTGTCCTGCCCCTCTCCCCGCACGCGGATGACTGAGCGGCTTGGGAATCAATCCCTGACCCGCCACAACGTGCAGTGCTGCATTGGAAAATAAACCCTCATTGATTTCGGTTTGCTGTAAAATCTGGCTACGCCGTTAACTTCAGAGGTGGCACCTCCTCCACGGCTGAGCCATCCCCTCTTCTCAGTCAGAGCCCTCGGCCAAAATGGAACGGGCGGAACAGAAGGTGAAGCTGCAGAGAGTTTTGGGTCCCTAATCTGGGAGTTAATGGTGTTTAAAATGGCCACAAAAATGCAGCTCTTATCTCTTCCTTTCCCCCCCGCTCTGTCTCCCTTACAGGAGAGAGTAAACATCCTTTCTTTTCACATATTTGTATTTTTTTTAGAAAGATGTTGCAGCACTAGAGATATTGATTTATGAATAATTTCCCAGATTTTACAATTCATAGATGGAAAGCCAGAAGGGACTATTCCCATCGTTTTGTCTGACCGTTTGCTCTGCCAAGCCTAACTGAGGTTCTTTCTGTTGTCTTTTGCCAATGACTGTCTTTATTGCTGATACAGGCATTTTTACACTTCCTTTTCAACTTATGCAGAGGTTAGCAGTACTACCCTGAAAGAAATTGCCCTGACCTACAACAAATCTGTCTTTTAAAAGTTTTAATATTGGCTGCAGAATGCTACCAAAATGAATTGGGTTGGTTCCAGTTTGGTTGAAATCCAGTCGAAAACACTCTATTTCTCTAAAATTAGATAGGTAAAACATTGGGGTGAGTCTAGCAAAGAGAACAAGCCACTAATATAAATGTTATTTCCAGTAGCACAACAAACAAAAAAAAAAAAAAAAAGAACAATTTCTTGATGAGGAATATCTCGGTTTTCCTCAATCAGTTCTTTATGTTCATAGGGTCATAGAATCGTGGAATAGTTTGGGTTGGAAGGGACCTTTAAAGGTCATCTGCCATGAGCAGGGACATCTTCAACTGGATCAGGTTGCTCAGAGCCGCGTCCAACCTGACCTTGAATGTTTCCAGGGATGGGGCATCTACCACCTCTCTGGGCAACCTCTGCCAGTGTTTCACCACCCTCRCCATAAAAAAATTCTTCCTTATATCTAGTCTGAATCTACCCTCTTTTAGTTTAAAACCATTACCCCTTGTCCTGTCAAATGGATGTTGTTTATTTAGAGAGCCCAGTGTTTGACAGGTACGAGCAGGTTAAATCGTACTCTCTTTTGTGGGGGAAAAAAAAAAAAAGGAGCCTCATTTTATAGATTATTATAACTGGAAGTACAGAGGGATTCACCGATTTGCTTCATGTGGTAGAGCACATTCATAGCAAAGATTTTGACTCTCCTCTCCTATATTGTTCCTCTACTCCCTCCTAGCAATTCTCCCCCAAATCTCTCCACCCCAGCCATTTCCTCCTTTGAAAGAGCATGATTTTTGGTTTCTTCTCACCTGTCCCTACCCACCACGAACGCTTTGCACCTGCTGCAGCACCGCTCTGAATGAGTCATTGCCCAAGACGGCGTATAAAACCCTGCGTGTGCAGCTAAGACCCTGTGGTGCCCCTGACACCAGGCTGAAGGGGAGGCAAGAGGAAGATAAGCTGGTCTCTTCTTTTGGTTTTGGAGGTAAGGTATGGGCTTCTGAGCTGCTGTTTGATGAAATGAAGTTGATATGCAATCTGGGACCTGATGGTGTAAATGTTTTCTATTTCTCTTAGGCTAGCTGTGGGGTTCCTGGTGGACAAAACAGGTGGGAGAAAGAAACAAGAGTAGAATTATTTACTTTTCTTTCTCCCTAGCCAAATAGGTGCTTAAAATGAAGTAACAACAAAAAGAAACCGGAGCAAGCTCTTCTAATACATGTGTGGGATACTATTTAAAAAGTCCTCCTCCTTTGCAGAGGGAGGGGAAGGTGACCTCTACAGCYGAAAATACTGGAGGAGAATCTGTAACAGCTGGAAAACTACTAATGGTGCTGTAGGCCTTTTTTTTCTTT
>JAYKAV010001445.1:4141606-4268828 GCA_035582835.1 Phoebastria nigripes | reverse complement strand
GCTGCGGGCCTGGGCTGGAGAAATCCCCGGGTGGTTGTTTGTACTTGATCCGTTGGTGCGGTGGGCGGCTGTAGGGGAAGGATGCACTTGTGGGTCTTTAAGCTCACCTGTAAATATGACTAAGGAGGACAGGGGGATGGATCTGTGCCCCGCAAGCAGGCACGCTGGATGTAATCCAGCCTTGAGGCATCCCTAATCCCATTCCCTTGCTAACGAGCAGGTTCTACCCAAGCTAAAAGGGCCTGACAAGGTGTATTTAATCTGATCTTAAACCTTCACCTGCAGAGACTCATGATCCTTCAGGAGATCTACTGCGCGGTGTTGCTGTCTAYGTTAGGTGAGGCGCTGAAATTTCTGAGTGTTTCTTGCTGATTGGAATCTGAACACTACAGCTCTGCTCCCAGTCAGTCTGGAGAGCAGCACTTCCATCCTTCTGGTGTTTGAAAACTGCTGCACCCTTTGGCCTCATTCTTAAACCCCCTTCCTCCTGATCTTTTTAATCCCTCAGGAATTTGGTAGACCTCTGACTTCTGTGGTGCTGGGGACCTGGTCAGAAGCCATGAAGAACTATGTGTCTTTTACTTGCAAATCTGAGTAGGGATTTCCCTAGGTGGTCTGTATGGTTCTGAACAAAGCAAGTGATCGCTTAGTGCTTGGGGGAATAATGCCTAAAACATGTCATGTCTCTTGCTTCTCAAAGAACTACTGCTGGAACACCAATGCTGGAAATGGAGGTGATGTATTATGTATTAAGGGCCTCGCTAGAACTGGTAGGAAGCTGTCCTTACAGAATATTAATACCTCATTTGTTTGCTTGTAAGGATCCGTCCTCGAAGGCAGAGGAGGATGTGCCCCTCTGATATGTGGTTGTGTCTACGTAGTTTTGCTCATCYGACTTGGGCTGTATTGGTGGCTGGCGTGGAGTTGTGTCGCTGTTGGGATTTCACTTTGAGCTGTTGGAGATGGCTTAACTGGTTGAGGTCTGTTTATCTGAAGGATGTGCTGTAAAAGCATCAGCTCTACAATTCACTTGACTGAACTGGGCAAGGACGTAATGTAAGATGAAATGAAGTCATTTTTCTCAGCTTGTGTGCAAAAGTAGGAGTTGGAGCTCTGCAGTGTATTATCTGCTGGCTTTTGTATTCAGCAGGAGTAATAAGGCTTGGATGGCATACATTAGCACTCTGGTAACATAGCATTTGATTGCTGGCAGTTGCTTGACTTGTATGTTTTGGCTAAATCTTCGCATTAAAAGATTTGCAGCATTTTTGTCCATTTTCCTTATCAATCAGCAGATGAATTGCAGCGCTGAGCACATCCAGGACTGTTCAGACAGTCAAAGCTGGCATAATCAAGCTTGTACTTGGAGGTGTGAAAAGCTGTGTTCTGCAAGAGCTAGACAGTGATTTGTCTGAAGCTGACCTGTTCATCTCCTGTGCTCTCTGCTATATGATGCATGCAGCCACTTCAGCTTTGGAGTACAAGTGTCCTTTCTGTGTGGGAGAGGGATTGTTAGAACGGGGTTATTAATTCAAGTGAGTTAAAAGCTTGATGTGTTTTTCTCGCTGTTTCAACAATTCAGGAAAAACACAGCCACAACTTGCCAAAGGCAGAAAACAACAACAAAGGGTTTTCTTGGGAGTTTTCTTTAAGTAAACTGACTGGGTGAAACTCTAAGAAGCCATCCTAGGGAGTAGCTGCATACAACTGGGGCAGAGGGGGAGTTCATCCTTTGCAGCATGTGTCTACAAACTGCTGGTCCATGTAAGGAACAGCTGTTGAACAAGAGAAGTCTGGTCTGCTCTGTGCTTGTCCCCTTCAAACCTGTGCTGTTGGAGTGACCATAAAAGGATGGGATTCCTTCTGGGGTTCCTTTCATCAGACTTCCTGAGAGCTGACTCTTCAAACAGGTGTCTCAAATTTGCAGAAGGAGTTAATGGTTTATAGCTATTGCTAGTGCTAATTGTATGGAGCAAGGAAGCAGCCTGGTTCAGAAAGCTCTAACTGGGTCTGCAAGACTGCTTCAGCTGGTGACCAGTTTGTCTTTATTGTCCCTCAGCTTGGTGACTTGCCCACTGTGGTAGATGGTTCTTATTCTGATGGGCAGCTTCTGGAGATGCCTGGTTCTGGCACCTGTTTTTAGCCTAGCAGTCCTTGTGCTTCTTTCCAGCCTACCAGGTGTTAAAAGAAAACTTTTTTTTTTTCCATGCTAAAGCTCCTTGGCTGTCTGCAGTTCTGCTGCCTTTGCAGCTAGGGGAACTGCATCTCTTGGGATTTGTTGTTATTAAGTGCAGGGGAAGTAGCTGGTGTTGTCTCTTGCCCTCTGTGTGTGCTTCCTATTTGAAGCAAGGATTAGTTTTCCACCGAGAGCCTGGCCAGTGCTTGGCAGCTGTCCTCCAGGGCTTCAGCTCAGAGAATGCCAGGTGAAATGTGGGGACAAGGTGTTCCTGCAGCATGAAATACTGAGTTATTTTACAGCTTCAAGCTAGTAACGAAAAACTTAAGCTTACTACAGGAGAGGTGCTTGGTCAGAGCAGCATGCTCCAGCTTGCTTTTATTGCTTGGCTAAGGCCATAGAGCAGACTGACTATAAAAATAGCCAGGTGGGAGGATAAATGTATAGCCCAATGAAGCTTGAGTAATAAACTGCTCTGCAGCCAGCTACCTGCTAAAACCTGGATCACTTTTGCATTAAGTGGAAGTGCTACAGCAAGGCGTCAAACTCTGCTTAAGAAGATAGCCAGGTCACTGCTGTTCAAACACTGTCTAATCCAGCCTCTTCTTAAAGCAAAGTGGACCTTAAGCTCTGACTAATCTTCTTTGAAGCGTGAACTTGTGCCGTTATCCTGCAGCAAGCTCCATGCCACTATCTCCAGCTTTCATTGAATGTAGAGATCTAGGTTAGCTTAGATCTAGTTGTTGTGGATTTCCTAAGCAAATAACTCTCCAATGTTATTTTCACCCTTTAAAAATGTAGGACTATGGCCAACAGTGCTTTTTGGATTGGGGAAACAGTATGAGGCTGCCCAAAGTACCCCGGGAACTCTTGTATCAGGTTAGTACTGACTGCTCAYGTTATATACTAGCCAGAAGGAGGAAGGGTTCTTAGTACTTTTTTTTACGTTTTAATTAACGGATCTCTAAAAGCCAGCCTTTTAGGGAGCTGCTATCCCTCTTAATCACTGACACTCCTGAACCTAGTAAAGATGGAGTAAGCTTGTTGGGAAGAGAGAAATTGTTTCAGTACTTCTGCTAACCACCTTCTGAATGTCTTGGGCTATTTGAGAACCTAGAGCTACAAACATACAAATGTATGTGCATATGTGTCTATACATATGCATAATGTATGTGACTGCAAGAGAAATGCTATGTGGCTGTCTTCCAAGTGCAGCTGGAGTTCTGTTTAGGTTTAACCACTGCTAAAACTACTTGCGTAGCCTAAAAAGACTCCTGTCTTCTAGAGCAACTGTATTTAGATCCAAACTGTTCTTTATTTAAAAAAAACAAACCCAAACCTTTTGATGTTTCAATATGTCTGATCTTAACTGGCACTTGCTAATGGGGTGTGAGGTGAACATAATTTATATTCATCAGCATGGCAAGGCAGATGCATGTTATTGGGCACTAGCAACTTAACTTGCGTAATATACTTTAGTGCTTTTTAATTACAAACGCACATAAAGGATTAGCCTGGAAGAATAGCTGAATACTGTCAGTTTTCAGCTGTTTTTTTGGTAGGGAGGGTAGAGGAGATAGGTGGGTGGCTGCCCATCCTCCAGAAAAAGGAGATGCTAAAAATAAAGTGGAAGGTATCTATGCTGCTGCTGGTGAACAGCTTCTTGGTGGCTTCTGTTTGTCCCTGGTGCATGTGTGTGGCCTGTGACAGGGAATTATTCCAGCAGCTTAAACTGCTGAGGGCCAGGGCTGCAGGGAGAGTGGAAAAAGTGACTCGGTGTGCCCTGAAGGCTCAACCAGATAATGGAGCCTGCAGGAGTTGACTCTGATCTGTGTCTCAAAGCTGGTAATGCTGAGGTGGTCTTCTGTGCTACAGCCAGCCCTGCCGATCATAAGGGTCTTCAGCTAGAGAAGTCTTTCTCTCCTGTGTGGAATAAGAGGTATATTTTACAAGGGAAATACACATAGCTGTGTGTGACCAGACCAGATGTAATATAAGCTTTCTGATGTCTTGGTTGCATTTAACTGACTGGACACATACAATAATGCTTTCCAAAAGGAGACAAATGTACATGAGCAGCAGGACGCAGAGGGCCTTTGAGCTAGATGGACTAGCACAAATGTGGTGTTACTGAGATGGAGGAGTGATACACCCTTGTGTGACAAAGCAGTGCTAGGTGGCTTGCTGCTGTACTGTGTGTGTACAAATGCAAGTAATATTTATCTACGTGCTGTTTGGGTGGGGAAATGAGGAGTCTAGCAAGCTGGGGGACTCATCCTGGTGCCCATGAGCAAGACTGCAGAGGGTGATCTTTGTTCTTCTTTGGAAGACTGAGGGGTGGTTCTGACAACCCCAACCTCTTTCCTGGCTAATATTCATTAGCCCTGCAGCTCAAAGGTAAGAGCAGTTCACTTGTGAAGCTGAGAACATACCAGCCAAAGCAAGTGAAGCTGTTGATGGTTGGAGGCTTTTTGCAGTAGGGCTTGACTGTGCCACTGACAAGCTGCCTCCTGGAACTGGGAGGAGGACCTTACCAGATCTGCTGTGTGATGGAGGGCTGTCTGCTGTGTGCATGAGGCTTGTGTGACCAGCTGTCCTGCATGTGATGAGCGGGGCCTCGGATGGAGTGGCCTTCTGCTCTTGAGTGATGGTGCAGCAAGCCCAGGACTGAGAGGCACCGGCCTGGAGGGAGGTGGCTGGGAGCAGGCTGCTGCTGCTGTGAGGTCCTCCATCTGTCCGGCAGCCTGAGCTGTGTTACTGGAGGCAACAGAGCCTGCCAAGAGCAGGCTGTCAGCTGGCTGGATCGCTGCTGGTCTACTGGTTCAGTGCTGTCTTGGAAACTCTCGAAGCGCATGATGATTAAACACACGAAACTTTCTGGAAGTGCCTCCATGGTGCAGTGCAGCATAAACAGTGTGCTAATGCAGCAGTGCTGCTGTCTGGGCTGTAGCCTTTCTCTGTGGGGCCAAGGAGTCCCAACACAACACTAATGCAGCCCTAAAGCCTCCTGTTTTGGCTCTAGTTCCGTGTTGCACCCTATAGACCCACCTTGTTCTCTGTGCAAGTTCCTTGGTTTCCTTCTGTGTCAATGCACAGAACAGGGCTTGCCATAACAGGCCTGAGACTTCAGTCTGATTGGCCCTGACAAGCATCAGTCCTGGACAAACAGGTTGATCCTCATCATATGCTTGCAAGTCTGATGCCTGCTGGGTAGAGCATAGCACTCTACCACTGGGGTGAGAGCTTGGCAAGGTCTGTCTTGGACTTYGGATCAAGATTTGGGTTTGTCTGTCATGAGACTTCAGACTGGGTAGGGTAGGAACAGTAAAATAGATGGAGGGATCCATTGCTTGGGGTGTATAGGAGAGGTCTGCTCAGAACTGGCCATAGACTAGCATGCTTGGAACTTGTCACCCAGTTATTTAAGGCTGTGGGTCAATGGGTGGTTATGGGTATGTGTAATCTTGGTTCCTTTTTCCCTTTCTAGGTCTTGCACTCTGGACTTGTTGGCCTTGCAGGCTTCTGGGCACATCTCTTCTCAGCTATGAGTAGATCAGTAGGATTTAACATCTGCATGGTCACCTGCAGCATCCTGCTCTTGTCTTCCAGTCCACCATGCCTTGCATCTCAGCCACTGGAGGAGAGGGACATGACAAAGGTCCAGCATGGCCTCTGGGCAGGGAATGGGGTAGAAGATGAAAGGCCAAACATGCTGAACTTGAAAAATAACCTGGCCCCTTCTGAGGAGACTGTCTCTGAAGAGCCATGTGGAGTGTCAGCAAAGCCATCTGGGACACCCTTAAATGAAGCTTTCACTGCAGAAAGCGAAATGCTGCCTGTAAACCTGGGCCGTGTCATCCCAGGCAGCCGGGGCCTGGGTGCTCACACCTCTGCAGTGGCAGTGGCTGCTGTAGATGAGGAGGAGCTTGGTCCCACAAAGTTGGAGCTGGATGAGGGTGATGCATTCAAGGCCATGCTGACCACAGCTGTGACCACACTGAACCCTGCTGTCCAGGAGGAGTCTGTCAGTGGCCCCATTAGTGAGACCACCACAGAGGGTGGTGTTGAAGTAGAGCACAGCTCTGCTGGCCTCTCGGCAAACCCCTTTTCTGGGACAGCTGTGGAAGAGGAGGAGGCAGAGAGCAGCTCACACCCCTCAACTGCACCCCAGCCCATGCTGTACCCTAGCTCTCCCAGCTGGGAAACAGCAAGTGACCACCCTGTCATCCCGACTCCCCAGGCTCACGGCATGACCTCTGAGGTGGGAATGCTAARAGCCCGCACAGGGAGCCCTCTGAAGTCCCTGGCTGTGCGAGCATCTGTGGCTGCAAACCATCCCCTTGTGGTGACTGAGGCCTCCCTCCGCCTGGAAGCAGGGATGGGTGTCAGGCAAGGAGAGCTGCCCACCATGGCTGGCACTGTCACCATCCACCCTATGGACACTGTGCCACCTGACTGGGATGACACAAAACTGGGGGACATAAGTCAAGGGGGAAGCATGTCTCATGAGGAGGTGACAGAGGACCTGGGGGCAACAGAACCATCCCAGACCCTTCAGGGAGGTGTGGGGGAGGAAGARGATGCAACAAGGGTGCTGCCATCCCCAGCATCCCCTCCACCAACTCCTGAGCTTGCCAGGGAGACCAACTGCACAGCACTGGTGCAAGGGCAGGAGTTGCCAGCAGCTTCCACAGGCAGTGGCGATGCCCTCCACACTGTGAACCTTACAGGTGTAGACATGGCTGATCTCAACTCGCTGGAAAACATAAATGCAGTCACAGCAGAGGAGGGGAAGAGCATCCTGCCATCACAGGCGGGGACTGCTGTGGTGACAGATGCACAGTCTGGTCTCTCTCCGACTCCGGAAAGCTCATGGAAAGGTAAAACTTGCCTGTTACAGACACTTGCCTCTAAGTGTAGGTTTAGGAGGGATGCTCTTGGGAATCTGTGCTTCCTTTCAGGGAGATAAAGTGGAGAAAGGTGTAATCTTGATACCTGCAATAATCTTGACACCTCCTCCCTGCCCTGGGAAAGGCTATGGACCTTTGTGGAGGGGTAACAGCCTAAACAGGTAATTCACATCCATGAAGTACTACCTAGCTGTGGCTGTTCCTATACACAATGTCCCTGTGTACAAATAGGCACAGTCTGTTGGGTGGTACCCTGTCCCAACTGTTATGTGAAGCAACTGTATTGAGCTGTCTCTTCTGCTCCTCAAGCTGAGAGAAGGTGGCTGTAGTAGCAAACAGGAAAGCTGAGACTGGAAAGGCTGTTGCAGCTGAGCCTGGGGTTGAAGGATGTACTTGAGTGTGGAGGTCTCTGTAGAGAATTGGAGTCTCATCAGCAGAGACTTGGTGCTAGTTAAACTTGCTTTGTTAACATTCTGCATGTGTGGTGTACTACCAAAGCAGGGGCTTCGGTTTTGGCACTCATGTAGTGGTTGAGGGGGACACTGTAGTCTGGTTGTAGGCATCTTGCCTTGACCAGAGATGTGTAAATCTGCTTTGGATAACCCTCTGGTATGCCTCTCCTGTGACAAGGGAGGGAGCCCAGCCTCTGACCCACTGGTTAAACACTTTATTTCAAGGAGGATAACAGTYCCCCCAAGTGTCCCTTTGATATGGCAAGTGCAAGGACCCAAAGGTAGTCCTTGCACTAGCTCACTCTGAAGCCCTGCAAAACAGAGTGGGGAATAAYTCCTGGGGGGGTGTGTTAAGTTAATTAGCATCTGGGATCACCTGGCTCTCAACTGCTAGCTATGGACACTTGCAGTCAGTGCAGAAGATGCAGAGACAATGGATGGCTGTAAATGCTTCCTAAATCCAGCAATAGGCRAGCTGTCCCGGTAGCCTGTGAGTAACTGCCATCTTCCATGACTTTACAAGGATGCTCAGATAAAAGATCTGTCCAGAGCTCTGTGTTGTCCTTTGTAACAAAAGCTYGTGGTGTTGTCTCCCCATCCTAGAGTGAAGCTGTGGCCAGGCTCTGCTGTCTGGTGTTTGTGCCAACTCTGTTACCAGCAGGCAGAAATCTTCCTCCTAGACAGCCTGCCACAGGCTGATGGTGTCACCCTGTGCTGTACTTACCTGCAGAGATGGCACCTTCAGCCCACTGACAATGTTTCCRCTCAGTATTTAAAAAACTGGTAGAAATATCAGGGTGGGGGAAGTTCTGGTCAGGTGTTGGGCAATGACATGTTCCTAGGCTGATGAGGAACATGAGCTGGGGTTTAGGACTTTGTTTTAATTGCTGGGCATCTTTAATCTTCTCCCTTAGGCTGCAGGGGCAAAAGGATGACTTCCCCACACTGCATCCAAAAGATCTAGCTTTTGCTGTAACGGAAGGAAAGCTAATAGCATGCTGGAGCTGAAACCTGACATTCATTTCTAGGTTAATTTATAAGCACTTGACTTGTCAGCAGGTTTCCTCTCTGTTTCCCAGATGTTGGGGAACAACACTATCAATAAGACTTGTGCAACAAAAATAAAGCCTTCTACAAAGCTGAAGTCTCGTAGCAGTGAGAGCTGGTCACTAAAAGCACTGCTCTGGCAGCATCACTTGCTTTGAATGGTATTTCACACCACAGGCCTGCAGTGCTGTGCTCCCATGGCATTGTTTCCCGTGGGTCTGCTTGTCCCTAAGGGACAATTAAGAAAATGAGGACTGATTCTGCTGCTTTCATTCCTGTTATGCACATTCTCACATCTGTCTTTATGCTGCACTGCCCTGATGATACATGGCTGGACCTGCTGCTTGCAGTGTGGCTCTGGAAATGCTAATGCATGGAGTTATATTACTTCCAGCATCTGCTCTGTTGCTGTCAGCTGTCCTGTGAGTTGGTACTGACATGTGTTCTTGCTGTAGGTGTTACTCAGGAGGTGACAACAGTTGCCCAGGAGGCTGATGCTGCTCAGTCAGTTGTGACACTGGTGCCTGGTGCTATCCAGGGAACAGAAGCTGCAAGCCTTCCGCAGCAAAACAGTGGGGAGGACACCCAAATGCCGACTGCTCCTAGTGCCGCTCGGATGCTGGTGGCAACTGGTACTTCCTCTATGGCAAACACTCCAGATGTAGAAGGTAGGGTTCTGCTTCAGGGACTGCGGGTTCATTTCCACACAAGATGAGATGTACATCTGAAACCAATATCAATGCTTGGACACTGAAGTCTCAACACACAGCATCCATATTCTAAGTGACTTTTTTCTAGCCTTCTGCGCAGGCTGCCTCTAGCTCTGGGCCGCCACTGCTTTCTGCCTGCACTACCAGATCCGCCACGTTGAAATATGCCAGCATATGTTTTTTGCCCCACATAATGGTAGAATGGAGATTTAAAAAACCAAACCACCCCAAAACAAACAAAACCCCCACATCCATCCTTGCTAGCAAATTGACTTTTGGCCTTAGACATTTAAGCCAGTTCCTGTTTATGGAGGGAGGGCTCTTGCTACTGGAGCCAGAGGCAGTCAAAGATCGCTGATGCTCAGTGTGAAGGACCAAAAAGTTTCATTGGGGTAACATGGGAGCAGTGTAAGGTGAGGGGGGACTGTGTGGTGTGTGTGATCCTCTTACAAGAGTCTGGCAATCCCTTGGGTGTGGAAGCCTGCACTGATATTTGCTTCCATTAAGGAATGGTGAGTCCTTGCTTCTTGCATTGATGTAGCCCATACAGAAATGCTTTAAGCAGTCATGTTTATCCAGCTGCTGCCTACTGGCTCAATGTCACCTTGGCAGGTACATGTAGGAGCCTGTCATCTTGACAGGAGCGTAGCAAGGGTTCCYTTAGCACAAAGCTGACTTTGAGCTTGAGTGTATTTCTGTAGTAGGTACCACTGTAATGAAACTGCTGCTTGGGTAGCTTTTCTGGTAATTCTTACACTGCAGGGCATCAAAAAAAAAAAAAAACAACCCACTATTTGCATTGTATCTCTTAAATTAAGGTCCCTTTATAGGGGAGAGAAGGCTCTTCTGGCAGTTTCCACTAATTTGCTTCTGTGATTTAATTATAAATTCAACTAATTTTTATCTTTGCAATAAACAATTAGATCTGTCACTTGGTTCAGATCTCAACCAGTGTCTCAGTGCTCCGATTTTGCTATGGGGTGGTGACTAACAGTCCTCAAAGCAATGGAAGTAAAACCTAGCTGAGTTCTCATTAAGGGGAACCTCCTGTGATGGCTGTCCTGGAGGAGAAGCTTTCATTACAGCAGAGTCACTTACACATCTTGAAAGAGGCAAGAGTTTAATAGCTTCTTCYGCTCTGAGTTAAGTTTTCATTAAGGAGTTTGTTCTTAAATGGTGGGTTTTTAAGTATTATCGTGCCAAACTGCTGCTGCTTCGTGTCTTCTGTAGATCTCACAGATGTGGTCCTGGTCACCAGTGAGAAGGCTGTTCCAGCTCCTGGTGGGTTGTCTGCTACCCAGTCTGAACAGACAGAGGAGCCATCCAGCAGAACTGCGGTCCTGGTAACTCCAGCATCAATGGCCTCTTCTCTCAGGAGGACAGCTCTTCCATCTGTGAGGAAGATCAGTACAGCTGTGACCTATGGGCTGGACCGCCTGGAGTCAGAAGGTACCACTGCCAAGGCTAAGAGGCGGGCAGTTTCATGTGGAGTGGCACACTTGCCCTGACACTGAGCTCCCCAATTTGTCTGTTTGGTACTCGGCTATGTGCATGTGTTATTGTTGCTAATAAAGTTGTTGAACTACCTGTCCCCTTCCAGGAGGTACAGGAAGCAAGCAGTGAAAAGTGTCACGGAGGGTGCTTGAAATTCAAGTGGCTGTGGTGGGAGGGATGGGGTTTTCCCTTGGAGAGGGAGCAGCAGTGGTATTGCTGTTGCAGTAGAGCCTGGCTCTGTGCACCTGTAACTGCTGGTGCATGCATTGATTGCAGAGCCTTTTGTACCAGGTAACACTCAGGGGAACATGTTCAGACAGCTGGAGAGCCCTTGCCACCCTACTGCTGAAATCCTCACTGCATGCAATGCAGGGGGGTGTTCAGCATGAGATGGCTACCTCAGTGTCCAGCTGGCTGAAACCTTGCCAGGACAAGTGATGCCCTATGTGACACTGCTGGGAGAGGCAAAGGATGCATCCCCTTTGAGATAGTCTTCCAACTCAATCCTACCTGCTAAGCTGTTCTCCTATCACTGGTTCCTCCAGCCTTGCCTCACCCCCTGGGCTCYCTTCTCTTAAACTGCTTTTGCCCACTGCCAGTCTTGGAGTCTCTGCTCCCTGACTGTCTTCAAACAGTTGAAACCCAGTGATGCAAATTCTGCCTGGGCAAACACCCATCTGAGAGAGGTTTAGGTGAAGTGGATCCTACTCTGGAGCTGGTCTGCAGGTCAGATCTGGTATCTCTTCAGCTCATCGATGATTTTCCTGCCGAGAATTGTTTCACTTCTGCTTCTTGCTCTTTCTCCTACTTAAACTCAACTCTGCTTGCTCATCCATCYGGTTTTGTACTCCAGTGTCTGGACTGACACCACCTGGCAGGGATTAATCTTTCTGCCTGTCTTGCTCCCCTTCCTTTATCTTGACCTTCTCTTGCCTTCATATTTTACTGCAAAGGTTGGCAGCCCTCCAGGGGTGSCATGCCAGATGGTATTTTTCTTCTGATTAGAGGTGGGGTGCCATAGACAACTGCTAATCAGCATCTTTTCTCTGTATGAAGCAATAACTCTCACTCCTGTTAAGTTTAGAGGGCAGCAGAAGCTGGGAGCCCTCCCCACTGCATGTACGAGGTGCTGCAGCTCYGGCCCTCTGTCAGGCTTGCTGCTTGCTTTGAAGCCTGCCATGAGCTCTCTGGGCCTCCAGCTACAGCTCTCACCCCTTGCCAGGGTGAATCTTGCACGTGTCTGGCAACGCAAGGATGCGGTGCTGGTGATAGGAGAGTGGCAGAGGGGAAGAAGGGCATGTGTGTTGGGGGGGGAAACCTGATGTTTCAAGCTGGGAAATAAGGTCTCTGCTTAGTGAGAGCAGTATGATTCAGGAGGCTAAACTGTTTCTGAGCCCTCTGGGATCTCCTTTAGAAGCCTGGTTTTCTGCACAGGAAGATAAGAGGGATTTCTGTTTCAACTGAGCATTGTCTCCCTATTTAATGAAACTTTCTGCATAGGCATTTAAAAAAACCATCTTTCTGCTCTGACRTAGGAGTGCTGCAACTTTCTTGGGTTCCTACTGAGCTCTCTTATGCAATCACAGGCCTGTTTTCTCTGCTCTTAAATATGCTTTGAGCTCCTCTAAGGGCAAATGTGGGCTGTAGCTAGGACCAGCTTCCCTAAATGATGGTGACTCAACTAGAAGGCTGTGGCTTTCTTGRCTCTAGTGTATGGCTCTGCAGGTGCCTGTCATCCAAGGGACATGGTGCTCTCTGGTGTGCTGTGTGGTTTTGACAACTGGCACAGTTTTTTGTGGTCTAAATCTCTTCTGATCAACCTAGACCTTAGTGCAGTGAGCCAGACTCTTTCCTGGTGTTAGGGATCACCAATCCACATCTTGTAAAATGGGACAAATACCACTTGGGGATAGGCTTTCTGCCTGGGGCTGCTACTGCCCCAATTAAACACAAAGGAAGCTTTCTGCTCTGCTTTCTAATATCTTTTTCTCTATGTAATGGCAATTAGGGGGTACCACATCCTCATGGTGGAGTAGCATTTGGAAGCTTGGTTTCTGTTCCCCCAATACTACAGTTCCTAGTGCTTACTCTCAGAATATCCAGATGGTGCCAGATGCAAGATGTTTGGGAGTGCTTTCCTATAAAGCTACGCTGAGCTCCAACCCAGGGTGCTCAAGCCCTTGGGGGATGCAAGGTTAGACGTCACTGCTGTTGCAGGCATATGCCGGAGTCCCTAATGAGGGATTCTGGCCCTTTGCAGGGAGGTTGTGCCTTGCTCACCAGTGGAAGAAGTGCAAGGAGCTGAGTGAGCTCGGCTGGTCTCCACTGCCTTCGGTGGGGTCTTGCTGAGTTGCCTCACTGAAGGCCTGGCTCATCATTAAATATAAACCCCTGCTGTTCAGCTAGCTCTGTTTCTTGGGGACCATCTGTGCCAAACTGCCCGCAGTTAATTGCATCAGTATATCCACCTACCTGGCTTCGATGCAAAACTGTGTTAAAAGTCAAATTGCACAGACAAACATGAGGTGCTTTGAATATGTCTCTAGGTGAGCTTATCCTCCTCTGTAGTGGACTCTGGAGAGATTAGCTGGGTAATGAATAGCCTCCTACCTTGGCTCTGTGGTGATACTGGTTCTACTTGCCCTTCCTAGCCAGAGAAATCCTATAAAGGGATTATAGGCTATGGGGACAGGACATGGCAGAGGATGAG
The DNA here is from genome assembly GCA_035582835.1 of Phoebastria nigripes. Taxonomy (NCBI): domain Eukaryota; kingdom Metazoa; phylum Chordata; class Aves; order Procellariiformes; family Diomedeidae; genus Phoebastria; species Phoebastria nigripes. Next base: position 4,255,329 of record JAYKAV010001445.1, on the reverse strand, counting down.
GCTTACTTATCTGGGAGACTTAATTATATATTTTGTTCCTGTGCCCACAATTTGGGTGTGTCTCTGGCAAGCTAAACACTGCAGCTTCCTCTGTATGGCTTCTAGGGTCTGAAGAGATACAGTCTCGTTCAGGTTGCCTACTCAGGACCACTGTGTAAGCCTCCCAACACATTTTGAAAAGTGACTCTCTTAAAAGAAACCATGTTCTTTTTAGACTAGATTCCTTTGCCATAACATCTGCCATAGTAGGTACGGGCAGAGATGGCTGCACTCCTTAAGCCTGGCAGCATTTAGCAAGTATAACTTTCCAAAATGGCAGGTAGCCTGCCACGTTCCCTCTTCTGCAAGATCCTTGCAATAYTTAGTTGAAACCTGGTGGACAGAGCACAACAGCAGCTGGCTCCTCTTGGGTGTTCCTCAAGCAGCTCCTGTCACTGTTCCATAGGGGATGTGATCCAGGGATGCACTGGGGCCAAGCAGAAGGTAGGTTGGTGCACTTCCTATGAGGACCTTGAAGGTCATGTCATCCTTACATGCTAATCCTAAAACAGCAGTTAGTACAGAACTAGTCTGCTGCTAAGAGTGATRCCTCACCCATCATAGCCTGGGTCACAGGCTGTTCAGTGCAAACAGCTTACAGCACCATTGCCTGTGGCTGTTGGTGAGGGTGGGTCTGTATCTGTCAATGCAGACTCATGGTTTGGTTTTCTTGTGTGCYGCCACCCTGCCTGGACAGCAAAAATTCAGCTGAAATGGCTGGAGATGGTGATTGTGGAGCAAGGCACATGGGATAGAGAATGGGAAGATGTCTCGGCATTCATCAGACCATGCTAAGGTTAACCTCTTCTGACATGTAGGGCAGATATCACTGTTACCTCTTCCAAGGCTGCCCAGATGCAGCAGTAACAGCTGCTTCTTGATGTACTTGTGTTTCAACCCACAAGTCCATAGAAGCCCTTCAGCTGTTAGACCCCCCACATAATRCCCTTGCTGCATCCAGGCTCATCAGGAAAACAGTTTAAGCTCAATGCTACTCACTCCCTGCAGCTCTGTAAGCTCCAGCTTGGCCCACTTCAGCATTAACTTGGTATTTAGAGCCTGTTTACTTGTCGTGATTTTGAGATGGAGGGAGGAACAAATAATCTGGCTCTTGCTACTCTCCCATAGGTGTTTTGAAGAGAACTAAAAAGAGTGTTATGCATTGGTGTTTCTGATGTGCCTATCCTATTTTTGTGTACCCTTTACCCCCCAAAATCCAAAACTACTTTGCAACAGTGTGTAAGCCCTAAGGCTGGTTCCTGTTCAGTCATCTAGGCTTGCTTCAAGCTGTTGTTGCTGGGGGTGAGCTGCTTACACAGTTCAGCTTTCACGTAGGCTGCTGGATGCGGAGGGTGCTTAAGCTTTATGAAAGCAGGAGATGCTCTACCTGTTGTATGGTGTCAGGAACAGTCAATAGCTCTGAAAATGGGCAACTTAAACTCAGCTGCTCTAGAGGGAGATGATCTTAACTGTGTAGCTCTTGAATGTGAAGTGTTCCTGATTAATCAGGCTGGCTCTCAACATCCAGCTGGCAGGATCCTGGTCATTAGGGTGAAGGAGTAATCCAGGGGCTGGAAAGGCAGTGTCAGATGTCTGCTGCCTAGGACAGCACAGTACTCTGCCTGGTTAGCTGGTCTGTCCCCACCTAATGCAGCATTTAGTTGTGGAGAATCCCCTCTGTGATGCTGAAACATGGCTGGCACGATCCTTGGGATCAGCAAATCCAGTGTCCTGCAGTCATCTCCCCTCTGAACCTTGGCTGTGGGCTTCACTGCATTTGCTCAGTCTACTGTGTTAAAGGCTGTTCTAGAACAGTATGAAGCTTTAGGCTTTCTGACCTTAACACATTAGTGAGATTTTAATACCTACTTGTGCTTGGGTTTAAACAGTTGCTATTGTTCTTTGCTAACCTGTGTACTCAAGTTTACCCTTCTGAGGAAACCATAGCTTAACTAATCTCCGTGAGAAGAGCTCTCCTAGTCCTCGTCTCCCTTCTCTGCCTGTTTCCCCTGCTTCCCTTGCATCTTGTTGTTCTTGTACACGGTCATCCAAGCTGCATGTCGTACTTCAGAAGTGAAGGCAGTGGTTGCCTTTTTTCAGAAAATACTTCAGAACTTGTAGCCATTTACATGATTTTATAAAAGACCCTTCAAATTCTCCTTGTATTTTTCTTCTGAGCTGTGTCATAGTACAAGGAGCCTTCTTTTTTTAGGCTGTGAAGAGTATTTTTGCTGGAAATCAAGGCTCTGACTGGGATTGCTATTTGGACCCTGACTGTATGGATTAAGACCTGCCTCATTAAATCTCTGCAACCCCATTAAAAATTTAAATGAGGTTGCAGGAGTGTAAATAAGACAGGCGCTTAGCCCAGCATGGTTAACTAGCCTGATACTAGAATTCCTCACCAGCTCTTTAGATATGAGCTGAAATGGCAAGGAGCAGAAGATTTAAAACAAAGCACATGCAAAATGAATTAATTATTAAATGTTCTTGGTACATGCTTTTGCCTTCCAGTTTATTGCTACTACTGAAATGGGAACTGCTGTCCCTCTGATGCGGGTTGACCTCCATGTTCTTCACAGTAGATGGTAGTTCATCCCCCATTCTCCTCCTTTGTAGCAGAAAACTGTAAAAGCAAAAACTGTGTGACAATTTTGCATCAAAACCAAGCTTTCCCCCCACTTTTTTTTTTCCTGAAAGTGTTTGACCAGAGACAACATCTCTGCTGCTAAATCTGGTGGTCACTGGTTTTGTTTCAAGAAATCCATTGGAGGGGAGGGGTGTGGAGGGTCATCAAGCCCTTAATGAGTTGGGAGCTTGTAGGTGAACAGCTAAGAGGGTGTTAGGCTAATTAAAGGTTTACTAAGAAGAGGAGTGAGGAAACTTCTGCTGTCTGCAGCCAGTGTGCTGAGCTCAGCCTTGTCTGTGCTTCCCTGCGAAGGGAGGCAGAACGTGGTCCGGCCACCCTGCTCTGCTGTGGGTGCGCTGGCAGCTCTGGTGAAACTAAAACCATGCGATCTCTCAAGGGGCTGAGTATGCCAAATGAGAAGGCTTTATCTCAAATACTGTATCTGCTGTGCTTCATGGTCTCCAACAGCAACTCCTGCAAGAATCTCTAGGAATGGTTTAAAGCATCATTGTATTGTCTTTCTCAGATGGCTGGGAAGTGGCAAGTGCCTGCCCAGCTGCTCTCTGGGCAGAGGTGAGCTGCACAGCTGTTTTACCCTTGGTTTTGGGGAGGGAAATAAAACTTCTCTAAGTAACCTTGTTCTTTGTGATATTCTGGCACTGTTCTGCCTCCAGCAGGTTAGATGGTATTTCTTAGTCTGACCCACTCTGGTTGCTGTTCTGGCCAGGCTGTGCTTGAATTTCTAACTGTATCCAACTTCTCATTTGTCCAAAAAAATTAGAGTTCACTTAAATATTACTTTAATGTTGTAGCTTTCCCATGCTTATCTTCAAGCTTAGACAAAACCAACAGAAGCCCCCTACAGTTGCTATTGAAAGGTAATTGGACTGTGTGGGTGAATTTTTTTAATGGGTTTTTGTTTGTTTTAATCTGGGGATTAAGCAGTTCACCCTTGCAGTCCTAGGGAGGTGGATTCAGATAAGCAGGTATGTGGCAGTTTCCTCTGAAGGCTCTGCAAGGAGCACTTTTGTCCGGAGCTGCTGGTGGCTGGGGTCTATGTGGGGGATAGCGTTGCTCACGGGGCTTCTCTGGGGAGCTTTGGGCATCGGGACCAGGGCAAACCACCCTGCAAATTGGTTTAACTCTTTCATTTCTGCTTCTTGCCCTGTGCAGGTGGGATGCTGTCCCTTGTGTTGATCTGATGCAGTAACTAGAGCACTGGCTTTTTACCTCATCTTCTGGGAAGAGTCGTAGGCTTTTTTCCTTTTTTTTTTTTTTTTTTTTAAAAAATTTTAAATAATAAGCTATCTTTAAGTGGGGGGAGGTCTTGTGGTGTGTTTCCTCCTGGCTGACATCACTTCAGGCCACGTGGGTGTAAGGACAGGCCAACGGTGTTGTTCTGAACCTCTTCATGAAAATACCCTGGGGAGAAGCACTGCTCTTGACAAAGGACAGTGAAGGCTGCAGAAGGGTGATCAAGGACTTAGAAGGAAGCATGAGCTCTGACTAGAAGTGAGGTGAGTGGGCTTGCAGCCATCCTCCCTTCTGACACCTGACAGGGTTTGAGCTAAAACCTCGGTACCCTGGAGACTGTTGCCCATAATAACAAATCCACCCCCTGATCTACATCATCTATGATGGATCCATGCTGGGTTTGTCTAGAAAATGAAGCTTAAATCAAATGTTTTCTTAACTCTTGGGCTGCTGGTTGTTCCTTTCCCAGGCAGCGTGGTTGAATTGGATACTTCTGAAGAGACACCATCAAACAGGTTTTTGCAAGAGCAAATGGAATTAACGTCTCTGCTGGGGCTTATTTTTTTACGGTTGGAAAAAAGTACCATGCCCACAGCCCTTTTCATGTGAAAGCATTTTGTTGAGAGAAGTAAACTCTGTATCTGCCTTCATCTATCTTGTTCTGCCCTGTCCACTTACAGGTTGTGGTCATTAAATCTGGACTGATTTGAATGCCCTCACTTGATAAATCACCTCTTTCTTGTCTTGATTTTTACACTGGTTAGTTCAACAACTGCATACCTCAGGTTAGAAGAGCTGTTCTGCAGCAAATTAGGGAGCAAACCTGTTATAGTCCATACTGTGTATTCTGCAGCATTCTGTTTTTTTTTTTTTTTTTTTTTTCCCTTTAAAATAGCCTTGTGTTGCTAAACCTGCTCTCTAGCCTGGCTCAGTGTGAAAGCAATTTTGTGGTGAATGCTGCTGGAAATGCAGCTCTTAGGAATGATTGTTTTCTGGTCTTAATACAGAAGCAGACCTGTGGTTGCTGCTGGAATATCTTTTTTTTTCTTCCCCAAAAGCTCTTCAGTGCCTTGGATCCCCTGTGGCGAGCGATGAGCCAGGACTGAAAAAGCAAGCGTGAATCCCCTGAGATTTGTGGGGGAAGTAGGTTAGGATCAGAATCCAAATCTCTCCTTGTACTGTCTTTGCAATGTCAAAGAGCCCTCCGCTGGGAAGCAGCTTCTGCAGCGCTTGGGCTTTGGCAAGCAGAGGCTGAAGGCTTTCTGGAGCTCAAACATCAGCTCAGCTCTGCTGCCAGGGGTATGTTCCCTCTCCTAGATGTGGCAAGGATTTTCCTCTGTTACAGAAAAGCTTTGGACATGTGATTTCTCTTCTCTTGARACTTATATGGGTAGGGTTAAGTTATCTTGCTTTGTGTGGTAGGATCCTATCCAACGGATGTGTTCTTCCCAATAGTACCTTTTCTTGGCTCTGTGCAATAGGTCAGATGCTGATACTTCCCATGAGAGGCCACACTTGATTTGGCTCCCCTTCCAGAGCAAAGTATTTAAGACTACRTTCATGCCACATGGTCTGCAAATACCCCAGATAGCTTTGCAGTGAACGTGGCTGGGCTTAGTTGAACTCATCAGTATGGGGGTTTTACCCTGATGATTTTGCATAGCTTCTGTGCCTACTGCTTGCTTGGGTATCTCATAGAATCATAGAATAGAATCATAGAATCATTAAGGTTGGAAAAGACCTCTAAGATCATTGAGTCCAACTGTCAACCCAACACCACCATGCCCACTAAACCATGTCCCTAAGTGCCTCATCTACACGTCTTTTAAATACTTCCCTGGGCAGCCTGTTCCAATGTTTAACCACTCTTTCAGTAAAGAAATTTTTCCTAATGTCCGATTCCTAATGTCCAATCTCGACCCACCATAGTACAGTGCTGTCTGCACATGAGAGCCCATCTATGTTCCTACCAGTCATCTCCTTCCAAGCTGTCACAAGCAATTGTTCTTGGTGGCATTTTGGAGATGTCGGATGGTGACATTATTACTGATTATGTGAAAGCAACGGATTAATAATAAAAGGGAATTGTCCTAGAACAGGCCTTTCTGCCTTGACTGTCAGCTGTGATTGTAAAAGTGATGCAGAAAATGAACCTCACTGGAAGAAAGCATTTGGCAGAGATTTCTTAATGCCTTTTCTTCCTGTTCTGGCAAGAGAAGGTAGTCGTAGACCCCCCATCCCTAATCCTGTCATTATTTACACTCCTCTGCTTCCTATACTGTATGCACACATGAGCAACCAAGGCCCAGTGCTGCCATATGGGTGTGAAGTGGAAGAAGATAAGCTATGGGGTGCATGGTGGACAAGACACTTCAGTCTGCCCCTGCTGCCCTTTTCCCTGGTGAGTGGCTCCAGGAGAAGAAATCGCCTCCTTAGTTAGATGCATGGCCCATCTGTGAAATGGGTGTTATTCTGCACCCTGGTGCAGCATCCCTGGGAGAGGGTGAGACTGATTTCACATCATTCCTGATTTCATACACAGAGGAGTTATAGTGGGGGCACAAATTAATACATGGCTGCTCCTGTAGCTTGCTCTATCCAGCCTTTTGAAGTCTGTAATTTAATACTTATGAATCCCCTTGCTCTGTTGCATGACAAGACCTGTAGATGGAGGGAAGAGGCGTAGCTTTGACCAAAACGTTGCCCTAAGAGGCAGCATCGTGATACCTCTTAGGTGGCTAGTTTGGTGTCTGTGGGGCTGTTGCAGAGATCAAAGCAGATCCCAAGTTCTCTGCCATGTTTTGGCCAGCCAAAACTTTTTGAGAAGTAGAATTTTGCTCAGTAGTGTGTGAACCCAAGCTTTGCCAGTCACAGCGCAGTTGGGTGTCATCGTGCTCCATAGCGCTCTCCTTTCCTTCATGGGCGCGTTATGCAGGTGGGTTCTAGATCTGCACTCTCTGTAGCCGTCGCTCAGCTCGGAGGAGCCTTTGCTCAGTGCTCGTGCAGGAGAGGTCTTGGCATGCTGCATCTCCCTGAAGTCATGCAAAGAGTGGGCTCACCATGGGAAACCAATTAGCGCCGGCTGCTGGTTAATCATAACTTCCTTAGCACTCGTTAGGTGCTCCTAGGCATTCAGACCCTACAGTGCTGGGTACCGTATAAAATGACAGCTTAGACTATCACGAAGCACAATGATGCTCCGTGTTACTGCCTCAACATCATTGGCCTCTGGGTTTGGTGTGAGGGAGGCTGGGAAGGGAAAGGACAGAGAAAATGAGAACTCCAGGTTTTGTCCTGCAACCTCCTTTTTAGGTTTGGGTTTTTTTTTTTTCCTCCAGTTTGAATTCAGTTTGTGACTGTAAGTGAATCTATCACCTTCTAACGAGAGACTCTTGCAGCTCAGGGTACAGCAAGCTATTTCTCTTGTGCACTAAACCTGACAAATGATGGTTTCTTGAATCTTCTGAGGAGTAAAAACGTTTGCAAACATTAATGGAAAATATCTAAAGATAGAAACATCTCTCTTCAGCAAAGGTTTCTTCAACTGAAAACAGAGGCCCCGAACTAACTCCGTTACCTTCAGCACACTTATGACGACAGTGACTCCGGCTCGTTACATGCCATTGTACCAAAAAACCCCTTTCTTCATTGCCATTGCAGCCTGTTTGTGGCACGTTCCTGATGGCGGTGTTTGCACCGAGCACTGCGCCGAGTGCCTTGCTGGTGCTGCTCCCCCGCGGCGTGGGTTTACAGCTGCTGCCCTCTGCAAATAGCAGTGCTGCGAGTAATTCGGATTTCCTCCTGCCTGGGTTTCTGCAGCTGTGTGAAGCCCATAGAGAAGCGCAAAGTCTGACAGAAGCCATCTATGAGGAATGGGCTGTTGGCGCTTTGAGTTGCCAGGAGGAAGAGCTGGCCCTGTGATCCCATTCCTTGCAGCATGGGGTGGTCYGGAGGGGTCACAGTCCCCCTTTGCAGTTGATTTGCGAGGGTCCTGCTGCTATCACGGGCTGAGGCTTTTACTTGCGGGATGCTGGCTGTTGTCCAGCTGCTTCAGACACTGCTGGTTGTGGGTTCCTGCTGGGTCAGGGAAATGCCTCACAAAGGAGGTGTGAGGTGGTCTCATTTCTCTCTGCTGAGCCACAAAAGTCATCATGGATATGTACGTTTTTGTAGTGAAAAACCTTTTTTTGAAGCAAGCATAGGGAGCTTTTGCCACCCTGAATTAGCAAATCCCATCCTATGGATATCACCAATGTTGCTAATGGATCAGCCTGGAGCCCAGTGGTAAAGCCCAACCACAGCCATTTCTGGTGACTATTAATAAAGCTGGGAACCCCCAAAAACTCTACTAAAAATTTGTTATTTTGTCTCAGACTTGTTTTCTTGGTGCTCTCCTATAGCTTCTCCAAACCTGAAAATTTGAACGCCTGTTACAAGGTTGTCAAGTCCTTCAGAACTAAAATCTTTGACATGTGAACTGGGAATCTCGTTTTCCTGGGGATTCCTGCTGCTTGCATCTTTCTTAGGTTGACCTGTTGTCACAGCAGGGAGGCGTTAAGTGTCTTGATTTTTTTTCTTTCCTGTTTCCATTCAGGCAAAGCAGAGCCTACTTTACAGAATACAGTGCTTATTTGGTCTGTCAAAGAGTGACAGATTTTGGATTTCTTCACTCTTGGAGATGARTCTTTAACTCTGCCCTAGACTACTCTTGCRTTACCCTAACTGCAGTAGAAAATACAAGTGTCCGCTTGGACTGTAAGTGTTTCAGTGCTGAAGTCTCCTGGTGTTACCAGGAGAGGAGACAGGATACCATCCCTCCTTGGTAGGTCCACGTGGCACGTCACAAGCAAGAGCTAGGATTCGGTGCATGCAAACAGAGTAACGRGATCAGCTTATATGTACCATATGGAGATCTATAGAGCAAGGACGGCTCACAGCAGAAACTGCTATAGGTGCTGTGTACCTGCCTGCTTCAGCRAGCAAGGAGCACGTGTGACCACTGTCAGATGTTCAGAAGTGCTCCTACAGCTGGGCTCTAGGTGAACGCCTTATTTGGATAGATTCATGTCTGTGGCCAAGAAAACTTAATACTTGCAATTTTTCTGGCTGGAGACTAGTGCCTTGACCRTGAGACACTAGCGTTTCATTATATGTTTATCTTGCTTCTGTTGTAAGATGAACCTGAGCCAAAACTGAAGAGTATATACAAGCATGATACACAAAATAGTTCACAATGGGCTGCAAATGCACGTGAAAATCCRAATGCCTTCTGAATCTGCTGGGCTTTGCACTTTTGGTCCTTGCTACTTTCAGTCTCTTCTGTTTCTTTTCTTTYAAGCTGCTGCTGAGGCCTCTGAAAGGCCAAAAAGTGGCAATTTAGGTGGGAAAACGTGAGTTTTGTAAAAGGCTCTCGTGCRAAGCACAAACTTCCAGCTTGAGGTTCAGCTGCGTGATGCTCGCTTCCATTTTCCATCTTACGAGACTACCAAGTGTTACGTGCATCCTGCCCATGGCTGCCGGGCTCCTGTTGCACCTCTGCTCCTGAAATACAACATTTGTGAAGTTTGTAATTTTTTTACAAGTGTAGCTTCCTCCTTGTGACCACCAAGTGGTGCTCTGCGCTGCACCTTGCAGCTAGGCAAGCTGTTGGCATTTTGGGATGGGGGGTTAAAAAGCTGTTTTCAGAAGTAGGAATGAGTTACGGAGGAGGAGGAGGAAACAAGTGAAGAGCCCTTTCTTTTCCCCTTGCAGTGGTTGTGCTACAAGGACTACATTATTCACATCTTTACGCTGTGGCTGCGTGATGGTTGGTGTAGCTTGGTGATGATCAGAGGTGATAAGTAGTCTTGGCACTTTCAATTTGGGTGTTCAGCTTGGCTGCCTGCTAGACTTTGGAGGTACAGAGATGGCTATCTGCTGCTTCAAAACTAGATCCTGGCAGGTGCCTCTGATTTGGCTTGCTAAAATCGCAAGCAGCTTTTAAAAACCTTGTCTCAAACTAGTTTTTCAGAGATAAAGATCTGATTCCTGTTTTTTCTTGGCTGCTTTTTCACCYAGTCCATCTAGGGAAAACCTCTGTTCGTGTTCCTTCTCTCCGGTGTGCTAGCTGTTTAGTGTCTTTGCTATTAAAGTTTGGAAATGTTTATAGCTGTGTTGCTCTCAGCAGAGGCAAAAGACCTACATTAATTTGTCTTTGCAGGTTTCCTGCAAGCACTCTCCAGGTGCCATTCTCAGGTTTACAGAAGCTGTGTATTTTGTATGAAAACATGCAGTTTGATAGAGAAAATTCTTATGTTGATTTGAAATGACGGGCACATTATAAGACAGAAACTGCCTATAAAATGTAATGGGAATTTAAGGGGCTACCTACATCCCTGTAAGCACCATTAGATGCTCTGTGGGGTATAATTGTTTGCAGGAGTGATCGTTCCTTTCCGGGTACTGAAAGCCATGCTATAGCAGGATGATGCAGCTAAATTCAAACAGCAGCTCATTTGTATGAAATGCAGGGCTAGAATTGAAAGGTGGCAAGTGGGATTGTCTTGTCTGGTGAGCTGGAAAAAACATGCAGTGTTTTAAAGCAAATCCTTGAATTAGAAGGAAAGGAGATGCCATGTAACAGCACAGTGAATGCCGTGATTTTATAACGTGCACTGATTTCTCTAGGTATTCCAGTCTGTGAAGTAGAGGCCAAAGGAAGGAGGCCAGCTCCCCCCAGTTAATTCAAGTCGGATAGCCGCCAACTAAATAGCTTCCCCAAAGTTCCCCAGTTTGTTTCTCGGGTGTTTTGTGGAACAGCTGTGCTGGAGTGCCACTGCATCCCACAGCAGAAAGGAGAAGGGTGAAGCATCACCTGCTTTACGCGCAGCAGGTATGATATGTGCAGCCCCTCAGGTTTCCTACCTCAGCTGCTCCATCTTATTGCAGTGTCTGTAACCTATATGAGGTACAACTCCAACAGAAAGGGATATCTAGGTAACAAATGTTGATTTGGCTGGTTTGTTAGTTTTTAACATGGTCTTAGGCCCACGCCTAAGCCAGCTGCTCAGATGCAGGGTGATGGGCTCTCCTAGTCTGAGTACGTCAGGAGGGAGTTTTTTTACAGGGCTGAGCAGAGCTTCGTGTAAATTAGATAAAGTGCATAAATATTATGTTTTAGCTTTCGTCTTTGAAAAAACTAACCATCAGAAATTCAAAGCATGTCATTATTCCAGGTACTATCTTTTCATGGTGGGTAGCTCTATTAGTAGCTATTAAATAGCTCACGTGAAAATTCTGGCTCAGGAAATCCTAGAGTCTTTGATAACTAAAAGCTGGGAAGAGAGACTGTGGGAAGAGTGGCTCTGTGTGCGCCCTGCTCTAGTCTTTCTTCAGCATCTGCGGCTAATTGTGGTCAGAAATAGGATGTGGGGAGAAATGGCTTTGGTTTGATCCAGTATGGTCGTTCTTGTGTTGCCATTTTAGATTCTAGCAATGAAATATGGCTTGAATATTTATCTCTCCATATGTTAACAGTACAGTCAGCTTTGGAATAAGTATCTACTCTAGTGGAGAATCCACAGGGATTTCCTTGGCGTCACATTTATCTGCTCTCATGTGAAGTGTTGGCTGCGCTGCCTTCTTTCCAATATTGAGTTAAGTCTTCCTTGGTCATACCTTTGTCTGGTGTAAATCTGTTGTGACAGGAGTGCTGGTACAAACCTGCTGAGGATCACTACCATCACCGCTGTTCTCCCGCACCCAAGAGCTGACCTGCCAGCGTGCCTCGAAGCGAGATGCTTTTGCTGGAGGAGGGGCCCTATCAGTCTAACTGAGCTGGAAAGCAGCGTCTTTTCCAGAGCTTAATAAAAGTTAAAAGTAGAACCAACTTATTGCTGCCTCCAGGATTGGAAATCAGGGAAATAGTTCTCACTTGAGCTGAAATTAGTTGAGCAGAGAGCACTATAGTTATACATACCTAGGTATTTGTACACATGCACATGCTTGTTTGTACTCCACTATTAGGAAGCAAAATAACAGTATTTCCCACTAATGCATTTGACAGTCTAAGACAACATCTCATTGTTACTTAGCAACTTCAAATGGTGGTGAGCTCTTCCAAATTAACCCCTTTGGGTGTCTGTCTTGTTAGAAAACAGGCAGAAGTTCGTTCAACTGGTCTGCCTTTGGAGAATTGGTATCAGCTGGCTGTCTTGGTGCTCACCTATAGAGATGTATGAATCTTCTGTCTTGTGGGATCTTTCCTGATGTTGTTTTTGTGTCTCCCTGGCCAGAGGGTGAGGAAGAGGAAGAGGATGAAGAGGAGGAGGAAGAAGAAGAGGAGGAAGAGGAAGATGAGGAGGACAAAGACATAGATTCGATGGATGAAAGCATGGAGGGTGACACTGAGCTGCCAGGTTTCACGCTTCCAGGCGAGACCTCTCAGGAACCCATAGCTGGCCTGGAAAACCCTGTGGCCCAGCTGGCCGGGGTATCCTACCAGGTTCCTGACACCATCGAGTGGGAGCAGCAGAACCAGGGTCTGGGTAAGAGAAAAAGCCCCTTCTTCCTTTACACTTACAGAGGACATGTCTCCTGCTCTTCACCTTGCATGGGACAGCCCCTCGTGCTGGGGAGTCTCACGGGTTGGCTCTCAAGCTAAACACAGAGCAGGTTCATTTCTGAGGAAACCCCATCCCTCAGTGATGACTGGTTGAACTGGGATGGGTCCCAGGCAGCGTGACCTGAGTTTTCATTTTGGGGAGAGCTGCTCTGAATACTCCAGACCTGCTCCTTCGTTCCCAGAGCTTACTGTTGTCTTGCTCTGAGGGTGGACAAATAAATACTTCTCAGGTGAGGGGAAATTTCAGTGCCCTTTGCCTGAAATGGGTTGGTGCAGGGATATACGTCCTGTGAGGACAAAGCGAGTAGGGTAGTTGGGTAGTTGCTCATAAGCCCATTTGCTACTTCAGCAGCATTCTTCTAAGTGCCACTTTTCTGGCATTTTTAAGGGGTGTATGGTCCAGCCRTGGGACCCTATGGTGCCAGCGTTAAGCAAGACAAACCTGCAAGGCCTCTATAAAGCTTTATACAGTTTATTCCTGCTGTACGTATAGGTCCTGTGTTTTATGACTGGACTAATTTATTCCACCTAGGAATAGCTTATCAGCGTTTATATGCGTGGTGTCCATCTGATGCAAGTCAAAGCTGGTGTGGGACAAGGTAGAGTTTAGAAGGGAACTTGCCCAGCTTGCCTAAGGGCACCGGGATCATTTTCCAGCATACTCAATTTCCAAGCCAAGCCCCATCAAAAGCAGTGGGAACCTTTCAGGTGAATCGGTGGGAGCTGAACCATGTCTATACAGAAAGTCTCTGTGTCTGACTATTACAGAACTAGCTGGTTTGAGAGGCTCATTAAATAGAGAAACCCCAAAACTCTTTTATATGTTGTGTTATAAGAACTATGATTTCCCTGGATGTTAAATTCTGATTTAACCTGGCAGTTCTTCCCCTGTAATGCTGTTTCCAGCCTGCTTTAGCATTGTTAGCGTCCTTTGAATCGAATCAAAGAGCGTATTTCAAGATCTCTGTGGGAGGGTTGCTCTTTGAGGGCAGATTGAGTTTGCATCAGGTCTGATATCTCCCTGTCCCACTAACTCTTGCTTGAAAAACATCGTATTGGATGGTTTCCATGTCAGATCTGTTTCATGTGTCTTGTTATCCCATCAGGTTGGACAGGAGCTGGAGCTGGGCGGGGGGAATAATTTTAAGTGTTAATGGCTTTGTGGTTGGCTTTGGCAAGCTGGATTAAAGAGGTACATGACACACTTGGAGCAAAAGTGTGTAAGAAGCATGGGGTTATGATGGGAGGCGCATCAGCAGCTTTGTGTTCTCATCTTACTCATTTCCTTGGTGCAGGACCTTTGTGGTGCCTCGAGAGAAAATGTGAGAGGAGCAGCCTATATTCTGCACTCAGGGGTGCARTGGGCTGGCTTGGTGAGCTCTGTACGACTGCTAGCAGTAGTGAGAAGGTAACATTAAGCTGTTGACCATCTAAAGCTATTTGCCTGGTTCAGGACCGTAAGTACCAGGATGGATGGCTTGGCAGAGCTTTGCCTCTGAATCAGTCAATCCTGGCTAAGGGTGCCAGTGCTTTGTAAAGTGTTCAAGAGAGGCAGCATTTTGCAAACTCCGAGGTGTGTCCCTGCACACCAGGCATAATGTTGTACAGCACGGAGGAAGATGGCACTGATACCTCTTCAGGGATCTTGGTACATTTAACCGTCCCGGCTAGGGTGGCTGATGCAATGTCATCTGGCTTGGGTCTCCGGAGGGCTCTGATGGGAGCCCTGTTCCCAGAGCAGGGTGTAAGGCAATGGTTAGTTTGTCTGGAAGGGTGCCTAGAGCCTGCTGAAGATGCTCTTGTATATGACATAGGCTGTTGCCATGAACTTCGGGGCTACGGAGGAGGTTGTTCTGCATAAGGCATCAGGCGCATCTCTGTTCGTAGTTGATGTAGGTCTGAACTGGAGTTATGGCTCCGTTTCCAGCCCTACCATCTTTGCTGCTGGAGGAAGAGGCTCAGGGTAGGAGATACCTATCAGATGCGTTGGTAAATGAGGCAGGTGAGAAAGCAGTGACCAGAGGCTGAAGCTGTCCCTGGTGTGCAGTAAACCTCTCTGGCTAGAGAGGCTGTAATAATCGTGTACAGAAAATAAGCAGGCCTAGGATATGAAACAATATGTAGCTTTAACAATCTGTGCGTAATAGCATCTGTTATGAGGTCCCCTAGCCCTGGGCAGAGCTATGCTGGAGGATGCACTTTGCTGTATCTCTTCCAGAGATCTGCTTCTGAACGTATGGGCCCAGTTCAGTTTCTGATGTTTAATATTGCATCACCTTGCAGCCTTCATCCTCCACCACCTTCGCTCTTTCTTAGAACTTGGAAAGGCCACCTTTCCAAAAATTGTGGAATAAATTGTGTGGCAAAAGGTGGTCTAACTTATGTTTTATTGACCCTCATGCAAATTGGAGGAGCCCTTGTGAAGTCTGTCTAGGTAGGTCAGCTGCAGAGCACTGAGTCCGGGCACCTGAAGGACTGAGTGGATGTGAATTTCTGCGTTCTCTGGAAGCGCGTGGCTGGGTTATGTGTCGCCAGATCCAAATGGTTTGGATTGCCTTTTATTTTTAAGCTGTTGCAGTCTGTACAAGCAGCCRTGAGGGAGAGGATGAGGCTGTGGCTGAGCTGAGTTCATCTTTAGGAGTTAGATGGGACCTCTGTGCAGGGGTGTTGTAGGCGAGAAAAGAGGGGACGTGGTGGGATCAGTCTCTCTGCTTGTGACTCAACCCTCTTATTCCACCAGGTAAACACTTATGTAAAGAACCATTTATTCTTTTTCTGTCTAGACGACCTTAACGGCTCTTTGATATTGCTTCCTTCCCCATCTACAATGGGCTGATGCCCACAGTGCTCCTAAGAGGAAGGGAAATTATTCATTTTTTAGAGGCACAAGGAAAACCAAGGACTTTCATAAGCTCACACCAAAAATCTGAGGCCAAGCAAGGAGTTGACCACAGGTATTTGAAGGGCTTATTTGCTGGGAGTGGGTGGGGAATGGGAGATGCTGTTGCATCTTCGTGGCGGTGCTGCGCTCCTTTTCCCTGAGATGCTGCTGCAGTAGTGTAGCCTTTCCCCTCTTCCCGGTTTGTGCCAGATGGGAGTTTCTGCCCTGGTTCCCTGGCCCTGGGCGTGTGGGCACATGCTGGGCTGCTGCTGTGTCCATACCTGTGTCCATACCTGTGTCCATACCTGGTCCTAGTTCTGTGTTTCTTTATGGGGTGCGTTAGGGAGAACAGGAAGGGTGGGAAAAATGTATAGCTTGTGTCAGCAGGAGGTGGATTGTTAAGAACAGAAGAAATCCCCCAAACCTGACAGGAGGCCAGAAGAGCTGCCCACATGGTTCTGCTGTAGCGCCTGGAGAGACCAGACTCACCATGAAGGGCTCGTAAAGCCTTAGATCTGCTGGAYGTGTGCATGGACTATTTCTCTTTGAAGCCCTTTTTCTCTAAGTGCTTTTCATCTGAAGCTACCTCTTTGAAATCCATTTCCTTTAAGTGCTTTTCTTCTAAAGCTAAAATTAACTTGACTTTAATTTTAAGACAGCTTCATAACTGCTGGACATCTCCAGATGCAGTCCCTGGAGCGGGGAGCCGCAGTTCTGAATGCAGCTGGGTCAGGGGCACCGTGCTCCCGCCTGCCTCAGCCCACAGCGTGCATCTTTGTGCATGCCGGGGAAGAGCTCTGCGCTTCCCTTCCTTTGCCAAACAGTGCTGAGATGTGAAGAATTTCCCATCTTGTGTAAGTGAAATATGGTTTAGAGAGGGAAGTTGTTCTGCTTGATGCGGGATATGGCATAGGAAAGAAAGGCTTGAAGAAAGATAACAGTACCCAACGGAATACACCATCTAAGCACCAAACTTTTACAGTTGGCATTTTCCATCTTTAAAATACTTTGCACAAAGGTCCTTCTCCTAGGGATGCATCTGTCCTCTGGCCTTCAGAATTTTGACATTTAACGCTAAAATCTATAGTACAGAAGAGCCCAGAAGTATTGGAGTAGCTATTCTCAGGTCAGTTATTATTGCATTTGCTTGGTCTGATGGCTGACATACTGCAAATCCCTAGAGAACGAGTAACTTGATCCACAAACAGCTTGGCAGAGCAAGAGACAGTTTAAATTTTTGTAGTGGTCAATGAGAAAGTGCTGGAGAAACAGAATCATTAAAAATGTCAATTCTGGGAAGTCACATAGTCCTATATTAACTCCAGCTGAGCAAAAGCAATTTATATGCGCCAGTAATGAGGCTGTCAGTTTTACAGTCCATCAGCTGACTCTTTAACCAGCAATATTTAGACAAAAAGTAAAGCAGAAGATGATGTCATCTGTGCCTTTATAAAATAGAATTTGATCCTCCAAAAGCAGTTCTGATGGCCTGCAGCTCTGGAGAAGGAAAGTCTGAATATGCTTTGGGATCTCTTTTGGTGTCCTGTTCAAATACTTTGTCTTCAGAAGTTGCCAGTGAAGGACACGGCAGTACTTCGGGACCTTTCTGCATTGTGTGTGAGATGACTTTGACCTTTGTCTRCTTGTTTCTTGATTTGTATGTAGGTGGTGTGTGGTAGGTGAGCACTGACTGTTCAGAGAGCATCAGAGGGGCAGGAAACTTGGGCTTTCTGGGAATGAATAAAAATACATAATTTTTCCCTGCTGCCTCTTTTGTGATTAAGTGTTTATGCGTTACAAGGAGAACTGCAGTTGGTTTAGATGGGTTCAAACCTAGTGAACAGTTTCTGGGTCCTTTAGTTATTCCTCATGAATGTTAAAGTAGATGGTCTTTGTTGTACACCTCCATGGAGATCAAGGCCCTCTACTTCTGTGTTGGTGGTGGCTACTGTGACTGTGCTGTTCTCCCACTTCTTAAGAGTATTTATTCTCCCAGTGTCTGTGAGAATCCTTATTTTACAAACCACGAGCCAATACTTAGCTTGAACTGGTGTGGGAACTTTGTGGTAAAGCATGAAAATGTCCACAGGCTCCCGGGCTATTTGTTAATGCCATAGTGCTTGCCTATCATCCACGTCCCAAGATGAAGAACTCCTGCTCTCCACAGTAAGGCAGCAGCAGGAGGTCTAGGGCAATTTACTAAGCCTTTAATTTTGCTGCTTTGGAGCGTGCAGTAGTTTGCTTTGTGCGTTCAAAACGTATGGAGTTGTTTGGGCTGACGATGACATTTTCATCTTGAGGCATATAGGGTTGTGATGTTTTGAATATATGGCTCAAGTTGTCTAAGCAGAGGTTGTTATGGTGGACTTTGGTTCTTTAAGATGTTGACTGAAACCATCTGTTGCTTATCCTAGGCCACCACTAATACGAGATAACAGCAGTAAACAGAGGAGAGGCTGATTTGAACCATAAACCTTAACAGAGGAAACTCTGTTGCTATGCTCAAGATCTTGTTTTATGGGCAAAGAGGAGGCACACCTCATATATTTATAAAACCAAGAATTTATTGCTAATATAATTGAAATCTTAAGAGTCTAATCATTATTAGTCCATTAAATTAAAAAAAAAAGTCCATTAAAAAATGAGTCCATTATTAAAAAAAAAAGAAATAATAATGCAGTTAGGATTATTACACACACACTTCTTAGTTTCTGTGCTTTATCCTGGTGTTATGCTTGCCCTTCCCTTGCTTCTGTGGGTCCTAGGGTTAGTGGTTTCATTCAGGGGTTTGTGGTGAGTTTATAAGGGTGGGTCATCAACATCTGGAGTCCTTTGCCAGGAGGAATACGATGTTCACGTTGATAGTTTCTTCTTTCTCACTTTAGGGTCCACTTGAAGTAATTTTTGTATGTTTGCTAGCATGCTTTTGCACCTTGCTCTTTCTTCATTGATCTGCAGTTCCATATTACATCTGAATTTACTATATATGGTGGCTTTTATGTATGTTAGATACTATTTTTTGTTCTCTCGTTTACCCTAAACCCATTTTTGTCCAGGTCTACATTTCTTTAACTGACCATTGGTATGTTGTTTATATCCACCTGTTTATGGCAATGGCAATACCATATTACAGGGTACGTGGTTATGCTGTAGCTTGTAAGAAGTCACCTGAATTGCATGGTTCCACAGCATTCATTATAGGTTTCCATCTACCTATGGAGGTATTGTACACAGTGGAGTTTGGACCACCCCTGTAGATGGGAATTAAAGATAAAAAAAAAAAAAAAAGGCAGTTTAGAAGGAAGTTGTGAAGTGTGACAATGTAATTCTCAACATGTAGTTTCCAAGATATACACCATGTCTGCGTTTCATGTATTTTTGTGTGGAAGATCTTAGTTCTTACGATAATGGAAGGTCATGTAACTCTCTCGTTTAGATAATGACAAGGCACTTGCATAATAAACACACTTTTGGAATGTGATTTTTTTTTTTAATAGATAAAAAATATTTGCAGCTCTGAGTGGTTACTTACAGAGAAAATAGCTCTAGCTGTATTGCGGATCTGTGGTTGCAAATTATACTRCATAAACCATATAATGGATGCCACTGGTTGATGATGGTAAGGCAGAGTAGTGGAAGATGATGAATATTTGAAATGTAATTTTTACAGGAAGCGTGGATTAATGCTTTTATGGGCAAAAATAACCAGCATTAGGAAGACAGAAGCTGAGACTCAGAAGTTAGTAGTATGTTCTTTAATTGCTGCCCAAAATGGATCTATTTTAAGTACTCTTACAGCTCGCGTTATTGGAACATCAGAGTGCCTTTTAATCTTTAATGCATTTATGTTCTTAATTACCCTGGAAAGGGTATCCATGTTTTACAGGTGGTAAGCAAAAACACAGAGAGGCCAAGAGACCCCACCGGTTTCATGAGGGAGCCTTTAGCAGGGTAGGGATTTGAACGAGGGGAATTAAATTAGTGCTTGGGCATTTCCTTTCTCTTGCTGGAGGAAGAACGCACGCACCTGCATTTCTCCCTGGAAAAGGTGCAAAGGATCACACAAAATGTCACCATCCCAACAGAGGGGACTGAGTCCATAGAAATCCCAGGTGAGAGAGGCTGGCAGGAGCCAGGATCAGGAGCGGAGCCAGGAAATTTTTCTTCCCGACGTGTTTGAAGGTGCAGCTGCCTGCAGCAATCCTGCCCTCTGTAGCTTTGCCCCGTACGTGTTTATGGGAGTTTTGTTGCACAAAGCGTTGGCCACACGAGGTCTGTGTTCCAGACGGCTGCAGACTGAAATGAGCAGTCTCAGAAATATAGATGATTATTTTTCCTGTCTTTCTGGGTGCTCCAAGTAATTTATACAGTTCCATATGTTCCTTGCTAGCTCCCCTTCCCTCTCCCAAGCAGTAATAAAGCTCCCATCATCAATCTGTGCCTAAATCAAGTTTCTGTTCCTCATGAGGAATGTGTACTCTGTTTGGAATGACTTCTTTTTTAACTGTTTTAAGAGATTGTTCATGGTTGTGTCTTAATCCTGGAGCAGACTCATATTTAATCAAGTTTGCCTTGTCAAAGGAAATTTTGCATCCACATACCTGTGAACAATAACGATCCTCTCTGCCAGCTCGGTGTGACACACGCTATTGTAACGACAGAGCAGCTCCCGGGAGGGAACAACTTACATCGGAGATGGCTTTTTCTTTTCATCAAGTTTTATTCCAAGGTGTTTTGGGGACTGTGTCTCTTTCCCCTCTTTAATATTGCTTCTTTCTTTGACCTGACTTGCTCCTACTTCTGCTCTGAAGCCAGCTGAGATAACAAGCCTTGCAGACCAGTCCTGCACACGCTCTGCAGCGTGGTGCTCAGTGGCGTGATGAGAAGCAGCCCTATGCCTCGCACTGGGACCTTGGGCAGTGGGACCTTCCAGGAGATGCAAAACTTGGGCAAGTCTGAGCCCCATCATCCTGACCTACCACCCTACTCTTCCCTTTTTCCATCCAGCACAAGACTGCCGTGCCCTTGCAAACGAGGCCCGGGCGTTTTCAATGGGAGAAGCTGACAGTGTGTCTGTTCTGCTGTGAACCGGGATGAGGAGTTTCCAACCATGGAGCATGGGTTGGAGCCACATCCTTCCTCTTGGAAGCACCTCAACTCTTGTCCTCGAAGCAGAAATCAAGACCAAGAGAAGGGAATAGAGATGAGTAAAACAGAAGATTGGAGGGTGTTTTGGTGATTCCCAGCTCTGAAAGCAAGCAGCTATCAGAAATAGGTGAAATAAAGCTGTTCCTTGCGATAAAAAAAAGTGTGTGCTTGCAATTTATCATAAGGAAGGGGAAGGCAGCAGGGGCCTTTCTACACGGAAACCTCCAGCAGGAAACTTGGGCTGATACTTTAGCCTGACGTTTTTGGTGGAGTAAAACAGCAGCACTATAACATCCTCGGATACATCACTTTGAAATAGCAGCCCTTCCACCAGGTTTATGCATCTAGTTAAACCTGTGTCAGAGGAAGGCTGGCTACGCCCATTTGTTACCAGTCCTTAACTGCTGCCTCCAGGAGCTGGGGGTGGATTTAGAGGCATTTGCTCGGGTTTGGCTCTGCCTTCTCTCTCCCTGCCTGCAAAGAAGATGGGATCCCATCAGACAAGGTGTTAAACTGGAGTTACTGGCTATTGCTGGGGAGAGCGAAGAGGTCCTGTCCATCCACAGCATTTCTGCCTCTTTTTCTTCAGTTTGGAGTGAGGCGGTGTGAAGCCACGGAGAAATCATCTGCCGATTCGTGGGAGGAGAGAGGGGACATTGGTCACCACGGCTGACATGGTCAGTATGAGAGGTCCCAGCTGAGGTCTGGCTGACCGGGGGATGTTTCTAATGGATGGTGGGAGGCATGGATGAACCCAAGCCTGAGGGCTGCTGTCACTCCTGCATGCCCTAGTCCTCGCTACCCTGCCATGCAAAAATCTCCTGAAATACCCGCAAGGAGGGAGCGACGGCTTCTGTGGTGGAAACGGCTGTCTACCCAGCTTGGGGCAGGGGAGCCTTGGGTGATGTTTGTGTGTGGAGAGTGTTAGGGAAGCTTTGCTGAAGGGAACTGAAGTCTGGGCCACCGGTTGCCTACAATTTGCCTGGCAGACCATAGCTGAGCAAATTCACCCTTCTTGGCTTGCTGGGGAGCACGGAAAGGCAGCCTGCAGCAGCACCAAGCTCCTGGGCTTTCCCAGCACAGGAGGGCTCCTCCTAACAGGCTTTCTGCCTGCACCTCCAGTTGCTCTTGTTGGCCCAAGAAAGCAAAGTTGGAAAACTCAAGCGCATGTCTGTGTGGTTTTGACCTTCTCCAGCTGTCTGGCTCTATCCATCCGTTTGCTACAGCCTTTGGAGTTAGGATGTGTCTACCTTGGAGCACGGCTTGGCATTTGCTGCTCCATGTAATTTATCTTGTTATTTCGCCTGGATTAAAGGATAGGGTCCATTAGCCTGCGCAGAGCTCCGTGCTGCGAAGGCTGGACCGCGTCTGCTAACCAAGCACCATCTGGGTTTCTGCASAGCATGGGGAGGCAGGCATCCTTCTAGACTGTCGGCTGCCTTGGCACTGTCTGTCTGTCCCCTTGTCTGTCAGCCCTACTGTAATATAAATTGTAGTGCCTTCGCTGTCTTTTTAATCTRCAGTAATCGTTTTTTTCCTCATGTCTGCAATTTCAGTGTATGCGTGTATCACATCTCAGCATGCTTTGCCTCTTCTTCTATCCTTTAGTTTATATCTGTCAGAAAACTTGGCTCCATTTAGACAGAGGAGATGGTTTTCAACCCTCTCTCCCTTTGGACTGTAGTAATCACTTAGCTTGATTGAAGAACACAGGCAGGGCAGTAGCTTTCCCTGGGTGAGAGTTATTAATTTTTCCTTTATGTGCTAGTCTGGGTGGCCTTTGCCTTGTAAAAAGAGACTTGTCCTTATGTTGGAGAAATCACATATAGCCATCTATACTACGGTGCAAAAGATCTCTCTGTTTTCATGGCATTTCAGCCCTCAAAAAAAAAAAAAATGGAGAGAGGGAATGCGAAGGTTCATCAGCCTTGAAGTGCCTGTGTCCTTCTGGGGATTTGCGTCAGAGGCTGATCTTTTGGGTTAAAACGTTGGCTCCATTGCAGAGCCGATAAGAGAAAAATAGAGGGAAAGAGCTAATTGTGACAAGTAGCAGGGAGAGAGAGGGTAATTTATGGAGAAGATGGTTTTAAAATATTCCTTTCTAATGAGACTGTAGATAGGTTTTGTCTCTGCTTGGGCAGTGTGAACCGCAAATGACTGATGCTAAACCTACCTCCCCTCTGGTGTTTGCTCAAATTAAGACCACTTGAGGATCAAAGGAGATCCAGGTTCCTTCCCGGAAGGATGCTCTCTTGATACACACATAAATCCTGCCCTGCCTGAGAGTAAGTTAGGAACATGTATTGGAAAAAAGTAAATTGCTTAGATTTTGACTGACAATAAAATAATTACCTCAAACCTCAAGCAATTGTTGTTTAGCAAAAATGCTGGGTATCAGCATTAATCACAGAGAGGGGTCGATACGGTGAGAATTACTAGAGGCTTTTGCTTGCTTTTTTTTTTTTGCCTTGTTTTTGAATAACTCTAAGCACAGCCTCATCCAAGCCTGGGATATAATAAAGGGTTTCAGCAAGGCTGTTCCCCGATAGCCTATCATTTATTTTAATATACCGGCAATGCCATCTGCGCTTGAGGCTTTATTAATGTGAAGTGAGGCCAAGAGTTTCTCCAGTTTTATTCCTGTTCTAGGTTGCTTTCCCCACACCCCCTCCATTTCCCTCTGACCTCTCAGGCTGACTTTCTCACTCRGGCTTTTGCACAATCCGGTTTTGCAGTAGTGGATGCTGAGGTTTGTGCTTGTTTTTAGCAAGGGGCTCGATGCAGTCACTGGGGCTGAGCTCTGTCCTCCTGGCCACCCGTTCTGCAGCCACGATGAGTGTCCCCCCATTTTGTTTAGCAGTGTCRCGTATTGCGCTCCTATCGCTATCCCCGTAAGTTGGACCAGCTTATGGATGCCCATGCTGAGGCGAGCCGGATGCTGCTCCGAGGTCCCCATCAGGAACCCAGCCCTGGCACACATGCCATCATGATGGTCCTTCTGCGCTTTTGCTGCACGTGCGAGTTGAGCTGGCATTTCTCTTTGCACACTTGAGGACAGGTCTAATGCCAGTGGAGGATTTCAAAGGGCCCTCRATGGCCTCTCTCTCCCCATACCACCCCGTCAACCTGCCATGGGATTGCCCCCCTTGAGTTGCCCTGATTTTGTTTCCTTTCAACACAACTGTCCCAAAACCCAGACTTGAGKGCGTGCTTTGGTTCAGGATTGAGGAAAGATCTCGGCGTCTGCCCTTCCAGTCCAGGCAGAAGCAGTTTCTTCCTGCGAGTAAGCCTTGGGTGGGTGGGGGGGGCAGTTGCTTTGCCCTGCTCGGTTCTGGCTTTCCTTGCAACTGTCCATAAGCAAGTTTTGGAAAATTGTAAGATAGGATTGAGTATAAATATCCTGTCAGGAAAACACCTTCCTCTTGGGTTTTGTTGTTTTCTGTATCTATAAGAACTGGTTAAAGACAGTCTCTTTCTATTTTTCGGTTGTAGGGAGTATTGGGTAGAGGGTTGAGTATAGTATTAGACTGAATGAATAGCCTTGATGAAGCAATGCTTGCTGATTATATGTGCTCTCCTGTAGCCAGAACGTGTTCCTATAAGTGCTGTTTATGAAGGCTAGATTTATTAGGTGCAAATAGTATGCTATTGATTTAGAAGATGGTTTGGGGKTTAGCAGACAAGGATATAGTCCTCCAACAGACATCTACTGCCTGTAAGTGTGTACAGCTGTACAGGCTGGAGGTGGGTTTCTTTGCCAGACAAAATGCAGCTGCATACTTCTGTACCCTTTGCTGTCTTTATTGTAGCCAGCAAATGTGTTCCTGATTGCAGACTTCCTGGGAGACCCGTGCGGTGTTGTGCCTCAGGCTTATGTCAAGTTACGGAGCATCAGCTGAAGCACGGTAGCTGCTTGTGCATGTGGGCTCAGTCCGCAGCAACCTCAAGGTGACGTGCCATYGCCTGGCCACAGAGAGACGAGCTGAGCTAGGTCAGAGCACCTTACGTTTCCTGTCGGGTGGGAATGTGCCTGTGGCTGGTCTATGTGGCTCAGGTATTTTGTGATGACCTCTTAAGTTACAGTTTGCAGCCACACATTCAGCCACACGTGGCATGCTCCAGTGCAGCATGGAGCAGGAGAGGCGGAGGGTTAATTTAACTTCTACTAGACAGAGGCAAGCCAGGAGCATTTTTTGCTAAGGTGCGTATCTTAACAGAGCAGATAAAGTCAGAATCCCAGCTAGCAAAACTGAGCATCGTTCTGGCGAGTGCTCCAGTGGAGGCTCTTGTCCCACAGCCTTGGAGCTGCTATGGCTGTGAAGATCCTTCTCCGGGACCGTGTACCATTTTGCTTCACGCTTAGCAGGGCTGCATCATTGGCCCCTTGTGTTTGACTTCAAACTTTGCATCCTGACAAACTCAGAGCAAAAGCCACAGTGGTTAAATTTGGCCCAGGTTTAATATCTCAAACCATGCTAGATCACCTCTGTGCAAGAGGAGGTTCTGGCCTGGCTGCAGGTGGGGTCTGACAGCACCAAGCACACAGAAACGCCTTCAGGGGCAGAGTGGGGTTTGGGATGCATCTGCATGGCTCCTTCCCAGGGCGCTGCAGGGGATCCTGTCCCCGGGGATGTCTCCCGAGCCATCGCTGCAGCCAGTGGGAGCTCTTGGGACAGTGTGCGAACATGGACCGACACAGGCGCCGCAACGACATCCCTCCAAACTGGAGCTGGCATCCCTGAATCTGAGTCATCTGCTGTAGGGAAAGCAATACTAATTGACAGCAGCAATGATTAGTTATTAAGGTTTCATTAGTCACTACTGTGTGGGCTCTGAAGATGAATATGAGGGTTTAAAAAACAGTGGGACTCTCTAATTCTTATTRTTTTCTGAATCTGCTTCAAGTTCCTGCCAACAGTGACACTGGATATGTTACATACCATGGGTGGGCAGGAGAGTCCCCTTGTCCTCACCCCCCCCGGGATGAGCCGGGAGAGGTCTGCAGCTACCTGGAGTGCTGCTGAGGGTGTTGGAATCCCTCCTCGTGGTCGCAAGCTCGCTTGCTTTCGTGCTTCCCTCCTCTGTTCTGCACTTAAAACCAGACTTTACTAATAGGATTCCCAGGTGAGTACTGGACCCATCCTACCCTGTCCCAGGCCCCAGGTAGTGATGTAGAGGTTTTCTCTAGTCACCCTGAGCTTGGGGTGGGTGGGTGTTAACACTCAGAGTAAATATCCCTGCTGAGTCATGGAAGAAAAAAGGACTTATTTATGCCTGGGTGAGTAGGAAAGCGTAGATAATGTTTCTGAAAGAGATCCTGAAGAAAATCCTAGGGACAGTCAAGCTCCAGGGGGAAATTTAGGCTGAAAGTTATTTTTGTTGTTAGTCCTATCACCATAACAGAGTGAGTTTGGATGGTGATCTGGGGAGTTTGTTGGCAAAGGGTAGAAATTAAAGCAAATCCTCTGCTCCAAATCCTTCTGAGAGGAAGGGGAGGATGATACATTAGGAACAGTGGTCTGGTGGGATGTGGGGGAACAAAGGAACAGAGAGAAAAATAACAACCATCATTTTGACCCTAAATACTCAGTGCCGTTCTTCCCAGCTGGAAAAGGATACAGCAGAGTTGGAGAAGGTATGCAGAAGAACAAGGATAACCAAAGGATAACCAAAAGGATAAAATAACAAGAATAACTGGAGGATAAATGGGATTCTGTGCGAGGAACGACTACACAGACCTTGACCGAGGCGGGTAAAATCAGAAGGGGTGTTGAGCAAGGGGAACAGCGAGTGACTGTCCCCTGATCCCAGGCCTGGGGACCATCATGTGAAACAGGCAGGAGGAGGCAGGTTCATAACAAATTACAGGAGACGTCGCTCGGCGCATCGCTAACTGTGGAAGAACGCCTATCCACGGGATGCTGAGGATGCCCGCAGTTTGAGCATTTGCTTTTCCATTTGGGTAGGCAATTTCACAGAGGAAAAATCCATCCCAGTCTTTCAAATGCAGAAACCCTGCATCTGGCTCTGTGGGTCTCTGAGCCACAGAGCACCGGGTGCCCGGAGGGTGTGTAAGGGGAGCATCGTTGTGTGATCATAAGCTTTTCCTAGACGGATGTTGTTGGCCACTGTCAGCCTTACTAAGCCAGCCAGACCTTTGGTCTGACCTAGACTGGCTATAAGCGGAGCCTGGTCTCCTCATCTGTTTAATTACTGGCAGTGCTGCTTTTTTCTTATGTGTCCTTGAGCAAATCACTTACCCATCCTGTGCCTGAGTCCTGGTGTTCATAGACGGGACAATATCGATGCTTTTGTGGTGGTTTATTCATTTAGGTTCTTTTGGGCAGATACTGTCTCTCTTTACATGTTTGTAGAGCATTTATCACATGAGTGTGTCATCTCAGATGGGCTTTCAGCTGTTGCAGTAATAGAAATAATTAACAAGAAATTCCTTCTCTTCCTCCCTGTATTATATTTTGCTCATAAACAAAATGTTGACAGTTGCTCAGACAAAAATATCTATTGAAGCCTGCTAAAGAGGAAAGCTGTGACCCCTGGATCAGCAGTAAATTGCGACAGGCTGGAGAGTGAGGCAGGGAAGTATCAACYGTGTGTTTGCCCTGCATTTAGGCTTTTCTGTGAGCATCTGCCTTCAGAGTTGGGATGCAGGGCTAAGCTGATCCAGTACAGCCATTCTTACGTTCTCTTCCTTCAGCACAGAAACCCCAGAAACCGTCCGGCGTCGCGTGCCGGCAGGGAGATGCAACTCAGTACGTCAAGGTACCTTCCACAGTGCTTATCTGAGCAGTGTCTTTCAGGTTCACCAGGTTCCACATAAAACATTTTTATGCTGAAATCAGAGGTGTGACCCTGTTGATAATTTAGCTCAGGGACCAAAGACAAGCAGCTGAGTACAGACATCAGCGTACATCTACGTCATCCCCTTCCCTTGCTGAGGACGCTGCACATTTTATTTTGTGGCCGGTCTGCCCTGCAGTTGTTGTCGCTGTTGGGCTGAGTTAATTTCCCGCTCGCAGCACAGGCAGGATCTTATCTTAAGTCCTCAATGCAGAAAAGCTGGTGCAATAGCATAGAAGGTAATGGCATTTTCAGCAAGGCACCAGATAGGTTTGCTCTGCTCTGTTTCACAGGGTCTTGTTTGCTATGCACAGATACTGGAATGGAAATTTTCTCATATGTGCAAATTGGCTGTGGATTCCCAAAGCTGCCTGGGTTATGGGTCCAGCAGCTCGTATGGAAATGCGTGGTTTGTTGCTCCTTTGGCTTTGGTAGATCTGTTTGTTATCTCTTAGAAATGGACTTTGAAAATGAAACTTAAGCTCCTGTATCCCTTTGAGTTCAAGTAAATGTGGACAAATAGCATTTGTCAGTCAAGGGACAGATTTATAAATCAGGATGTAAATCAGGATGTTGTGATGAAGTGGTTTGAGTCAACAGTTCATCTGGTCCATCGATCAAACTCCTAACTAGGCTTGATCAGTAATTGCCTAAATCTGTCAACCGATTCACAACAGTATAGGATAAGGCCAGTAATTTATCTTTCATGTTCAGGACTAAATTTTGGAAGTATTCTGCAGTTTCACTGTTTCCTGTACCTACAAAGAACTGCAGATTTTAGGTGGGCTGCAGAGGTTTTGTTTGTGCTGTGGAAAAGGCAGCCTTTCCCCAGGGAATTCCCTGGGCAGAATATCTGCAGTTATAAACTGAAAAAAAAATGCATCTTATTCAGGCACAGCGTTCTCCTGACTGATGGACTGTGATACTTTGAAAACAGCCAAAAGAAACTTCTGGTTCTCCACCTCTTCTTGGCTTTGTGTATTTCTGAAATACGCTGCTAGATAACAATTTCCTTCTCGGGGAAGGCTATTACCATTGCCTTTGAGATTAGAGCTTGATCACTGACTTGTTTGCAGGATTTTGCAAGACCTGTTGGAAGATAAGCGACCAGCCCCCTGCTTGAAGTCTGATGAAATGCCTGTGTCTTTCTCCAGGCTGATTACTTTTAGCAAGTAACGTGGAGATTTATCTGCACACCGGGAGATATAAAATCCTGGCAAAGGTCTCCAAATATTTCATCATGCCTTCTCCTGCTGCTGCTTCTTGTCTTCTTTGACCTTTGTTGCATCCCCTTACCTTGTGGGTGATGCCATGTCCTACAAACCTTCCAGACTGGAGGTGAGAGTTATCTGCGGTGAGTTTGGACAAAGATCTCTCATCTCCCCATTTGCTTGGGGTGTGAACGAGTCTCAGTGTGATGGAGTCTGTAGCCTGATGCATCCCATATCTGACAAGAACCTGGAGGTCTCAGGAGGAGTGGCTGCCCACAGCTGGGCATGGGCCTTGAGGGAGGTTCCCTTTGAGCTCTGACCCCTGTCTCACCTGGTGGGCATGAAGCAGCTGGTCAGTGCAGGGGGAATGACTCCTGCCTGGTGCGTGGGGCCACGGAGGAGGAGAGAGCCTGCAGCATTGATCTGCTGACATGTAAGGGTCAAGTCATGTTGGGGAGGTGGTCATCAAGAAGAAATCAGGTTGTGTATGGTTGGAGAGCCTTTACATGTTGTGGGGGGTTGACCCTGGCTGGACACCAGGTGCCCACCAAGCTGCTCTATCACTCCCCCTCCTCAGCTGGAGAGGGGGGAGAAAATATAACGAAAGGCTGYGGGTCGAAAGAAGGACAGGGAGATCACTCAGTGACTACCATCACGGACAAACAGACTCGACTTGGGGAATTTAGTTTAATTTATTACCAATCAAAATCAGAGTAGGATAATGAGAAAATAAAAACTAAATCTTAAAAAAACACCTTCCCCCCACCCTCCCCTTCTTCCTGGGCTCAACTTCACTCCCGAATTCTCTATCTCCTCGCAGGGGGAGGGGGAATGGGGGTTGTGGTCAGTTCATCACATGTTGTCTCTGCCGCTCCTTCCTCCTCACTCTCTTCCCCTGCTCTAGTGTGGGGTCCCTCCCACGGGAGACAGTCCTCCATGAACTTCTCCAACTCCTTCCCACGGGCTGCAGTTCTTCATGAACTGCACCAGTGTGGGTCCCTTCCACAGGGTGCAGTCCTTCAGGAACAGACTGCTCTAGCGTGGGTCCCCCATGGGGGTCAAAGTCCTGCCAGCAAACCTGCTCCAGCGTGGGCTCCTCTCTCCACGGGGCCACAGGTCCTGCCAGGAGCCTGCTCCAGCGCAGGCTTCCCACGGGGTCACAGCCTCCTTCGGGCATCCACCTGCTCTGGCGTGGGGTCCTCCAGGGGCTGCAGGTGGATATCTCCTCCACCGTGGACCTCCACGGGCTGCAGGGGGACAGCCTGCCTCACCAGGGTCTTCAYCACGGGCTGCTGGGGAATCTCTGCTCCAGCGCCTGGAGCACCTCCTCCTCCTCCTTTACTGACCTTGGTGTCTGCAGAGTTGTTTCTCTCATATATTCTCACTCCCCTCTCCCGGCTGCTGTTGCACAGCAGTTTTTTTTCCCCATCTTAAGTATGTTATCCCAGAGGTGCTACCACCGTTGCTGATGGGCTCGGCCTTGGCCAGCGGCGGGTCCGTCTTGGACCCAGCTGGCATTGGCTCCATTGGACATAGGGGAAGCTTCTAGCAGCTTCTCACAGAAGCCACCCCTGYAGCCCCCYRCTACCAAAACCTTGCCATGCAAACCCAATACACAYGTGAATTCCATTTCTTCAGTGTATCTAATCTCCTTTAAAACCACAGGGCAATCAGGCCACTATAAAAAAAAGCTTAAAAAGTGTCCTCTGTTTATTCCTTCCTTGGGGTTCGTCAGTGCCTTCTTTATACGTCTGTCTCTGCAGAGTTTGTCTTCCTAGAGGACCTGATACAACACTTTTCRAGTCAACAGAAAACTTTCTGGCTCATTTCGTGGGCTTTGGAAGCCCCGAGCAGTAGAGAGTGGCCATCAGCATTTAGATAATAAATATTTGCTGCTACTTTGAAAGCGGATTAACCTCTGAAGCTCTATCCAGATAATTTTGTGAAGGTTCTCGCACGTCAAATCATTTCTTCATTATTTGAACAGATGATGGCAGCAAAACCAGGAGTTCATTCAGAGGCATTCATATTCCAAAACATCTTCTCAGAGCCATGTCGTATCACTATCCTAATCAGAGAGTGGTCTCTGACCAGTTCCAATCAGGGTAATGCCCTTTCAGTGTAAGTAAATTGTTACAGATTATCTTAATTTGCTTGGATAAACACCAGATCCATTCTTTTCTGAGCGGAAGGACTGGGATGGAGAATGCCACAGCAGGGGGTGTGGGTGCTTGGGGGCAGCAGCAAACCCCATGGAGACTGAAGTCACGCAGACGTTAATCTAGCCTTCTCAGCTGAGCAGGAACAGCGCTCTGTGCCATATGTGAAATAAATGGAAAATGCAGATAACAGATGATCTGAGGATAAAGTAACCTTTTCACTTGCAGCACCATGCAGAGCTGTCTGGGGGGTAATGCTGATTTTACAAGGTTCAGTGGGTGGCAGCAAACTTCAATAAGATTTTGGGATATTCATTTGTCTGCAAAGTCTCACCCATAACTGTTAATAGGCGCTGCAGAGGAAAGAGAGGTTTTGCTTCTCTGCAGCCCCTGGGATAGCCACTCCACAACAATTAAAATTAATATATGAGGACCTAGGTTGAAGGTACAAGGCCAGAGGGACGTGGAGGTAGGGCTGGTGCTTGGTTTGGAGTTTACTTTCTCAAGCCAGGGCACGTCTCCAGGGTGTAGATGAAATCTGAGGGGGAACCAGGAGTTGCAGGGTCCAGGCGATGGCCGGGCACTATACTAGTTTGCTGCGCAGTGCTGAGTCCCGCCAGTACGGTTTTACACCATCAGCCCCAGGGAACCCAGGTCTGCTTGTCGGGGGGTTGAATTTGGCCTCATGCAGAACAAAAAAAGCCAGGTCCTACCATGGCACATACGCTGAAGTTGCCAGTCTAGCTGTTGTGGTTTAACCCGGCAGGCAGCCAAACACCACACAGCCGCTCGCTCACTCCCCCCTCCCCTCAGTGGGATGGGGGAGAGAATCGGGGAAAAAAGAAGTAAAATTCATGGATTGAGATAAAGACAGTTTAATAAAACAGAAAAGAAAGGGAAAATAATGATGATAATAATAATAATGATAGAATATACAAAATGAGTGATGCACAATGCAATTGCTCACCACCCGCTGAGCGATACCCAAGCAGCGATCACTACTTCCTGGACCACGCCTCCTATTTATATATTGAGCGTGATGTCATATGGTATGGAATACTCCGTTGGCCAGTTGGGCTAGCTGTCCHGGCYATGCTCCCTCCCAGCTTCTTGTGCACCTGGCAGAGCATGGGAAGCTGAAAAGTCCTTGACTAGCAGACTACTTAGCAACAACTAAAAACATCAGTGTGTTGTCAACATTCTTCTCATACTAAATCCAAAACACAGCACTAGGAAGAAAATTAACTCTATCCCAGCCGAAACCAGGACACTAGCCAGTAACCAAAATTGCTCCTCTCCTTCAAAGCATTTCTCTTTAGAGACTTTTCAGTGTTAAAGTGTTTGAGATCAGCCATTTCCCCCTATGCAAGCTAAAAAGGGAGCTGCCTTCTCCACCTTTTGTCTACCAAATACATTTGTGGCTCCTTCATTTGGATAGCCCAGCATCAGACTGGCACGTTCTGCCTCCTAGGAGAGTTTTTGTCTGTCAAACTCTTTCTCCTCAGCCAGTACAGACTCAGTGAAACCATTTTGGTTTGATTGCCATCAGGTGTCTGAGTCATTAATACTGAGAAATACCCACTGTCTTTGAATGCTCATTGCCTCATGGCCCAACTTTCAATAAGAAGCTTTGCTATTAACTGAATGGGAAGTGTCATCTAGATAATTTTTGTTATGACAGTAAAATAGGACTTTGGGTGAGATTGGCAGAAGAACTCGGCGCTGGTCGGAACCTCTTTGTGATGAAATGCAAATTCCTCTTCTCAGCTGGAACATATCTGTGCTGAAGATATTTGCAGATTTTTGCCCCTGCTTTCTCCACTGGCTTTGGGTCTTCCTGCCTCCATTTGGCTGTAAATACATCCCGTCGATGCTTTCAGGTTTGGATTCCCAGTCAATAGATGAAGATAACACTTCTTGCTTGTATTAGAGAACTGTTGTGAATGCCATTAATAAAGCTGCAAAGCTGAAAAGGAGTGGAAGAGCTAAATATCATTACATAATGAGACCTCATTCACAGTAAATGATGTGAAAAATGATTTCTTGCAAAGAATAATAAATTGCCGTGGCTTTTTAGCCTAATTGTAGACGCTTGATTCTAATTTGTTATTTGTCATTTCCATGTTAATGAAGAGTTTTAGATATAATTACCGCATTTATGGCAAACAACACATTATCATTTTCCACTGCTTGCGAAGCACCGGCTTCTTTAGAAATAGAAGAGCTGAATAATTGTCCTCATTGTGCAGCTCCAGAGTAGGCTCTACCAATAATAGTGTCCAGCTCCCTCTGCAGAACAGGTCTTGTGCAAGATGCTTCTCAAAGGCAGCTGATCTCATTAACCCTCTTCTGCATTTGGGGAGCTGAGACTCAGAGACATGAAGTAACTTCCCCAGGGCACTCGGCAGGGCTCCTGGTACCCAGATCCCTTCTGGACAGCATCTTCTCTTCATCACTCTCACAATGCAAAAGACGGCCAGAGCCACCATTTTGGTTGGCACTAAGTTTCCCGGTTTGTCCTAGTTATCATAGTCAGGGAGATGATCCCCAGGCCCCATTCGCTGGCATATCACAGAGATTTTGCTCGATGAAGGCTGGGTTTGACTCCCATTGGCGGTGATGGGAGAGTTTCATGGGTTTCTAGGAGTATCTCATCTAAGGCCTGGAAAGTCCTGGTATGATAGGAAGCCCATAACTGCTGTTTTGGAACAAAGCAGTGTAATATTTGTGAGTTCCCCTGCCCACTGTGATTGTGGATTTCCATTGCATTGATAGACGTGATAGTTCCTGATCCTGCGTTTTAGCTACATCCCTTCTTCTTGTCCTGCCCTGTCCAATGACAGGGGCAGTCCAACCTGGGCTTCTCTCCGTAGAGTGGGAAAAGGCAATTTTGAGAAGCTTTGATGCATAGCAGTAGGAGGGAGAGGTCCTAGCGCATTGAGACTTGAGGTGCTGGTAAACACGGCGCTTCTCTGTGATGTGCAGCTGTACCGTACCATCCTCTTCTACCGGCAAGCTCCATCTCAGAGCTACTTTGAGGTTTGGCCAATGTTATGAGGGGAGCCTTGTTGCTCTGATAATGAGAAGCCTTTGACTTTCCAGTCTCGAGTGTCTGTGGTCCATTTGTCCCTGCAGCAACATGGTTATTTAGTTTAACTACCTCATCTCCATAGCTCTTCTTCCTGTCCTGGTGCTTGCACACTAGGATGTACCTATAGAGTGCAATGCTGCACCCTTTCAGCCTTTGCTATAGCTGAATGAACCAAGTGTCTTTTGCTTTTCCTTTTAAGATGGTTTCTGCATCCTACCACTGAGACAGTCTGAGCACGTCTGTTACAAACCTCTCCTATATGTGGCTTTTCATAACCCGATAGGGGAGGTGGATGCAACTCAGAGAAAGATGTTGGGACACCAGCAACAGGGAGGTGCTTTACAAATATCTTAAGGTTCTGGTAAGTAGCATGGGCCAGAGGCATGCGCTAAGCTTTGGGGACAGACAGATGTTTCAGTGCTGAGTACGAGGCTATGATCCTCTGTGTTAGGATATATCATGAATTAGAGATTCACCTCCCTCCAATCCCTCAAAACGGGGCAAACTGTTTCTTTTTCACTCCTCTCCATACTCTGAGTTCCTCCCTTTCGTAGACTAGGCTCAGGGCCCGGGAGATGTCATGTAATGTGTTTGAAGTGGAATAAATCAGTGGGCACCGCTTTCAATTATCCCAACCCAAGCTTGTTCACTGCACAAGGCAGCCTGTGAAATATGGCRGGACTGACAAGGCATGAGCGCTGCCAGAGCATTAATGCTGATCTGCAGACAGACATCAGCACAGTGCCTGCTATAAGCAGCAATCCCTGCCTGCGCTGCCTGTGACAGCTCCAGCTACCCTGATCTGGGGAGGCTGAGCACAGAGGAGGGAGCTGGAGGAGAGCACTGAAGTGTATTTCTGCCGGCATGCCATTGCTGAAATCCTCAAGCAGCTTCTGCAGCTAATGCTTAGAGCTACTTCAGCCTTTTCACTTAAACACGAGTTGTCCTGGGCTGCTAGTTTCAAGCCGGCAAAGTTGAAAGCATTGCCACTCATCTCACTGTGGTGAGAAAAACACTGTCCCATAGTAGCAATGCCATTACTGAGGCTCATGAACACAAAATGGGGTAGAGGACCTCGCTCCTGCCCACATCCCAGCCCTGTCTGGTTGGTGGCTCTGAGTTAGTCACATCTCCATGGGTTTCCCTGTCTGTCTTGCAGACCTAGATACCCAAGGTAGGATTGAGCAAGGCAACGTTGGTATAGGGTGGGCTAGTGGGAAGCGATGCATGCAGCAGTTGGCGCTGGCCAAATCTTAGGCAGAGTTGTTTGTTAACACACGCAAGCTCCTGGAGGAAGAGGGCTGAGAATAGACCTCTGTACTATGAAAGGGTCCCTAAGAGCTCGGCACAAGCTTCAGTGCAACTTTGTGACAGCAATAGAGAAGAAAGTGCTCTCTCTGTTGTGTGCCCAGAGAGACGTTCTCCTGTCACCCAGTTGTGAGTCTCCAGCTTCTTGTAATGAAATCATTGGGAGGGAATGGCCCACAGAGGTGAAGCACTGAAGCAGGAGGGACTTGGTTAACTTGAGCCTGGCTCAGCTGTTTCCTTCGGTATGAGATGGGTATAAATYACTGCCATTCAAATGATGCGGTGATTTCTGCTCAGCTTATATTGGTATAAGTGCACATTTTCAGTGCCAGAACAACTGCAACTTGTCTCAAAAATGAGCTTAGAAAGACTGTATTTAGGGCTTATCAGCTTTTCAGCTCTTCTGGGACCAGATCTTTCCTTACACCCACCTAGTGTTGGATGGGAACATCCCTAAGTGCCTCGGTCAACTTGACCACCGAGGAGACCTGTCCTATGGCCAGCCCAGCCTGGAGGAGAACAGGAAGAAGTCTTCTCCCTTTTGACTCTTTGGTGGTGTGGTGGCACCTAGGAGCCAGCTGAGAGCGGGACCTCACCATACGAGCGCTTGGGGACAATCAGAGCAGCCTCTTCCCTCCCCTCACCATGTCGCCGTAGCCCCCCGTGCTGTCACTGACAGCCTTTTCTCCCGATTGCAGGTTCTTCTTCCTTACCGCATCATCCTCTCGGTACAGTTGTGAGTTTGCATTCACCAGCAAACCACAGCATGGTCAAGAGCCTTGATGGAGAAGTGCTGCCTGCTTTTCCTCATGCTCACTCCACTGCCAGCCACGGCTCGTGCGGGCCTGAGAAACAGGAGGGAAGCACAGATTCCTAAACCTCTAGCAATGCAGCATATCAGTATTATGTTTTCAAGCACCATCAAAGGGCAACAATAAAAATATAGTGCAGAAGAAGCAAAGCTAGACACTGCCATGTGTGAAACACCACCCCACAGCATGCCATTGCTTCATCGTTCCTGGACTGTTTGGCTGGTAGGATCAGCCAAACAGCTTGCAAGCTTACTGCTGAGGAGTGGGAGGCGTACCTGCTGCTCGTTCAGAGCTTGTAGATCTCAGGGGAAAGTGGGTGATGGATCAAAACAGGATTTGCTATCACTTCACTACAAATCCCTTATGTTTAACTCCAGCCTTACGATGCAGATGACAAATGTGGTCCATCATAACTGACTGGGTGTCTTGAGCTAAGATTTGGATCAGGGTGCTGGGAAACAAAACTGCTTTAGTTGCAGTGGACGACCTATACTGGATGTGTGTTGGGGCTCACTGAATATGTGCCTCCCCAGAGGGACTGTCCATCCAATGGCTGTCTGAGGTCTGGTGGGGTGGACCAGCCAGCCGGCTGGACGTGCACCTCCCCAAGCACACCGTGGTGTGCCCAGGGTGGCTCCTCAAGAGTGTGGTGTCTGCAACTCTCCTCTGGCCCAAAGACAGGATCTAAAGGGGAGGTGGTGACATGACGTGAATGATTCAAGCATTTTTGGCCTGAATGAGGCTGCTAAAGTTGGCCATAATGAAAGCTCAGCCAGCCTTCAGCATCCTCCCACGATACTGTCCTGTGCCTTGGCCTGTTGGAGCAGCGATGTGATTTCTGTTATAATGTGGTGGCACTTCACAAATGTATCTCACTGCTGTCAAGCACTGACTCTTCAAGCAAGTCAGGCCTCTGCTGTCCCAGGAGCTGCCTTTTCCCTTGCACAATTTCCAAGGTCTGGAGTTATAAATCAGAAGACAGCGGTTTCTGACCTGGGGAGGCTGCACAGCATCAGATCTGACACCACGCCACTGGCACGGGATGAGCCCACATTCACGTGAAGGCCATGTTGTGACAAAAGACCAAAGAGCATAGCATCCTGTGGAGACAGCAGTCCCCAGTCAGAAAAGAGCTTCAAGATGTCACAATGTCAAAAAAAAATGGGACTTTTAGTGCTGACCTTCATCCCGTCCCAGGCACCCTGCTCCTCTGGCATTCAGGCTGCTGCAGTGTTGGGCACAGCATAGAATGAGGCACAAAGCCTTCACCCAGGAGGTGACCATGACTCCGAAACCGCCTCAGAATGTTCCTTAACCTGAGCCCCTTCCCCTGGGAAATCATTTTAAGACAGCTGCCAGACTCTGTGTGGGTGTTGTGGTTTAACCCGGCAGGCAGCCAAACACCACACAGCCGCTCGCTCACTCCCTCCACCCCCAGTGGGATGGGGGAGAGAATTGGAAAAAAAAAGTAAAATTCGTGGATTGAGATAAAGACAGTTTAATAGAACAGAAAAGGAAGGTGAAATAATAATAATAATAACAAAAACAACAACAACAACAACAACAATGGTGGAATATACAAAATGAGTGATGTACAATGCAATTGCTCACCACCCGCTGACTGCTACCCAGCCCATCCCCAAACAGCGATTGCTACTTCCCGGACCACACCTCCTATTTATATACTGGTCATATGTTATGGAATACCCTGTTGGCCAGTTGGGTCAGCTGTCCTGGCTATRCTCCCTCCCAGCTTCTTGTGCACCTGGCAGAGCATGGGAAGCTGAAAAGTCCTTGACTAGTGTAAACACTACCTAGCAACAACTAAAACATCAGTGTGTTGTCAACATTCTTGTCATACTAAATCCAAAACACAGCACTAGGAAGAAAATTAACTCTATCGCAGCCGAAACCAGGCCAGTGGGGCTTGCCAGCGGCGAGGAATGAAGCACATTCCCACTGGAGGGGCTGATTTCTGCTGCAAATGGATCCATCACCCTGGTTCCTGTGGCTGGATGATTGCCCACGGTCACTCTGGTTCCTCTAGGCACCAAGCAGCCTGGTACGATGAGGATTACGCTTCTGATTTATATTTCATTTTAGTCAGTGCTGTAGTAACACTTTCTGACGCATCAGATCCTGTCGCTTGGCTTCTAGTTTAGCCTGGTCTTATATGACTTCATGGGATGTACACAGAGGACTTCCCTCCCCCACTTCAAATGCTATAAATTTAGGGTGGCGGTGTTCATTCAAAATGCATTACAGCAAGTAGAAGGCATCATTCACGCTGCCTTGGCGTGATGCTGCCTGTCATTACCTCCCTGTCTGCCTCACTTCCAGGCATGAAGTATTTTTGTGCCATCGCTTTCCTGGAGCTCGGAGTCTAATCAGCAGTCTCCTGGTACCCGGCTCTCCTGCGACCTTCTCAGTGACCTGCCCTCTGAAGACTGCCGCAATTTCTGGAGTTCTTCTGTTTTTTGGGGGATAAAATCTGCCAGTGACAGAGGCCATTTGTAGACAGCAGGAATAAATCACTGGGAAGTGTAAGCCTGCTGGAAAATCACTGCACTACTAAGATCCTACCATTTCCATGTTCTCTCCCCACTGGTTTGCTTTGCCCTTTGCTCATTCCCTTTTCCCTCTTTGTGATTTCCCTGGGGCCCATCCCCATAGGTCTACTGTGAACCTTACAGGTGGCTGGGAGAGTTTTTGGGAAAACCCATTTACTTCCTTCACCTGCCTAATGAAACTAGTACATTTTTCTTCCTTTCTTCCCCGGCTGGATAAGGATGCTTTGCTTCACAGATTTTCAGCCTTCACAGTTGTGAATTTTACCATAAGTGGAGATGGGTATTGACCATTTTGGGCTCACTATACACTGTATTTGAGTCTTTGGTCAGGTTCATGTTAGTGGACAGTTGGTAAGGCACTATGTGAATTAAATGAAACAGCATCTTTTCCTGGACCCTTCATTAGCACTGAGTATGAAGTCCAGGCAGGCACAGGTTTATGAGTAGCAGTTGGGCATCGCCTCCTCCCTGGAGCCGGGCTTCTCCCGGCAGCATGCACGATTTTCCTTACGTTATTGAAGATATCAGTGGACACTAGATATGTATAACGTGGCAGCGTACCTGGGCAGGGCACGTCCTCTGGTGGAAATGGTGCAACTCTGCTGAAGGTAGTGGAGTTCACCACATAGGGAAAGGCTGAGTTTGGTCTGTTGTCCCACGTTTCATGTTCCTTCCTGGAGCAGGAGTAAGATCAGGTTCAATTTCTGTTACAAATACGTGCTCAGAGCAGCTTTCTGAGCAGCAGAATTCTTCCCTCTTTGGTCCTATATTTATTTGACAATTTGCTTCTCCCTGCAAACGTTCGTTAAAAACTTCTCTGCGTGTCCTGTCTTCAAGAACAGGTAATACAGTCTGAGTGGATGTTAATGAGGGTAGGGAAAGGAGAATATATTTTTTTTTTCCTTAGCACCCTAGATACTTTGATACTTAAAATAATGCTCTTCCTAAAGAGCATTTGTTTCTGAATAAGACCATTTTACTGTGATTTAATATATGCACTGTATTAGCTTCTAGAACATCACATCCAGACAGAGATGTTACAGTAGGGGCTATTAAAATATGTAGGAAGAGGCTCTGACACAAGCAACTCACAAGAGAAACAGAAAAGACAGAATAAGTATTATGTATTATACCGTTAATATTCCCACGGTAAGGATGGGAAATGGAATAACAGAGGTTAATTTGCTTGCCTGCGGTTATACAAGAAGTCAACTGCAAGGCTATCGAACCAGCATCAGGAACCTTAAGTTCCCATTTGGTGTTTCATCACAAGAGCATCAAATCACAGTGGGAATCRATGTTCTGTTCTTGATGCAAGAGGAATGTGGGATCAGACTTTTTCTGTTAGCAAATATAAGCAAGTGCATTTTCCTTTTGCGACTAACGCTGGACAGTGCTCAGCCTGCTCATGTTCCTAAGTATTTGCATGAAAATGAGTCTCTGAGATAATCAGATTTTATTTCTAGCATCTAATCGATGCTCAGGGCTTTGTGGTTTAATTACTAGAATAATTGTTTGCTGAAAACACAGTTCAATATCTATTTTTTTCTTTAAAGGTCAACTCCATCATTTTCATTTCCAACCATTTAGTACTTTATTGATCTTTATGTCATTTCATGATGAGTGCTACAACTTGCCAGCCAAAATAAAGGCCAAAACTTGAAATAAGAAAAATACATTCTTTTTCTTAAATAAAAAAAATGGAAAATACCCTGTTTCAGCCTTGCTTGCTGCTGGCAAACCCCTCATACAGTGCCCCCAGGAAAAATGATTCTGAAAATTACATTTGCTCTTTATGGAAGGAAAAAAGCAAACCAAGAATCTTTTCAGAGCCTGATTAATATCAGACATAAACTGAAGTACAGAAAGAAATTTTGCAGTTTAGCTGTTGATCCTTTAAAGCAGATAAGGATGCGTCTCTGTCAGGAGGACATGAAGGTCTATGTGGCTTGCATTTAGAGAGGGCTGAATGAGCGGGTTGAGTAGCCGCATGGAGAAATGCCCTCTCCTCTCTGTAGAGGGGAAAATCACGTGGCCTCAGCTGGAGATTTGGAAGGTATTTAGTCAAATAACAGCGACCGTTGTTTTGCTGCCGTCCTGCAGCAGAAATGAGATGCTGTTAGAGCAGAGGGATGCGTGAGGCGCTCTCCATCTGCAGCCTCTCCGGCTTTTTTCACTCCCCCCATCACAGCGACTTGACATTTAGTTTTAATTTGCAAAAATGGATCTGTCTTTCCCAGATTATGGGAAAGGGTGCTGGGTTATGGAGCGGAAAATAGGCTTGTTGAAAAATGGGCATTAAAAGGTAGCATGGGACCGATTTCCATTTCATGTTCTTTTTCTACAAATATACGGGGTCAAATCCTACAGTCATAGCTCCGGCAAAACCACTGGCGATTTCAGGGGGACTTGGTGCCAGAAAGAGCTAAAAGATTGGCTTAATGTAAATACAAAGATCCCCAAACCATTTCTGCAGCTTGGCTCTCGGCGTCGGTGGCATCAGATGGCACAGCTTCCCAACCGCCGCAGAGCGGCTCCGCGCCGTTATTTATCGCGCTTTGTTTTCTCTAATCCCCAAGATGACTTGGGCAGACTGCAAACACAACACAGAGCCCCATTGACGGTAGGAAGAATTTATGTTCTAGGGCTGCGTCCTCAGCTGCTGTAAACCGGGAAACGGCCAACRAAGGATCTCAATGTACCTTAAAGCTTTTTAAAAAACCTGTCGTTAAGGTTGAGATGTGCTTACTATGGAAGGGTAATGCTTCCCTCATAAGGCATTGCCGTGTAAATCTGCACAGGCGTGTGGCTTGCCTGACAAT
Source organism: Phoebastria nigripes (assembly GCA_035582835.1). NCBI lineage: Eukaryota > Metazoa > Chordata > Aves > Procellariiformes > Diomedeidae > Phoebastria > Phoebastria nigripes. The sequence continues at coordinate 4,213,945 of JAYKAV010001445.1, read as the reverse complement.
AACAGCCGTGCCGATCACTAAATCTGTCGGATGTTTCCTGTTATATTCTAGTTCTTGATAACTTTGCCAAATTTTAACTGTTTGGACTGACATTTTCCATGCTGCTTGCCCCAGACTTTTTGAGAAACTTTTAGCTCAAGGAGTTCACCTGCTCCAGTGGATGAAGAGAGGGGAAAAAAATAAACCAGCAATAATTTTTTTACTGGAAACCTCTGAGAAAAAAATATTGGGCAATTAGAAGTGGTATCCTGCTGAATATACAAAATGGAGTGTTTCTTTACTCCTGAGTCTTGACTTTGCAGCTTTAATACCCTTTTCAGGATAGCTCTTGTGTGTCGTTTATTTACATACCACTATCCAAATAGTACTACATAAAAGCAGCAATTGAAGAGCCACGTGTCCTGCAAAAGAAAGCTTTCATGTGCTTTTTCAGTGCTTTTCTCAGGGCATTAATATATCTGTTCCAGAGTTTTTGCTAATCCCTGCACTCTGAATTCTTGTAAAATTTTGCCGTACAGGTGTTTTACTCTGCCACCCAGTTGAAGTCCCTCTGTGGCTCCCCCCTCCCCAGCCCAAATCACGCTGGGCGGGATGGACTTGTTGCAAGTGCCATCATTGCTCGCTGCAATGACCAGGTGAGTGGTATTGACCCAGGCTCCYGTGACCCAAAGAATGGATGAAAAATGTCCAAAGAGCAACAAGATGAACCCCAAACTGCCGTGAAAGCGCTACCCCACTTCGTGCATGCTGCTTCCCTTGGAGAGGGGCTGAAGAAGAAATGCAGTGTGAAGACCTTCTGGCAGGCTTGGAAGCCCTTGAGACCCAAATCGGGGTTTGCTGTCTGTCGTGTCTCAGCCGAGGGGAGTTTTGAATGGAGATTTTCACTGTTGCCTATGAGACCACACTGTGTTTGCTTTTAGCCTCAGGATATTAGATCTTGCAGTCATGGCAGATTTATGTGGTAGAGCGGCCGTTGCATTTTAGGTCTTTTTAGGAGATTTTAAGGTATTTCTCTTTCTCGCCTCGGTTCAGTAAGACTAATGGTACAGAGGCTGGACTACAGAGGGAGGGAAGGAAGATAATATCACAGTCAGAGGAGGAATCAGGCAGCTTCTGTGTGCAATAAATCACAATATATGTCAGTMGTAGTATTGTGTGCGCTCCGTTCCAGGTCCTCTGGCTTCACCRCCTTTGTGCTTCCTCCTTCACCCTCGCCCATCTTGTCTCTATGCTTTGCACTTCTCCCGAGTGAAACTTTCTGTTTGAAAACATCCASACAATGTAGCGCAGTAGCCTCCCCTCTAAGTGAAGCATCAGAGTTGCTCATATGTCTGTATCCAGTAGAAGAGAAGGGCTTCTTCAGAGGAAAAATCAGACCTGGAGTGGGGTGGATGACATTGTGCAGGTGCCAGTCTCTCCCTCGGTGACTCTGGGAGTTGAAGGTAGACAGACTTTTAATTTAGGTGTCTCGGATAAGTGCCCAAAGTTTGATGGGATACACCTTAGGTCTTGCAAACATTTTTTCCCTTTCAGGTAGGCAGCGATGACGTGCATCTTACAGAGGAGGAGGGCTAGCTACAAGTGGCAGAGCCAGTTAGCAGCTAAGGCATCCCAATTCAAGTTTTTGGACTGCTTTATATTCCCAATATGGGCACTGTGACTATGTCACGAATGAAAGCTGGTGAATATGAACCCTTTCAGCACACAAGAAAACCCATTAGCTAAAGCAGGGTGGATTCTCGCAGCTGGTCAGTCCGTGTGTTGCTCTAGGAGCTGTGCCAGGGCAGAGTGGTGGAGAACCTGGTCCAGCGTGGGCTCCGGCAGAGGCGTTGCCATTTCCATAGGCAAGGTTTGCATTTCCTCTCCCAGAGCGCACGCAGCTTTTGGACACGGTGCGATCCAGTAAATGTTTAATTATACAACAAATTGTGRCAGCCAATTCACAGCAACGTCCTGCTGATGCCTTTTAGGATACTAAGAGGTTTTCTACCTTGGCTTTGTTTTAACATCTTGCGCCTGTCTGGGATCACTTAGGGAGAAACAAATAGTTTGTCTATGCCGAGAAGTGTTTTCAAGGCACCGCAGAAGAACTGAGTTTACAGAGAAATGCAAAGGCAGAAGCTCAGCAAGTGGCTACTCGGTGTGGGCAGATCAAAGTGGAAAACAGCTGAAAAAGTGCAAGGGAAAAGGAAAAGGAGAAACCTGACCTAATGCCATGGGGAAGGCAGTGTCAGAAGGATTGGTGAGGTCAGGGAAGGAGTTAAGAAGCCCATTTTAGCTTCTGCTTTCTGGGTGAGCGTGGTGAGTGTGCTCCCCATCTCCCTTTCTCTGTGAAGAGGTTTGGGTAGGTCGTGGCAGGCAGCAGTGTGCAGCCAGGCTTGGGTTGTAGCTGGGCGGACAGGGAAAAGGTTGTAGTCTGTACAGTTAATAAACCAGACAGTTGCATGGTAACTATTAAAGTTCACTTTGTTAATTCAAAGTTTGCCCAACCAAAATTTTTTTCTGAAAACTAAATGGTAATTGCCAGTTTGATGTTTGATTATCCGGCCGTTCAAGTCTTCTTGAGTTGCGCATGAGGGAAATGCGTTCATCAAAATTCCCATTGAGTAGAAATAGTTTTCCTTCTGGAATTAAAAATACGCTGCCTTCCAGCCAAATGCCATTTCTGTATTATTTATTTGTGCTAGTAAGTAAATTGGCGACTGTGTTTTTTAAGTAAAAGGAGTCGATGCAGCCTTCTGCCATTAACTTGTCAGAGCTGAGCAGGTGAAGCACGGAGCATTTCTGCAAAATTGTTCTCGCTAGCTTCATTTAAAAGAAAGTCTTACCTGCAGGAGAAAGGGATGAAATCTGTAATGTAAAAGGGCAGATTCCTTGGTGTAGATAGACTGATTTAAAGTAATCGATCCTTTCTTTCTTTTTTACACTTTAACCAGCTCTCATTTGCTGGAACGAGGAATACAGCTTGAAAATTGTGCATGTACGTGAGGGAAGAGGAGAACTAACTGTAGCAAATCTCTTGCGCTAATGTACGTAATGGAGATTGAACAGACGCTTTAGATTACGGTAACGTCCCGTTTTCTCACTGCAGAGGCTTACACAGGTAGCTGCTCTGGCAGCGGGGTCTCTAGCAAAGTCTAACCGTCAAGGACTTAGTTTACTCCTCCTGACTACCACCAGTTGTTAGCCCCAACCAGAAGCAACGTCAAACCGCAGCCATTTCATGACGGGGAATGGGAAGAGCAGGGTAGTGGCCAGGCATGGAAGAGGTGAATGAATTTGTCCTAGGGAAAAAGGCGATGGCAGAGCTGTGCTGAGCTGCATGGGCTGCAAGGTGCAGTTAATGTTTCACTGTACCGTGACCTACACAAAGCCTCCTCGGTACACATTTACAATTTCCACACTCTTGCAAATATGCCAAGCTGGCCTTTTCCTGCCTTACAACAACCGTAGCCGTGGGTGGGATGAAGACCTTGTCCTGGCCRGAGGAAGGCAGAGCAAACCCAACATCCACGGCAGGCATTGCCAGTGCTCAGAAATTGCTGCTCTCTTTGCTCCTTGGCTCCATCCGTCTTTGCCTCCTGCATCTTGTCTGACGCACAGATCACTTGCGGTGGGGACTGTGATCTGCTGCGGTGGGGGCCTTGTCCTTAAACAGCTTCTCTGGTTCCTGAGATAGGGATGTCTCTGATATCAGACAGACGTGAAAGCAATTAACAGTAGCTGTTAGATGAAAATCTTTTCATGCCCGGAGTATATTGGGGTGACTGATATTTTCTGATTTCTCAGAATGAAGCTTGATGCAGCTCTCTCAGCCTTTATTTGCTTTATTTAAATGCTCCTACATTTAAGGAATTACAGATGTAATGGTCTGATCAGGTTACCTGAGCTCCAGCTTAACCATAAACCCATCCTTCAGCCCTTTTTTCTGCCCTTTGGGGAGTGTATAGGAGCTTGGGTGCCACATTTTCACCACCGGTCTGGTGGTCGTGGTGGAGAATTATTAAAAGAGAAGGTGCTGGATGTACCTTCATCAGTACCGAGATGAAGTTCTGGAATGAAGATGTAAATGCTGGATTTGAAAATACAGCGAGATGCACAGGCAGAGGGATAATGTGCCAGTTTTGCCATGGAAAAACAGAATTGCTTTAGATGATGACTAAAAAAGGGAATATGATTAAAACAAGCCTATAAGATGAAACTAAAGTGACAAGATAAAGCAGCAGGGCATCCAAGAGGGGAAAGGGGAGACGGAACTGATGGCAGGAGGACATGAATTATTGATTGAAATCTCCACCAGAAGGTAAAGTCTTTGCATTTTCTTATCTGGGAAGGGAGAGAATGAATAAGAAGTGAACAGAATTATTAAACAGCTTTATCATTGCATTGGAGTGGATAATTAGGCAATTAGGATTACTAAAAGTTGGCAAAGCATGAAGCCCAGAGGACTTGTGCCCCTGATTTCAGAGGAGGGTGGTGAGGGAAGCAGGGAAAAGCCTTTGGTGAGAGATTTGATGGTGCGTTATGGTGAGGCTTAGAGGCTGAGCCTGGCTCTGGCACCCAGTGCCCTGCAGCTTCCAGAACAAAAAGGGGGTTCAAGAGACCTGACTAATAAAAAGAACTTATTTGAAGAGGGACAGTCCTCGGAACAGCAAAAAGAAGTGAGATCATGAGTGAAGGCCACTGATAAGGGTTCAGGGAAGGAGAGCACAGGGAGTTGGACTCGATGATCCTTATGGGTCCCTTCCAATTCGAGATATTCTATATCGTATGATTCTAATAACGGTACCTATGGACCTACTTTTTCCTGTGGTGGGAATGCACAGTAGCCATGGGAGTTACTGTGTAGTAAATGTTTTGTGTGCTTTTTCCAGATCTTTGCCCTCAGTTAACATCCCCTCTCCTTTCAGGTGAGTTGTTTGTAGCAGGACTTTGCAGGGCCGTAAGCTGAGGGTGCCGCGAGATCCCTGGGCAGAGCACCAGGAGGTCAGACTCTTCCCTTGGAGGAAAGTGTCAGACTGTGGTTTAGACTTGCAGTGAATATGGTCTGTCATGCTACCTTAATTTCATTTTTTTTGGTCAGAAGTCACAAATAGTGGATTTTCCCCTGATGTAAATCATGCAAATGCTTCATTGTCAGAGGATCTTTCCAGCTGAACTTGGAGGCAGCTTCCAAACCTCTTCGGCTTCGATTCTCCATTGTACATTATATCTGATCACCCCCTTTGTAAAGAGGAGCTCTGCAAAAAACAAATGAGCAGCTTGGGTAAGCTGGCTGAATCTATTCTTTTAGGGCATGCAAAGCTGTAGGACACAGTGGAAAGGAGAGSGATGGGAACACAAGAGCCGTCTCCCACGAGGGTTTGTTTGGATTTATAGCATTGAAGAGTTCGGTGATGAAAGGAGATGTTGGGCCATCCAGTGCCATGTATCGGAGACCTTCAAATGTCACCTATTGCCCCTCTCCTGAGCCTTCAGCCTGCATCTGGCAAACCCCAAACTTCAGCAAGTTTTTGCTGATGGGGCTTTTTGACTGTCCCTGTGGACCAGGTTCCTCCATGGAAGGGCCAGGCAGGCACTGCAGGCTGCCGCCTACCTCTGCAAATTAGCCTAATTGCTTTAGTTGGCACTGTGGCTTCTTAATAGCTGGCTGCACATTTTCAAGGGGAAAGCTGGGTAAAAATGACTAAAAATAGCACGGTGCATCTGTAACTGTCTGAATTCATCCTGGGCTGCTCTGACACCAGTGCCAGATAACCGTGCTCCTCCTCCGTGCTCCTGACCTGCTTAATCTTAAGCTATATGTTATTTAAAATTAATTTGCAGAGATGCAGACATTATATAAATCACTGAGGAAATGTCAGATTCTGTATGTAATTTTCAGAAGTGCTCCACGCTCCTCTAACTCAGCTCCCCATGAAACCAAGGGATCAAAATTAAGCTGAAGCAGAGAGTTTGGACTAGTCACCATCTTTAAAATGCCACGGAAGAGGAGCCAGCACTGCAGACACTTGTTAGTAATTTCACACCCAGAGACTGTTGCCATTTGTTCAGGACATTCAGTGATCAGGGAAGGAAAAAAAAAAGGGGGATGATGAAAAATACATGGACTAGAGTATTTGTTACTAATTGTTTGCTTGGCATCATTGTCAAGTCACCTAGTGTTCTCAGAGAGCGTTGCATTTTTATGAGAAGGTGCCATCCACAGTGTTGCTTTTCCAAGACCAAGTTCAGAATATTGATTATGGATAATGATGCCGAATTTGGGACCATTATTTTCCTCTAGCACAGGTCAGAGGCTTTCACCCATCCAGCCAGCTCGTGGCTGCATTAGAGCATCTCTCAGAGAGGCACCCAGTCTGGGAGAAATCATGTTGTGGGGTTTTTCTTGTGGCTTGGACTGATTCACGAAGGTGTCTGACATGGCTGAAAACAAGGTCGGGTTTAGTAACAAGCAATTGTATAAATAGCAAATAAAGATTTGTACTGTAGTGTTTGGGGTCCCAACGGACGTGCTGCTGTCGTTTTTGTGGAGCAGAGGGGAATGAAGCCAGAATTTGTGTTTGTTGGAAGTAGGTAGTAAAATATTATTAGATCAGCCCCTGCCTATGACTTGTCAGAAATACTCTGGAGTTAATTGCTGCTTTAAAGGCACCATTGTTGTTCAGCTGCAAGAACGTGGGTCGGCTATTGACAAGATCACCGATCCCATATAATTATTGTGAAAGACATGTAAAAATAGGCTTTGTGCTTAGCTTGAGTTGGGGCCAACCGAGCATCACAGCGGCTTTAACCGGCTGTGTGCGCGCACCGTGTGTACATGTGTAGCTGTCTGCACGGAGGACACGTGTAGCTTGTGCACGGAGGACATCAGTCCAAAGCTTCAAAATGTGCACTGTGGTTTTGAAGCTGCGGCTGTTGCTGTGTGACTGTGAGTCACCATCACCACTCCTCCTGGCAGCCTGGAATAAAACACGATAGCATCTTTAAACATGAGAGTCATGAGAAGGCTCTTTGGCAAGAATTTTCGGATTAATTCCTTTGGTTTGCAATATTTGTGGTTTTAAGCAGAATTTTCTGGGTGTTTGGTTTCTCCCATGCCTGTCAGCAAGGCAATGGTGTAGGGGCTCTCCTTGAAAGTCGATGTTTACACCCAGTGTTTTAGTGTTACACCTAAAAACCCAGCTGAGAAACCTAGCCCAGGGGAGCCATGCGTTTCCTTCCTCTCTGGTATTCCCCTGGGAGTGAAATACCAGAAATTCAAGGCATGCAGGCTTGGACTGGCAGAGTGTGATGGTGATGGCACCTTCATCAGTTGAGTTTACTACAGCTTGCTTAGTGCATGCAGGTCAGGATTAATGGTGGGAAGAGTGGATAAAAGTAGACATCTTGTCCGCTTCTAGTGCTGTGGGTGTCTGAGTATGTCTCCTGGATAACTAATTTTTTTAGTTAGCTACCTGTCAGAGATAGGTGAGTACGTTTGCGTGTATGCTCGCTCCTGTGCCTGTTTCACACTTTTCGCACCTCTAGGTAATTTGGGAGCCTTCTGTTTGGAAAGTGTTATATTACTGATTGTTAAAAAGGGAGTATTCAAATCACTTCAAACTTGTTAAAATCATGCAGTTTAATTCAGTGATGCTGATGTCTGGGCCGAGTCTTATTCATTCCTAGCTGCTGTGCTTCTCCGTATTGTATCTGAGAGATAAAAAGGCCATTTACTGATGGCCCTACTGCTGCACCCTCCCCACTCGTAGTAAGGCTCTCGTTTCAGGAGGATGGTTACCCTGAGTGGTGTAGGTGCATGTGCCAACAGGCAGGCTCTAATACTGCTAATGCAAGCTTTGAAGGGAGCTTCTATAAGAAAGCAGGCTTGGAAATAGGGTCTTACTCCATAAAYGGTGTGTTACATTTGGGATCTAATGCATCCTGGGAGAAATATCCCTCAGAAGGACATCGGTGCATCCAAGAGTCCCCTTCTGCCTGTAGCATTGTCCTCCTGGAGAAATGGCGATCCTTGACCAGGGCTTAAAACACAGTCGCAGAACCCTGAAAAAACCCAACATTTAACTGTTTTCTTGCCTTTTACCTATGAGTAGGAATTCGTTAAAACATTAGCGGATCTCTCAAAGGCTGAGCATTTTGTCTTCGGTGCAGTGCAGACGAATCCAGTCGCCTGTGGAGTTAATGAGTTGTGCACCCGCTGCTAAGCAGTTGCAGTTCTTTGAGATTAGCTGAATATTTCATCCCAAAGTACATGCCATTAAAGACTTTTTAATTCTTGGGTATCATATCTCATGGGACTTAATATATTAACTGTTAGGAAATGAAAGTCTCTGTGATGGCAGTATAAATTTACTTGATTTAGTAATTTAGCACCTCCAGTGCTATCCCAGTCCTCAGGTATTATCTGGTGACTTCCCAGAGCAGGCAGTGGCTGCTTCTAGAAAAGCAAGGGAATAAAAGACAGGGAATAATACTTTTTTAGGCATGCCAAATAGAGGGAAGAATATCTATGTGGAGGAGGCCAGTGGAAGGGGATAGCCACGCTGTAAGGTTTTCGTCCCACTGCGTGTATGAGAAGTGCTGGTTAAAAACCCACGACCTGAAATACTGTTTTTCATCTTCCTTTTTTAATCACCCTGAAGATGTGAATTGCACAGGCAAAAGCGAGCTTCTTGCCTGCCAACTCGCTTGAAGAGTTTCTCATGTTGATTTGCTGCATTTGCTCTTTTTCATGAATGAGAAGAGAGGAAATCTAATGAAAAGTGTTATCAGCTTGTCACRTTAATTAGTGTCTATTTTAATACTATCGTTATCATTCGTTACTAATTAATATAACATAAGTAACATGATTACAGCTTTTTTGTCTTATTTTTCAGTGAGAAGCTGGATGGAGAAGCTGAAAGATAAGGTAGGAGGCTCAGTGTTTCAATCACTTTAAAAGGAAAAACATTTTTACTTGCAGGAATAAACAAACTCTTGTCAGTGCAGTTCATTATCTCTACAAAGACAATTGAGAAAGGGCTTAAAATTTTGTCTGGGAGGCAAATGAACCAGATGCTGCTGTTCTATATAGCGGTGTAAATCCGCAGTACATCCCTGGTGAGTAGTAACTAAGAGCAGAAGGAGGGACAGGGGTATTTGATAGACAGAAGAAAATCACCTTCTCTTCAGACTGCCCGAGTTACTTTTTTACATTGCCCTCTAACTTACCTCCACCCTTTTCTTTAAGTCCTAAGCTTGGTTCTAGATCCAAGTCAAGAGGATCTGGTGATCCTCTCTGGTGAGAGGCTGCGTGCCATGCCACCGCCTCTGGATGAGACCTTTCCTGCCTCCACATGCAAGAAGAGCTGCAAATTCCTGGAAGAAAAAAGAGCGAACTCAGGAAGACTAAAAAGATAACAGACCCTGATCTTTTCTCCCTGGCGTTACAGGGTGGTGGTACATGAAATCAAGAGTTGTGCCAGCCACAGGCAGTGACAGCTTTTTAGGCTCTGCTGCCCTAGGGCAAATATTAACATTTTGAAACGGTTGTGAAACCTTCTAAATGTTGTGTTGATGACGGCAAAGCCATGAAGCTAGAAATGAGGTGACAGTAGTGTTTTAAGACAAGAACATTTTGTGACTCAACAGGGCTTGGAAATTCTTGAACAGGATCAGAGTTAGTATAGAAAAAACCCACCACAAGGAATAATGACTCGATAGGGAACTCCAGCCCCTGAAAATACATCTCTAATCTTGAGCAGATTGTCACCAAACGAGCCCAGCCTTCCCACGTGATCCCCACCAAATTTCAGCAGCACCTTACCATCAAGTCTGAACAGAGGGATGGGGTCTGGGTATCTGTTTTCCAGGACTGGGGAGTGGAAGGGTTAAGGTGGGTTCCTGCCCAGCCCTTGTTGAGTTGCTTTTCTGCCTACAATAGGAAGGAGGCATGTCTAGTGTGATCTATGCTCATAGCAGAGCACCTTGGCCTGGGATTCAGCCAGAGCGAATGCTGGAAGGACAGAGAATGGTTTTCCCAAAAAAGGTAAAAAGCAGACACCGAGACTGGTTGAGTGCCTGGAGTGAATGTAGCGTGCAGGGGTCACCTGCTCATGCCAGACCTACCCCAGCCGGCACAACACAAGCTTGGGGGCATCAGGTGTCTTCTCACTGAAGCYGTAGCTTTCACTTCTTTCCTCTTGGCACCTTGTTGGCTACCTCTGTCCTTCCCCATTGCAGAGGCACGGGGTGCATGGTCCAGTCTCCAAAAGAGTTGCTCTGTAGGGTCTGAGCCTCTTGCAGGTAGATGTTGGACTGCATGGCAGTGCCCAGCACAAGCATTGGTGTAACTGGGGATCTGCTAGTGTCCACTTAAAAGAGAGACTCAGCCCTGAGCCATCTCCCTCCTTTGGGGAACGGCAGATGTGTGGAGGCAGATCTTGCACCTTGCTCACATTTTCCCTTAGAAAAGCCCAACAACAACCACTCCCCCACCCCCAACCAAATGCTGGTGAAGCAAATCACTCCCAAATAAACCTGCTCACCCCGTTTCCTCCTCTTCCTTGTTGAGTTTATCAGCACCAGTCATAGTATGTGCCCCTCTCATTTGTTGTTGGCAGAGCCCTGTCCTCTCTATTTTACAATCCTGCCATCCAAAAGAGTATCCTGGCACATGACAGCCCCATCCCTGAGAGATGTGTCCTCCTGTGTCCATCAGGGCTGCCCTGCTGGGAGAGGGAAGGATGTGGGGAGCATGGGACCAGCAGCATGGGTCAGTGACAGATTTATGTCCGGTCTCCTGCAAATACTGTGCAAATATTGCATTTGGTATGCCGAATAATGGACATGAGGTTCCTCTGAAGTCCTCTGTTGCTGTTATCTCAAAGTCCAGTGGAGCCAGGAAGGTCATGGTCATGGCTTGGGTGTATTAAAAGCATCCCTAGCATCTGTAAAGAAGCTGCATCTTCCCCATGGGCAAGGGGTAAAAAAGTGGCTTCGGAGCTGCCTGTGAAATGGGGTAGCTTATCAGGCAAGTGCAGAAGCCCTCATGAGTTGGGCTGGGAGAACAGGTCCTGGATCTGCTTCATCCTGCAGGCTTTTGGGGTAGAAATTGTTGGTCCAGCTGTTGGGAGAAGCCTGTAAAAGGGCATGGGCTGGCCAGGCGTGATAAAGGCTCACGGACGGGCTAGAGAGTTCACCATATTCAAACCAGTGATTTCTGATACGGAAACTCAGCTGGGCAGCAGCTAAAAAACCATTTCCAGTCTCCCCTTGCCGCCCACGCCAGCAGCAAAGTTCCAGAAATAGAAAAACCCACGCTGCACTAATTAGGTCACCCAATTAAGGCACCTTAATTGCCTCGCAGAGATACAGTCTCTTAGCTGTGTTCTCACTAACCTCCTTTTTCAGGAACTGGGGTGCAGGCACGCAGCCCCCCTCCAAGTGTGTGTGCTGAGCGGGGCTGGGTCTTCTGGGAGGGCATTCAGGGAACCTGGAAGATGCAGCTGAAGATCCCTCAAGCCTTGGGATCCAGGCACAAAGTTGTTACTATTTAAAACGCCGAGCAGGATCTGGAGGGGTTTGGGAGAGCAAAACAGCCCTTGTTAGCATTGTATCTGCCCTAGATGAAAGCAGTTATTTTYATTCTCCAGGTAAGCATACGAAGCCAGGGCAGTGCGCACTGAATAGCTTTTTTTTCCCCCACTCAGTGGATTATGGCAGAAAAGCAATTACGGTGTAAGCATGTGTTGTTAAGTTGTGTTGCAGTTTGGGAATGCGGATGAAGATGAGTGGTTGTAAGCAATGGACTGAGGCTTGCTAAGAGCTGTCTGATAGTCCTCTGAATTGTGCCTGTGTCCCTCGGCAGGTGTAAAATCTATTTTGGGGGGTRTAGGTGGCGAAGGGTAAAGCTGTAGTGCCACAGCAGAGGACTCTGTTGCTGCAGCGTGAACGAAGGCAGCGCTAATGAGGGAGGGAGCCAGGCTGTACCTGCCTTCCTTCCTCCATTGAGCCTCCCAGCCTGAATTAGGTGAGGATGCCGAAGAGGATGTTGAAGCAATTTGGCACTTTAAAACTTGGGTTCATTTTCTTTTCAAGCAGCAAAATATAAAACAACAAGCACTTGGGAATATTTTCCAAAGGATTTTAAATGTTTAAGTGTGTAATTTTAAATTTTTAAATGTGTAATTTTAAATTACTCATGCTTAATATTTTTTTATTGGGCAATGCAAACATATGGATCATAGCTATTGAATTAGAGCTGGTTTACGTTTGCTGTGCTTCCCTTAAGGCCAGCTGAAGGTGTGCGTGCCCTCCCTTTACATCATTGTCCTGCTGATGCAAGTGACCCCTTCCCATGCAAAACGAAAGCTTTTGGTTCAAGGATTTTGAGTACGAAGCCGCGGAGGCTCAGGCTGGGCTGGGCAGGGAGAGGACAAACTGCTGCTTCTTCCTGCAAAAGTGAGCACAGCCTGGCTTTGCATTTCAGCTCCTTCAGAGACCCAGCTGCGGGTGTTGGGAGCAGCTTCTGCCGTCCCCGTGCTGAGATATGACATTAGCGTCCTGGGGCACTTGCTTTCCCATGCCAACGTGTCTCTGGGAAGCATGGGAGCTGTGTAATACCCTTTACTGGAGGAATATTTAGCAGTTTGGCCACGGTAAGACACACGCCAGCAATCAGAGCTGGCCAGGAGGATGTTGGGTCCCTTTCCCATCCACCTCCCACGAYGGAGGTCAGCGTCCCTGCTTCGCAGCGCAGCCTTTCTCCAAAAACAACTCCTTGCCCATTCTGCCCACTCCCCGGCTGGTTCCCGCCGTCTCGCCTGGTGCCTCTACACGCTGGCTCTTCTGCCTGCACCGTGCTCTCCTCTGCCTGCTCCTGCCGCCCCGAGGGCTGCGGTGCGGAGGGCTGCGGGCAGTGGGGTGCTGAGGCACTCATCACCGCATCACTCGGCACCATGCTGCTAGTCCGGATTTGTGCCGAAAAGCATAACGGTAGCTCTCGGCTCTCCAGATTGAGCTCTGTTGAACGTGGCCAGACGTATACCTGTGCCTTGATTTATGCTGGTGGTACCTGGCGAGCTCGGAGCAGCACTCAACCTACTTTACACAGCGTGTAGTGAAGCTGTTTGGTGGTCACAGGTCTTTGTTGCAGCTCTAGATAGATTGCCTGCCCTTGGTGGTCGAGGTTTTCCTTCACACGTGCACCCGTATTAACGGACACTTCACCCCAGCACTTGCAACTCTGCACCAAAATTGTTTCCTCTCCTAAAGGCGAGCAAACACTGCAGTGCCTCAGCTATCACAAGGAAGCGTCTGCTAGCAAAAGCTGACGGTGAGCGAGCCGTGGTGGTTACCAGCTTGGTCCTGGAGTGGGGCTGGTTGGGGGCTTGCTTAGTGATCCTGGAAGCAGGGCTCATCCTATGCAGGCGGGTGATAGGGACTCAAATGCAATGAACTTTGACGAAAGCAGCACAGGGATATATTGCAGTCCTAGACTGGTGAAAAACGACTCTGAAAGGATGGTCTTGTGAGTGCTGCTCTGCTTCTCTCTTTTCCGCGTAGGCAGGATACATGTCGGGGATGCTGGTTCCTGTAGGAGTTGGAATAGCCGGAGCCCTCTTTATCCTAGGAGCACTCTACAGCATTAAGATTATGAATCGYCGAAGGAGAAATGGCTCAAAGAGACATAAAAGAAAGGTATGGCAACTGCAAAGGAAAACCCCAATCCCACCCACTCTCCTGTTAACCATTTTGGCTGTAAAGCAAGCGCAGCCTGGTTACGGTTATGGCTTGTCTGGGTTGAAGTGCCCGGGACCTCTTGGTTAGAGTATGGGGGGGATCCGAATGCTCTTCATTTCCTTTTTGCATGTGGAGCTCTTCAATGTTTCTTTTCTTCCCCTAGCAGAGGGAATTTAACAGCATGCAGGACCGAGTCATGCTCTTAGCCGACAGCTCCGAAGATGAATTTTGAATCGAACTGCAGTGCCCTTGTGATAGCCCGTGACTTTTAAAAGGAGGGAGGGGGAGAAAAAGAACAAGTGACTTTCTGCTGCATCGCTGCTCTCTGCCGCCCCGAGCCACCGAGCAGTGGTCGGTACCACCCYGGCGAAACGGCATGCTATGCTCTACGTGTACCACGCAGTGATGTTTGTTTTGATACAGTAGTGAGATTTCACATTCGCACCCGGCGCCTCATTCAGATCCACAGCGCGTCTTGTTACAGCTGGAGCTGATACATATGGATGATTATTTTCCTATTATCCTGGTGTACTGTTTTGGTCCTGGCTGGCAGTAATCTAATCATAATGATAGCTCTCACCTAACCCGGGAATGGAAATCTTTACTGTGAATGACTTCTGTCCAATTTGTTAATTTTAAATGTTACATTACCTGAGCTAGAGTTCATTAGTGCTAAGATTAGCTGCTCTGCTTAATTAATGAGTTACACACTTGAACTGTATCCCTTGCCACCTGAGAAGTGCCCAAGTACAGTGTTGTTGATACAGTTTGAAGCACATTTCTGCACTCGGTTCCCCAACTCTCACCCCTTCTTTCTTCCTTCAGCTCTGCTCCACGCTTCTTGGAGACACACAGGAATGGCCTCGACACTTGATTCACCACAAAAATCATAGTCCATTTTCAACCGGCACTGTCTGTTACAGCACAATAAATACCAGCGCTCACCTAGCGACGGAGAGTTTTGCATGGATCTCTTAGCTTTTGTTCAGTGTGCAAGTAGGTGAGAGAAGAGGCAGGTCAGGGGTTTCTTCAGCTTCTGCCTCCTGTCTGAAGGACACTAGTTATTGGTTCATCTGTTTCACAAGGCTGCATTCACACAGAGATGAAAGCAGAGCATCTGTCTCCTTTACCCACTGGCAATTGCATTTTCAGCCCCTGAAAGCTGTGTGAACGGCAGCACCTTTGGGGGATCTGGATGGGTCATGTCTCCAGACCACCGAATGCAGAAAGGCACCAAAGTTTGCGGAGCAGATGGCCGTCGGTGTTGAGGGATTTGTGGCTAATAGTCGGAAAGCAGCGGCAGCYGCAGCTGGAGAGATGTCTGCCATGGGGAGGTGAAATGGTCACGCTGGGGAGCCCTTGGCCGTGGGGGAAAAGGTGAAGCTGTAGGACAGATGGCTGCAGAGGGTTGTGGAGGTGAAGCCCAAGGGTGGCACGGGGTGAGGGCAAGCTGACATGCTGCCTGGGCTGCTAGCACCGGGTCGCAGAGGGAGACAGCCAGTGTCTGAGATGTTACGGGAACCGAACAGGGGAAACTAATGTTGCTTTGCACAGAAATGCTATCAAAAGAGCTAGAAGAAGGGCTGCGTTACTTTATCTCTGCTTCYGGTTGTGAAATGACTTCAATCTGACATTTATGCAAAACATCCATGTTTCTGAGGTGGGAATCACTGTTCTGTGGGGAATCATCCTTCGTACAAGGAACAGCGACTGATGCTGGAGGAGACCTGATTAGACAAGTAAGGCCAGACCACACATCTACTGAGATTAAATCCCACTGAGCCTTCAAAGAAGTGGGAGGAGAGTTTGAGGAGGGGCAGATGCGGGGTTTCATTCCTTGTAAAGGTGAAAAGGCCTGTGAGATTGTGAAGGGTAGATGTAGATGATGGTAAGCAAATGTCTCGTGGGCATGTGAGTAGGTTTGCAAGGTAGGACATTCGGAAGAGACCTGCCTGAAGCTCAGTTCTCTCTTGAGAGGGTCAGGGCCTCCTCTGGACATTAAATCATCAGACGTGATGTTCAGCTCCGAACAAGGAGTGCTCTTCAGAGCCCAAGTACTTTCTTGTAGGCCTTACCCACACATCTACTGAGTCACCTGGAGAAGGACAGGCGGGACAACCTATATTCAAAATGCTGCTACTGATGCTAGTCTTCCAGTCGAAGAGCTGTGAGTGGTCCCTCACACATTCATCCCGCTGAGCGCGTGGGAAGCAGGTTGGGGGAGGCACAGTAAAACCCGGTCCATCARCGTGTTAGGGAGTCTTCATACCCTCATCCCTCTAGGACAGGCTTTCCCAGCCAYGGCTCCACAGTGCTTGCATCTCTCCCTTTTCATTCCTGAAACTTTGACCAGGAGAATTTTGCCTTGCTAAAAGCAGCCCCACATCTTTAACAGGCACTGACTGGCAGCCCACTGTTAAGTCCAGGTGCCCCTACCCAAAACTAAAGCCTCTCTCTTCCATAACAAATGATCAGTCCAAGCTAAGAAGAACTTTTCCTTCTGGTCTGATCTCTCCCTATTTCCTTCTCATTCCTAAGTCTCTTGGAGTTTGGAGATAGTTGGGAGATGTTAACAGTCCAGCTGAGCGTTGCTGGCTGTCTTGCAGTTTTGGGAATCAGAAAATATTGGCCCTTGGGCTCTTTGATGATTTGTTCCTGGCAAGACTTGATGAGGGTTGCAAGGTGGAATGACTCCTCCTCTATTCCAGTTTGCTTGAGATCATCTCCAGAAAGGCTTGTCTTTTAAGTACAGCGCCAGGCAGGCTGGGAACAGGACTACATAGGCAGCTGCAAGATGTTCTTGAAATGCTTTACCCTGGTCCAGCCAGGGAGGCATGGAGAATAAGCAGTGACAGAGGGCATTGGCCTCTCTGCAAGAGGGAGTCTGTCTTGGAGCAGAACGGAGTGTAGCTGGGCTGGCTGAGTCCTTTGCAATGCAACTGTAGCCTGAAAGAGAGACCCGAGAACAACACTGGAAAAGAGGAGCTGCCAGTGATACTGCAGAACAGAGCAGATGTACCAGCAAGACCCAAACAGCTGGGGATCAGCAGGGTTTTGTGCAATAACAGCCTGCGACGGACAGGCTCCTCTTGCTTTCCTGTTAACGGTACTGTGCCTGCGCAGTGTGTTATAACGGCACAAGTTGCGTTAAGTAACGGATAAAACGCAGAGCTCCTGGCTGGTCGGGAGGAGGAGGGATGGCTGAGCAAGGTCTGAGTGTAAGTACCTCAGCTCCAGCAGCACAGGAATTGCTTTATGGATGGGTTGTCAATTTGATGGATTGGGAAGGCTGGTGGGGAGGTGCCGTGGCCTTCCGTTGTGCTAATAAATCCACCGTTTGGGAAACACTGACTTTCTACAGTGGCAATCAGTTTCACTGTCTCTCTTCTTCTCCCTCCCCAACATAATGAACTTAAGCAATTAAAGGCAACGCTGCCGATCAGAATGACGAAGGCAGTGTTTTAGTGCATCAGCTGGGTGCCCTGATGTCCTCAAGAACCAGGCTTCACTCGGTGAGGACATGGAATGGGTAGCTGGGATGCTGGAAATCAGCAGTGCCGTAAGTGGGGCTGACAAATGGTTCCAAATATTGGAGCTGTTATAGGGCAAGTATGGTGGGACAAACTGGGCAAGCAGGAGAGTTGTAGCCAAACGGGAGGTCCAGCTGCATGCACAGTTCTCCGGTCTGTGCTGGAGCCAGGCTTACGGACTAAAAGGGCTGCCCAAAAATTTTGCTTGTGGTCCATCTTCAGTCCCAGGCCTGTCTCTGGCTCTGAACACCATCAACCAAGGTGCCTTGGTTGGGAGCTGCTCGTTGGCAGAAGACTACTGTTGGCCAACTTTCTGAGCCATTCAGCAGCGCAGAGAGATCCCAGCCGATGTCCATTKGAAGTGGAGGTGTTTGTTGAATAGTTGTTTTTGGTCAGGCACCTGCCCCAGAGCCTGGAGGCTCCCCATGTCTTCAGCTTAGCTATTCTTAACGTGGAGGCAAGATGGACAGTCAAAGCCAGCCTTGGGTCCCAGTGAAGCTTGTAGGAGCCTTTGGAGCACAGACAGCGTTTTCTGCAGTGCCTCGGACATCAGTGTCATTTCTGGAGGTCCTTAAAGCACAAGCATCATTCAGCTCTTTCCCTTCTCATCCAAGGCCAGTAGACTTTGGCTTGGGCTCTTAAAAATGTTCTCTATACAGCTCCTGGAGTTTGATTCATTTGCTTGAAATTATCAGATTGCAGGCAGGGAGGGGAGGAGGGTTTCAGGTGGGAGCTGAAGCCTCCAGTCTCTTAACGCTCTACTGATTTAATCTATACCTCTGCAGTGCCAAACAAGCAGATTCTTTTGAAGGAGACAGGACAAGAAAAGCAGCTGAGAAGTGCCCTCCTCGTCCTCCGTGCTAGGTGAACCGGGAGCCGCTGAACGTAGAGGTGGGTTGTGACACTGCTAACACAGCCTTGGCCCCATGCAAAGGCAGAGCTGCAATGGCGACTTCGCTGCAGCAATAATAATCTCTCAACTTGGCACAAGACGAGTCGCTCGCCTCTGTTTTGGGTTTTCCTGATAGCACAAGCCAGAATTTATCGTAGGCATCACACAACGGCTTCGGCATCTACAGCCCCATTTCCAATGAGGAGAACCAGCCTGCCTGATGTGCAGCTCTTGCCCTGATGAAATGCACCTGTGCTCTACAGCTGCTGATTTTAAGGTGTCTCCTATGCCAGATGTTCACCCTAGGTGAGGTTTCTCTGGACTGCACTGCTTCCATAGAGTGATATTAGCAGTCCTTGTGCTTTCTTGTGGTTTTCTATTTCGGACAAGAACAACTCCTCATACTGTAACTATGGAATGTAGCACTTTTTGTTAAATTAAAACATTGGGAAATAAAAAGCTGTCCATCGTATCTGACTTGAAGTGCCTCGTCTCCCTGATCTGTGGTTCATGGCATTCACTGTCTCTCAGGTAAAGCTGCGAAGTGATTGCTTGGAAGACTCAAAGTGTTGCATTTCTTTCTCCATGCTGTGTGGTGGGTGCAAAGACTCATGCTGGGCTTGCAGGGGCGATACAAGCAGTGGGGAGCCTCAGCCTGGGACTTTTTGGGTAGGATTTACCTGGAGGTAAGTGTCAGCCGTAGGCTGTGATGAGTAACATCCCAAATTCCCTCAGTGCATTTCCAGTAGCTGTAATGAGCCCCAACACTGACRTGTTTACACCGTTGATCTTTACATACAGCCAGGCGCCTCTTTGTGCGTACCAAGATGTTTGTCCTTTACGTTTTGCCCCGTGAGCAAGGGTCTGTGCACAAATCTTTCAAGACTGCAGTAATATGGCACTGGTGAGCCCTGAGTCTTGGATCTAGGTGCTGCAAATGTTTCATAAAAGAGCAGCCTTATTGCAGGTGAMTATTATCGTGTACACACCTCGATGGACCTGTGATCTAAGCAGAAGAATCAGAAAGACTTGAGAGTGAGTAAGAGGTGTTCGGGCTGGGTTTATAATTGCCTTCCCAGTCCTGTTTGCAGATGTCCTTGCATGCGTTGTGTCATTGCATGCAAAGACATGGGCTGGGTACATGTCCTTTTGCTGTATTGCGTATAGGTGGAGGTCACAGGGTGGGAACGTGAGCCAGCGGGGCACACAGCCGGCCCGTGGCGGTGGCTGCCTGCCCGTCTCCAGGCATCCTCTAGTAATAAGAGCCAGCAAGAACTATTTGTCCAAGTGTGTGTATTTTCTCTAATGAAAAATGGCTTGTTCAAAACAAGAAATTCCCAGGGAAATAGCCATTTGGGGATTGCATGAACACATTCTTTGCTAATTGGTAGTTGCCAAAAACAATCTGTATATTCATGAAGCTGTTTGCTGCATTGCTGACTTTTTCCAATGAAAAAACAAAGCTTGCTGAAAGAAGATAAACAATGACAATGGTGTCGTGGTTTAACCCCAGCCGGCAACTAAGCACCACCCAGCCGCTCGCTCGCTCYCCCCCGGTGGGATGGGGGAGAGAATCAGTAGAGTAAAAGTGAGAAAACTCGTGGGTTGAGATAAAGACAGTTTAATAGGTAAAGCAAAAGCTGCGCACGCAAGCAAAGCAAAACAAGGAATTCATTCACTCCTTCCCATCGGCAGGCAGGTGTTCAGCCATCTCCAGGAAAGCAGGGCTCCATCACGCGTAACAAGACAAACACCCTCACTCCGAACGTCCCCCACTTCTTCCTTCTTCCCCCAGCTTTATATGCTGAGCAGGACGTCACATGGTATGGAATATCCCTGTGGTCATTTGGGGTCAGCTGTCCCAGCCGTGTCCTCTCCCAACTTCTTGTGCASCCCCAGCCTCCTCACTGGTGGGGTGGGGTGAGAAGCAGAAAAGGCCTTGACTTGTGTCTAAGCACAAATGTTCTTTTTCCATCGGTTTCTTTCCTAAGGAGATGACTCTCTGTGATCTCTGCCTAGCCGTGAGCCTCTGTCCATCAGCCAGTCTGCTCCCAATGCCCCTGACTCTGCCCGCCAAGCCATGGGTTTGTGAAAACGAGAGAGGAGAGAGATCGTATTATTATTGTATTTTATCGTATAGTATTGTATTTCCACACAAGAAAAGCATGTGTGGAGCCATTCTGAGGCGCAGAAAGCCCACGTAAGCGAAGAAGGTTCTATGTGCCCTGATGGAGGGGACAAGCTGGATGTCCCAGACACCCGTCGGGGTTGCTGCCCTGTGTGGGTTCCCTGGGGCTGAGCAAAGCACAAGGTCACTCTGGCACAGGGCTCAGCCTAATGCAATTACAAGCAGGCGATCGGCTGCTAGGCACCGATCCATGCAGAGCAGCGCAGACAGCCCAGCTTGGGGTTGTTTTCATCGATGTATTTTGGAAGGACAAATCAAAAGGCATTCCCTGCTTGCTTTGGTGGTAAAGCCACCCATGGGTGGTCGTTGCTGCTGTGCCTGAGCCCACCAGGGTCTGTGCTTGGGTTGAGGGCTGGGGGGCCAGGCACAAAAAGCTCCTTTACTTGGGGGCAAGTCTCATCCTCCACCTGTGCAACCCCCAGTGCATATGGGGATTATAAGTACTTTAAGGTTGGACCTCAATGGGCAAAAATTTAGTGCACAAGGATGTTGGCTCTCAGCTTGCTCAAGGCTTGTAGCAACGCACACAGTGGTTTTCCCGTTTTTTTCCCCAACAGTGATGCTCTCCCAAGGGCTCAGGAGCCGGACAGCCCCCGCCTGCTAGGAAAGGGTTTGGGTCTCGGCCAGCAGCAGGGAGTGAGCAGAGATGATGGTGGCATTTCCCAGCAGAAATGTTTCCACCAGTGAGTCCCTTCTTAATGGTAACTGCTGGGCACCCTGTGCTCCACTGTGTTGATGACCAAACGCCTATAGGTGAGTGCACTACATTATTAGCATGCATATATGCTAAGATACATGCACATGTGGAAGTTTAACCAAGGGGTTATAGATACACAGAACCACATGGTATTTGCAACGCTAATTTTCCACCTGCCAGGCACAGTGGTTTTTTTTGATTTACTCTAAGTCTCTTCGACTTCTGTCTGTTCTCAGTCTGATTTCCTGCAGATTTACCCCATGTCTAACGTAAGGCTTATTGCCTGCAGAAATCTGCTGAAGGGGGCACAAGAGGGATCCAAAACAGGCACCAGCTGAACTTTGCAATTAGAGGAGAAGAGAAGGTGCTGGGGAGGGAAGGGGAGGCTGTGACTGCAGCCCTGGCTTTTGATGGGGTTCTGGGGGCAAAGCCAGGGCTGCAGTCACAGAGAAGCAGAACCCAAAGGTAGGATGGTAAACATTGAAAATCTCTTCCCGGAGCAGTGGAAATGTGCCACGCTCTCTTTCTGTACAGCAAAATGCTTCTTAGCATCCAGATGGTGGGGAAGATCTCCCCAGGCTCCTTGTAGGAAGAGGCTGAGTTACAGTTCTGGTGTTTCTGCTTTTACCATCAATGCAGTAAGAGGAGCACACAAACCTTTTTGGCAGATTAGCCGTGATGGCTAAGCCGTACCTGCTTGCATCACCTGTAGGATGCTTCAGCACTGCCTTCACGTATGGAGCTATGAGGCTTCCCTGCMGCGTCGAGCCGGGCTCCTGCCTGGAGGGAAGGGGGCCGGCAGCATGGGTGTGGGAGGTGGGGGAGCTCGGCATGGCTCATGGGCTGGTTAGTCCTCGGTGGGGACACCCCAAGGAAAGCCCTGGGAGACACAAGGTGTGAGACCAGCTCCCCGTCTTGGGAGGAGTTGGTGGACCCTGGTGCTGCCTTCGGCTGACACCTACAATTTCATTCCTAGGCTGAAAGGCCACATTCAGCAGAGCCCAGGCAGGAGTATTCATGGGCAGGTCCATACCTTCTGTTGGCAAGTGCATTTTGGCCAAATCCATGCCCAGATGAAATGGCTCTGACACTAAAAAGTTGCCAGAAACTTAAGCAACCGCTGGCATTGCCCAGCCGCTGATGCAGCTCCAACACAGGGGTCTGTGGAGGGACATGGATGGAGTTGAACAGCAGCTCTTGAATGTCCCTTTCCAAAAATGTTCCCAGAAAGGTCCTGGGTCTTGCACGTTGTGCAAGAAGAGGATTGTTAACCTCTGTGTTGAGGCCAGCATTCAGGAGTGGAGGCTTACCTACCCTTCTCGCAGGTTTCCAGGGGCTCCTGGCAAAGCATTTATATTTCAGTATGATGGATAATGAAGGCGCCGGAGGGAAAGCAATAGAAGTTTTGCTCCAAATTCAGTGCTTGGGGGCCAAACTTGACACCCAGGGAAGGATGCCACATCCAGCCTGGTGTGACAAGCTCCGTTGCACGGGTGTTTCCAGCTCTTGCTCGCWGCACCCTTGTCGTGAAGCCCATGGGTTTGGCAGGAAATAAATCTGCAGCAGTGAGTTGGAAAGGGACTGGCGTGGTGCCTGGCAAGGCTTCCCGGATGCTACTGCCGGTGGGGTGTGAGCAAGCATCACCCGGACCGGCAGGAGTTCACTCAAGCAAGATGAATTTTCCAAATCTTACATACAAAGTGACTCGAAGGCTAAACTGCAGTCATTGAGGATCTTCACTAATGAATTCATTTTCATCTGAAGCAGAGGAAATGGAACTGGGCGACGAGAAAAAGGCTGATGTTAACAGAGGTTCACTGCACTTCAGTTTTCATCTCTTTTTTTTTTCTTTAATGGAGAACAAATTGGTGATGTGGTAAAAAAGAGAAAAGAAAATCCCTGCAAAAATGTGACCTGATTCATATAAAAGGATCTTCAGAAATAAATCAAGAATTTCTGCAGTAAAATTAAAACATCTGCTATTACACAAGCAAAGTCTAGATAATGAAATCATTTGCCAGCATCAGGCTGTAATTTGACCTGGGATTTTGCAGTCAAAATATTTAAATCACTGGGTTTAATGATACTTTATATCAGGAAGCTGAAAATCCTTATTTTAAATAGTTGGTCGACTAGCTATTTTTTTATTTTTAGCTATTTTCCCAAGGTTCATTCTTACTGCTCAATATGCCCTTTAAAACTTAYTGATTTGCCTCTGGAGATTTTCTGCCCATGGAGTTGTGCTTTTTTTCTTGCCATAACTTATTCTGCACTTATGTGCGCTTATTTAAGCAATTTCAGGGCTTCTGATATATTTTTTCCAGATTATTTGCATTTTGCATTWTTAATATTAAAAAATAGCAAATAACATCTTTGCAATCCACTGGCTGATTGGTTTTACATTACACTCTGGTCTGGTTAAATCTCACTTGGATGCAGACTGAAATTCAACTGAAATACCCAGAAATTGGCTTTTTGTTATAAAAGCAGAAGCGGGGCCGCTGCGGGTGGGAGCTTTGCCACTGTACAAACATTCAGGACCGGTTTGCGGTGAAAAAACCCTTGCCTATGGCACAAGGGGCTGTGGGGTTTGCTGGTGGGGTCATGGTTTGTGAGATTAAATAACACACCAGCAGCCTCGGTCCCTGCGTCCCAGGAGCTGCCACCACTTTAGCATGATTGGGCATGAAAAGCTAACTAGAGAGAAGATCGATATTATGTTCAAAGCGCAACTGTGGCCAAGGAGACCTACATAAAAAATACTCTGGTCTTGGGTTTAAAATGAAAAGGAGGGAGGTAGTAAAATGCATCGTTGAATCAGGGCTGGAATGAGAGAAAGCTGCACCGTGCGTTAGTGCTGGGTACGTGAAAGTTATTTATGGGCAGGAGGGTGTCAGGTCTCCGGCTCCTCTGGACCGTGCCTGTAGATGGATTGCATCAAAAACGGTGGCAGAGGTTTGTCGGGGTGTTTTGTTCTTGCTGTAAGTGACAGAAAGAATTTCCAAAACTACTATTGCTTGCAGGATCTGGCCGTTAGGCAGGAGGTGACTGCCACGGGGCTGGAGGAGGGGGATGCTGTGCACCCCTTCGCCAGCGACCTGCCCCCGGCTGCGGTGTCTCCTCCCGGCTGGCTCTGCCTCTGCTCACCAGCCCAGGGCCAACGTTGGCAGCTGGGTCTGCTCACCCCGATCTCATGTGGCCTTCACTGCTGCTAGAGTAGCCATCTGTTTGGCCATGTCTTTATGGAAGACGCTCCTCTTCATAAGAGACAAGAGAAGCTTTGCTGATGGATTTCTCCTCTAATATCTGATGCTGCTGAGCATCCCGGTCTAACGGGGAAGCGCCTGTCCCATCAAGTGCGACAGATCACACAAAGCAGCCCTTGCTGGGAAACACGGCTGTGGTATTTGACACCAGGCTCAGCAAACGCTAAGTAGGTGCCCACAGGACCTCATCCCACCGGAGCGCTGGGTCCATGCACCTCTGAGCATGGGGAGGTGAAAGCACCGAAAGCAGCCGCTGGCCGGTTGCAGTGCCCATCGCTCACCAAACTCCCTGTTCAGTTTTATCGGCTGTGTGTCAGTGCGGGACAAAAGCACTTTTTAACCTGCAGCACCACAAGTAATTGGTTTTAATGTCAAGCTTAATCCAGAGGATGACATTTAATCTCCTCCACAGGGGGTAATGTACTTAGGTGCTAAATGAGTTCCTGGACRTGGCTGCTTTACAGCTCCAGGGTGCCATAAGTGAGAAAAAATTACAGGGATGACACGTCCATATGCTTTCATGTCAGACATTTTGGTACGTTGATGAATGAGCTGTGCTCCTCACGTAACGCTGGGGCGATGCACCGACTACCTGATTTCTGCGCAGGGACCTTTGGGCCGAGCTCATGGGGCAGAGCAGAAAGCTGGATCCGTCTATGGCAATGCCCTGGGAGGTGTCATTGCATGAGCATCACCTTCACCATCCCTGTAACCTTCATGAAATTGGTAGTGAAGCATCAGTGAGGTCTTCGAGTGGGGGACCTGGCGGTGGCCCTGATGCTGCATGGATGGAGGCTGGCTCATGCGTGGAGACCATGTCTTCTCAGCAGCACAGAGGTTGCTGTGCTTTTAACTTCTCCAGACGGTTTGACAAAACAATAACTCTGGGATGTGCAGGGGTGACTTTGCATGTCTAGCTCTAAGTCAAAGGTGACTTTTATGATTTATAATTGAATTTGTCTTCCGTAAAAAAAGAAAGCCAACAGAAATAACCCAAGTCCATCCTCATTTCCAGCAAAGCAGGGGAGAGGGCAGTGAATTGTTAAAGGCTCAATAGCAGTGGATGAGCTGGTGAGCACATGCTAGAGGAGACATTCCTCTAAAACTGAAACTGAAGAATGTGGTTTAATAGCATTGAAAATAAAAGGCTAATAAAGGGATTTGGCTGCATGCAAGCTGTACAGCATCTATTAAAAATGAGTATTTAATTGGATATTTGTTTTGCAGTCAGCCTACTGGGCTTAAAAATACATGCTATTGCCCTGAATCATTTAAATGATCACACCTGGGTGTAGAAAGGAGATGAGGCTGTGGAAACACTAAGCCAGAAGATACATGGTTTTTTTGGATGGCAGAGTACAGACTTTGAGGAGACAGGAAACAAGAAAAACATCTTATTATTTAACATTTACCTTATAACAAAACAAAGTGCTCTGAGCCATGCTGGGGCTTGCAGTGCTGGATAACATCCACAGGCACGCGATGGCTCAGACCACTTAAAGTGTGGGGTCAGATCTGCAAATGTGCCATGGTCCAGAGAGGGCTTTAAGCAAGTGTGGTTTGGGAAATTCGTATGGGCCAAGCATTATTAGAGCCTGAGAGTCTGCACAGAGACTCTCTTTTAGGTACCCCAGTCTGACAGAAATCTGGAGCTAAAATCTTAAAGTAAATTGCTTGCAAGCTCCACTGCCGTAACAAAACCCAAGCCCTTACGCTGGTGCTCCCAGAGCTGCACATAGGAAAACCACAGTTTTGGAATTTTCTGCAGAAGAGGGATCTCAGCTGACACTACAGAAATAAAATGTTAGTGCTATTTTATGGACTGAACATTTGATCTGAAGAACGGTGAAGTTGAAGGAAGGGCTCTTGCTTGCCTGACCGTTCTTGAGGTGACACACCTACGGCCACTGCTTGCAAGACAAACTTGAAGCAAGATATGTAATTTTGGATCTAGTCATCAGTAAATAAGTCTATATGTCATCAAGAATTGGTACAGTGGAGGAGAGAAGTTGTGCAGTAGACAGCCTAGATTTTGCAAGTGAACCTAAGCCCTGGAAATACTGCCAATCCCGCTGATTAATTAAAGTCTGCACCCAGCAAAACCCAGGACATTGTAATGGAGCTGGCTGGACCTGCGGCATTTTAGGCAGTGATGGAAACATTTGCATGACCATGTAACTACAAGGGCCATTACAAGTGCGAAGTGCTTGAAGCCCAACACAACGTAGCAGACTGCTATTGCGCGGCCACGTTAAGTGTGTGGTGGAGCTAACACTTGGCTTGGGCCAAGCCAGCTTGTGCCCAAATTCATTGTATTTTGATTTAATAGATGGGGAGGACACATCCTTGATAGTACAAGTGCCTGACAGTGATTTGCTTCATGGCTGAGCAACCTGGCAGGTCTTGCGCTGCATGGGAGGAGGGGAACCCACGTCAGGATGGAGAGTTGGCAAAGGGATGTCTCTGCTTCTAGGAGAGCAGCAGGGTGTGACAGACTGAGCCCAAGCTGGGACACCAGACTGAAGTTCACATGCTGCATGGTTGCTTGGTGATCCACTAGCAAATTAATTCCATCAGCTTTGGTTTCCCCTTCTTAAGAGGGCAAATGGCTCTGTTGAAATGCGCATGGCCATCTGCCGATGACAGTCACTGTTGCAGGGGCAGGTGTTTTTCCTAATTGGAAATGCAGTTTCGGAAGACAGAAAGGTTTTTCTCTGCAGTTTGATTCTTCCTCTCTGATATATTGAAGTGTCCAACGAACAAATTGAGCACAGATTAATTTTTTTTTTTTTTTTTGCCTAAAGCTAATCACCAGCTCATCACGGAGAGCGCGAGGTGCAGAAAGCAGCACCTTCAGTCCCACACCTTCCGTACAGCACTTCCTCCTCTGGAAGGAGCTAAAAGAAATAAATGAGACCTGGGCACAGCAGAGCCCGCGATAATTTCTCCAAGTCCCTTTGCCCATCTGGCTCCACTCCGCGGATCATTTAGCATGAAGAAAGCAATTTTTTGCTTTGCTTTGATACTGAAAGCAGTGAGGAGGGTAATTGGAGCCTGGAAGGCACGGTAGCTATCGAGCAATCTCAGCCCTGCAGACCTCTGATGTGCTGTAAAACTCAAAGGGGAGTTACAATTACTACACATTGCCCTGGACAATGATTTATCTTATAGCCACATGAAAGCAAAATCTCTCTGATCTGGGTTTTTTTTTCCCTCTCTACGTGATCAGGATGCGTCATATCTCAGATTAAAGGGACTTTCTTTTCAAATGCTGCAAGGAAAACCTGTGTGTGACATTTGATTATTCTGCCCTTTAAAATAATATCCCTGATGAGAAGGGAGTTGTTGCAGTGCTGGTGTCCTGAGAAATTGGATGCTGAACTGGAAACTTGCAGTGTCTAATAAAGGACCACAAAGCAAACGGTTTAATGGATCTTTTTTAAACTTCTTTTGACGGGGGATGATGATTCAGTAGCCGAGGACTGATCTGGGATGCAGGAGATGAGGCTTCAGTTCTTCGTGTTGCTGCAGATGCAACAGGAAAATGGAGGTTTAATAGGGGAGAACAAATTCAGCAGCCTGGGTGGTGGCCCGAGTTGCAGTAAAGCCCTGGGAGCAACCACCCGGGGTGGGTGCTGCTTGCACGACAGCTCGATGATCAAATGCACCTGCCCAGGAAACTGCACCATGCAGGCAGCGTGAGTGAGCGGGAAGCTGCTGTCAGAATCCTTTTGCTGAAAGGGCTCCCCGGGGTTTCAGCGGGAGCTGCTCAGGTCACAGGGGAGGAGGCTGCCCTGTGGCATACTGTGTTTGGGATGCYAGAGTTTGGGAACTATCACACAAGATCAGAGCCCTTCACCATCCCTGCCTGGTCCATACAGCCCAACGTGTGCCCCGATCAATGACTGGCACTTCAAGGTGAGATCTGGGGAGCCCTGATGAACAAAATGAGCCAGGTGGGGAGCTTCTGCCTTAGTCTGGGATTGGTTTTATTTTGCCTCAGATGCCTCCTCAAAGAGCTGGCCCCTGAATTGCTGCTTGGGAGGAGGCAGCAGTCTCCACTGCATATCATCTCAGAGCCATAATAGCATTAATCCTCTGGAAATAGCCGAGCCGTTCTAAACTTGACATTTTCCCTTCTTTTCATAAAATATAATAGCACATCACAGGCATAAGCTGCATGAGAAACCCTCCTGGCAAGCGGCAGTTCCACTGATGGGGAGGATCGTGCTTGTGATGTCTCTTTGTCTGATGCTCCCCTCCAACTCCTCTCTATTAACAGATGCTTTTCAAGGGAAAAAGAGGGGCTGTATATAACCCAAACTCCCACCGCTTCAAGGCAAGCGAGACCCCTTCCTTTGCTCAGCTGCGCCTTGGAAGTGCAAATCACAGACTTGCCGAGTCTCACGTACGGAGCGAGGAGAGCAGATCTGCCTCTCGCTTCTCTGCCTGGCTCATTGGGCATCTCCCACTCCACTGACAGATGCGGCTGATCTGGGATCCACTGCGGTGTCGAGGCAGTGGGGAGGTGGTGGTCACGGGTGCTTGATAGGTTCCCTTCATGAAACAGCTTTGGGCGGTGACGTGGTATCCCCCGGGGCGCATCATGGGGGAGGAGAAACTGGAGAGGTCTTGGCTGAATGCAGCGGAAAACCATCTAGATCTGGCTGGGTAAATTGGTGGATAAATCCACCAGACTCAGTGGATGAATTGAGTCTCAGTTGGCTGAATTCCACCATTCAGTTGCAGCCCATCAGCTGCCACCCATTTTGGACCCTTTGGCTGGTAACCAGCACCCAACAGGGAGACACCCCTGAAATTGGGTCCTTTGCCCAGCACGTGGGAGCTGAAGTTAGTCACTTGATTTCCATCTTTCTTCAAAAGCTTTCTCGGGCTCAAAACTACTGAGGGACAAACTGCTCAGGCCAGCATCTGCTGCAGTTATCGGCCTTCCACCGAAGGAGCATGGGAGCTCTAGTCACGCTGAGATGTTCGAGTGAYGATGATAACTAGAAAGTGATGGTCTCTGCTTGAGTGATGCTTGAGACCATCTGTGGGATGTAGGGAAGGGGAAAGGTCCCAGGAGAAAAGAGGATTGGCCCAGTTTGGGCTAAYGCATTTGGCATATCAATTATAAGGGAACGTCCCCCTCTTAGGCAGGAGAAAAAAATGTATTTGAGTTTCTTTGAGCAATTTTGCCTCCAAATAATTTAATTCACCTCTTGAAGAGGGCTGAATGGAAGAACTTCATTCAGGGACTGGAATAAAAATACTGTTCCCTTAACTCCTTACATACATAGATCAACAACATTTTGTGTCCAGCTGTATCCCACCTCTCCTGTCTCCTGCAACCGCTGGTACATGTGCCAGGGCATTTTCTGCTTTTGCCTCAGCTCCCCCCTGCTCCTGGATGGTAGATAAATGAATGTGCCCTAAATCAGCACTTCTCAGTGCTCAAAACCCCCCCGAAATTGTCTTTTCTTCTCTACAGTACGATGCTATGATAGCACACAAGAGCTTCAGCTGTGGACCTGGACACCTTTAGTGTTATTGAGGCCATGAGTGCTGGATCCCGACATGTTTTAGGGCACAGAAAACACCCTGGTTCTGAATATAGATCAGAAAATGCCGCTGAAGAGCTGGGGGCAGCTTGTCTCAATCAGCGATACTCTGTTGCTCTCCTGGAGAGGCTCTCATTTGGGATGGGGACACTGCAGCAGGATGTCACCAAACGCTGTCGTGGCTTTGGGCAACCACAGACCCCGCTCACACTGTCCTTGCAGCACATCTGTCCATTTGTGGCCGCTCTTTGTGAGGCTGGAGCCTGAATCATTATTTTAATGGTTTATTTAAAAGCACAGAGTCCTTAAAAAAAATAATGGCTGCAAGTGCAATAATCTGCTTGATACAGACAAAAAAGAGGCATATAACTGCCCACAAAGAACATGATGTCCACCAGTAGCTTTAGAGTCTATAGATCAAATGCTGCTGTGACCTACTCTGGTCTGACAGCTGAACATTTCCCTGAGAGCATGCGTATTAATTTTTAAAAATAAATACGATTGTGTCTTCTCTGAAGGCGATTGAATTTTTGCCATTGGCTTTGACAGAAGTAAGATGTTCTCTGCCCATAACTCCTTGCAGAAAGCATGTAACCCACAAGGTGCCGTGTGGATGGTAGGGATGAYGCACTGGGCAGAACTGGCTGCTGGCAGTGGCCTGACCCTGAGACAGGGCCGTATGTTGCCTGCAGTCTGCATGGGACGAAGGATAATTTGCACATTACCTGTTTACCTCCATGGCCCGTGAATCTGTTGCCATTTGTCCAGCAGCCCTGGGCTCTCGTCCATGATTCCCAAGTGCTGGGCTGTCAGTGATGTCCCCTCTGATTCCGAGCATCACAACTTCACCTGGGGGAGATGCTGACGGCAACCCAGCCAGAAACACGCATGGATTTACCGTGGGGCCCTCCTCTCCTGCCCATTCCCACCTCCCAAGAGAGCACTCGCAGCAGTGGCAGTGCACGGGCTTTTCCCATACCCTCAGGTGGTTTCCTCGTCTGGTTATGAAAAGTCAAATGGACACCAGCTGATGGCTGCTTTGGTACCTTCCAGCACACGTCTAGCTGCATCTTGGACCCAATCCCACAGGCATCATCCCTTAGAAAAAACCCGAAGTTCACCACAACTAAGACTTCTCAATACCTTCACACCTTATTAATCAGCACAGCTTCATCAGCTGTGATGGAGCTGACCCAATTCACACTAGCAAAGATTCAGGTAGGTATTATTGTCCCAACTGCCTTACAGGCAGATTGTTCTGCCTTCGTGCCAGCAAGCCTACTACCCTTCGAGTCATCTATTTACTTTCAGCTGGGTTATTTGTGCAGGAAGGTGGTGCCTGGGGTGGGTTAGAGGAGCACAGATTGGTCCATATACCGCCACAGGTCTCTTCTGYCACAGATGGGTTCATGGATGGTGAAAGCTTCCTATGGAAAAGAGTCTCAACAGTGCTTGGTTAAGCGAGAAGATGCTTAAAGAAGTGCATGACTTCCTGGCTAACACAGCCAGTGAGTGTTCCTCTATGAAAAGGAGTTATAGCTGAACTCTTAGTTTCCAGACAAAATAAAGGGGGATTTTTATTAAGTCCCTTTTGTAAGCCTGTGGTAAGCTCCTCACAAACCAATCTCTTTATCTCAAGCCTGGCAAAGAATAAATACAGCTCTGTTCCATCTTAGTTACAGAGCACGGCTGGAATTGAAGGGGGGAAAAAAAAGAAAAAAAAAGATGTGATGGCARCTGTGCCCTGAGAGGAGAGCTGGCCTAGAGGTGACTCCACTGCAACCTGGGTGAAGGATGGGTTGTCATGGGAGCTTGCTTTTGTATTTAAAATATAAACGCTGCCTCACAAAAGCCTTGCTGTCGGCAGAGAGCCTGGAGATGCTCCATGCCGCGTGTTGTGTGCATGAACCCTACGCTCCTCTGGGTCCGCGCCGTGGCAGAGCGGCACAGCACCAGCCCGGCTACCTGGGCGAAGGAGGCTGCATTGCCCAGCTCGGGCAATAACCACACATGAGTGATGGTCATGCCTTGAGCTATACTAAAGCTCTGTTGATAAACTCAGGAAAGGATCATTTTTTAATTTTATTTTGAGCTTGTTCTCACTCCTGTTGTGAGTTCAAGCTCTTCCAGCAAACACAAGAGACGTCTCTGAGAAGACACTGAAACCGGATGAAGTTCTCAGGACTGCAGGAGCTGCTGCTCTCAGAAGCCTGCCAAGTATCAGGAGAGTCACCACAATACTCTGAGCAGCAGTGCAGGCTTTCTCTGAAGCCAGTCAGTGGCAATGTTTCGTGACTTTATTTAGATGTATCTATGAGACATCTTTGTGCCAAAGAGGATCCACRCAGCTTTCCATAATTTCAGGGAATTTTTGGGCAGCCTCTAGAGGATACATGGGAGAAATATTGAAGGCAGCAATAGTTGGGCTATGAAAGGACTTTCTGGCTTAGTAGTAACCAAATTTTTTAATGAGAAGCTTTCCCCCTTCCTTTTAATTTTCTTTTTAGTATAGGACTGAGAATTTTGCACTAGGCACATGCAAACTTGCCAGCAATGAACAACGAAAAGAGCAATAACATGTGAGAGGGCAAGTAGCTGTTGGTCTCAGCTCCTTCCATACTTACTCAAAGCCCATGGCTGTCRCTCCCCAGGCTGCTGGCACTGCCCTGCAGTGAAATGAATAATTCACTGAACATGCAGTCCAGTTCCTAGTCTGAGACGTGGTAGCTGACGATATGTTACTGGGGTAGCTGTAGCATGGCAGCACTGCTAAATATTACAGATGGCACTCCATCAATGAAGCTGCAGCTCTGCATCAAAAATTAATATCCTTCTCCTAAGCTGTCAAGATCCATACATGCATGTGCTGGCACAGTGATTTAATAAAATAGCTAGCTTAACTAAGTGTATTTAGGGGATGATCCAAAGACTATTTGAATCAGTGTAACCCCCTCTCTCACATGGACACGAATCATCTCTTCTAGCACTTCCAAGTGGCCGTTGGCTCAAGTGTTTATGACCGGCAGTAAGAGGAAGGTCATCTATAAATCTCGGTAGCTGGGTGCAGTGCTCAGTTAATGCAGTTTAAATCAGAATGTCTTGTGTAAGGCCCAGGGGCTCCTCAGTGATTAAGATACTATTTCTATTAAACATTAAAGGCTGCTCTGCTTAAAGATTTTACCTGAGCTGCACTCTGAAGAACAGTCCCAGGTGACAAACTTCTGTTTCACTCGGTGTAAGTAGGCTCTGCATTATTAGCCACCCTCTTGCCGTTACTGTTCATGGCAAACGTGCCAATCCACCCAGCCTGCCCCTTTGAATAAGTGCTGCATAGGGTGGCAGGAAAATGAAGTTGATTCCCTGTTTTCTGAAGTTAATAGTGTCTTTCATATAGACCTTCCTTGGTTGTGATCAAACCCCTAGTGAACATCTCCATGCCTATCACTGCAGTGGCCAGCTTGGGATCAAGGAGGGTCTGTTGTGCCTGGGAATGCTTCAGTCCACTTTGGTCCAGGTTTTTTTATCATCTGCACAGCTTCCAGGGTCTGTTTTTTCCCGGGAACGGAGGAGCATCTCCAACACCACCAGCTAACAAATCTCTGTTGGAGTGCCTCAAGTAGAGGCAATGGACCCTCCGCTGCTGCACGTTTGGATTAGGGAATTAAATGGGTAACAAATAAGCCATCAGCCGACCTGAGAGAACTGAGCTTGTAGATTTTTCCCTTGCCTTGGATCTATTGCTAATCCTTGGATTGAGTGTTCATGGTGATGGCAGGAGGAAAGGGGGAGGGGGGAAAGCAAAGGGTTTGATTCCGCTAAGAAAAGCGAGCTCATGCCACCTTGAGCAGTATAAATGGAGAGAGAAAAGGTGAAGAGTCTGCTCAAGCCCTTAGAGTGATTCAACAGGACTRTTCAGTTGAATAAGGACTACTCTGGGCTGTCCTGGAGGATGCTCTGCATTACCTGGGTTGGAGCAGTGTCCTGTGGATTGTAAACATGCTTCTTATTCAAGGTCCACGCCTTCTCCTATTGCTCTCACCACTGTTTTGTGCCACATTCCTGGTGCTGGAAGTACTTGCTGGAGGGTCACCCATAGCAGCTCTGCTCACTGTGTGCCCTGGTGTCGTGGTTTAACCCTGGCAGCACCTAAACACCAYGCAGCCGCTCTCGCTYACCCCCCCGCTCCGGTGGGATGGGGGAGAGAATCGGGAGGGCACGAGTAGGAAAACTCATGGGTTGAGATAAAAACAGTTTAATAATTGAAATAAAACAAAGTAGAACAGTAATAATAACAGTGATAACAACAACAACAACAATATACAAAGCAGGCGATGCACAATGCAATTGCTCACCACCCGCCGAATGGACGAGAGCCCATCGCCCGGAACCCAGAGCCCCCCCCCCACACCCTTAGTTTGTATACTGAGCATGACGTCGCATGGTATGGAATACCCCATYGGCCAGCTGGGTCAACCGCCCCGGCTATGCTCCCCCCGCCAGCTTCCCATGCACCTGGCAGGGCATGGGAGGCTGAAAAGTGCCCGGTGCAAGCACCACCCAGCACCACCCAAAACATCAATGGGCCATCAACGCTCCTATTRTACCAAACCCAAAACACAGCACACACCCCCCAGCTGCTGGGAAGAAAGTAACTCTGTCCCAGCCAGAACCAGGACACCTGGTTTGGGGTACGAGCAGCCCCCGGTCTCTGTGGGTGAAACGGTAGCTCTGTTTTGCACAGAGAGCTCAGTCAACATGTGYGTTTTCCAAATGCACAGGGCATGGAGACTAGAAACATTTGGTTCATCTCTCTAGAAAAGCAACTGGTGCAGACTTTCCCTCTAAATGAGGTTTCATTATACTAATGGTTAGTGGGCTCTGGAGATATTTTTTTTTTCTGGATGATGGCTGAATAGACCTAGAGAGGAAACTGTGGGGAGGTGCACCTTTGATCGATATTTCCAAAGAAAATGCAGTGCTGGAATCAAAACATTTTAAGCAAACACTTTCACTCCAGCTCCTCAAATTCTCATCACACAGTTCTCAAAGGTTACCCTGTCTGCTTGGTGATTAACAGCTCCTGTCTGTAATTGCCTCGGGTGGAGACTGTCTGAGTTTAAAATGTTCCTACTGTGGGAATTTTCACTTTAGTACTTTCCCTGATTTATGAATGGAGATGGGTACGAAAAGAAGTCCAAATCTGCCCTCTCAGACCGCAGCTGCCTCGCGGGGCTGGCTGTGCGGCAGGGGCTCATCCCGGCCCTCGCCAGCCCTGCCCTGGGCATAGCGAGAGGCTGCTGTGTCCTTGTCCTCAGAGTCTCCTCTCGCTCCGTGTCGGACAGATCGCTGCTCCCTGCGACAGAGACGCAGCTTGCGGTGAGGACCTGGGAAGCTGCCAGGGAGATGGCAGTGTTAGCCTCAGCATACTTGCCCATAACAAGAGCCGTTGCTTGTCTACCTTTCATGGGGAGCAATGAGCTGTTTCAAAGAGCTATATGTGGCAGATGGTCCTTGCCCAGCCTTGCTGCATCCACCAGCACTGACTTCACTCCAGCTGGAGGTAGCGTTCATTTTTGTTGGGGAGGCAGACAGTGGCAGCTTTTCAGACAGGGCTTGCACCAAGTGTTTTACTGGCTGGTATCTTTAACCAGTGTTCCTCTGTTTCAAGTGTATGCTCTTGTTTTCTGCAGTTTTGCAGGTCCTCGACAAGGACTAACAAGTCTCCCCAACCTTGTATGAATTCCTGGGAACTGCAGTTTCTCCAGGTTTCTTTGGGGCAAGGGAGCCAGCACATGCCAGGGCTACACACCACAGGAGGGCTTTGGAAGTACAAGGCGATCTTATGAATAGTCGCCAGTGTCTCAGTATCTTATGGAAGCATAGCTTGAGATTTCCACCTAAAGACACTTCGGACTACCTGGGATAATGTGATCTTGAACAGAAAGAAGAGAGGGTTATATTTTCCAGGGGAACTTATGGAAAAATTCAGTTTAGCTAGGGTTGTGAATGGTGGGGCTGGGAAGAGTACCAGAGTACTCATGTACCAGCACTCTCGTCACTGTTGAGCTTCATCCAGGGTGAGAGAAGCAAATTGGTCCATGGCCGTGAGGGCAGTTAAATTAGTTGAACTGTATTTTGAGGTTGCCTTGAAGTCACTATCATGGTCGGAGGTGTGCTGGGAGCAGGGTCCTCCTTGCGGGGCCGAGACAGGGCGTGTTTTTCTGTCCCTGTGATGGAGAAGGGAGTCTGTGAAGAATGACAAGTTGTTGAGTGAACGTGTTGTAATTTCAAATCACCGCTGCGGAGCCCAAACTTGATTATCACAGTAAGACAGAGCAGGCAGCAATTTTTTATGCAGGGTTGTTTTCTGTAAGCTGCAATAATATTCTTGATGCTTTTTTCTTTAGAATGATTAGAGATGCAGTCTTCTCTTGTGCTGGGATTTTACCATAATAACTTCACCAAGTTTGTAGCATTACTCATGATTACTTTAGGTTAGGTAAAAGGAGGGTTGGCTGCAGCACTACCAACACATTGCCATTAAGCAGCCATAGGTTTCCAGTCAATTCATAATGGAAAGTAATGTCATTATCCACATTTTATAGATGGAGAAAGTGAGTCACGTTTTGGTGAAAATCTTGTCAAAGATTATTTGGCAGAGGTGGAAACAGTCCAGTGGTCTAACTGCAACAGTTAATATGTATATAAAGATCAAGAATATCAAAATGATAGACTAGTGTGAAGTAGTATTTCTGTACTGAAATTCAAGGAGCCATAGCAGTTCAGTCAAAGATCAGCTTTATTCATATAGTAACTGGAACAGACATAAAATTACAAACAGGTTTTTAGAAATGTTGTCCGGGGGTGGTTACGTGCTGTGATGATTGATGGATTGAATTCTTAATACTCCCTTTGGGTTTACTATAAGCTGCTCACACTTATTATAGATCTACTATATTTAATTTTGTTATCAAGTTAATTGTATTTTCCCTAAGAGCTCCAGCCGCCTGCTGTGTATTACTGTGTCTTTGCCAATGAACTGCTCCACTTATTGGCTAATAACTGACTGTAAGAATTTTCTTTATAAATGCAGCCTCCTTAAATGTTTCTGATAACATGGTCTGCATAAGTATTCTTCTGGCTTCTCTTTCAGTTTGCCTTACTCTGAGCACAGCARTATTTTGAGTTACTTAAAGGTTTAGTGCCCCTTTGTCATATTTACTATCAGTAYCTGAACTGTAAATATACAAATTACTAGTTTGTGAAAGCCACTGTAATTGCTCCCAAATCTCCCTCAGTGCAAGTGAATCTTGAAACAAAGGCTTAGAAAGATTGGCTTTGTCGAACTGTGCCATGTAGCTAGGGAGTAAGTGTGAGACTTCTTTAATTTTTTTTAATTTTTATTTTTAGGCCTCTATTAGACTGTCAGCAATGCTTTTTTCGACATTTCAGAATGTTTGAGCATTTTATTCACAACTTCAATGCAGTATTTGTACCAAGCACTCCTGATATACAGACAACAAACAGTACATATGCTGTGACTAGTTTGATATGATGAAGGCGTACTTACAATGCTCCCTGGCATAGCAAAGAGTGCACAATTGCTGGGTAAGAAGAGCGTGTTGGGGTCCCGTTTGAGGTGTCCAGCCTGTTGCCTTAAGTACCTCATGCAACTATGACTAATGTTTTCAGTCTAAGTTCGTTTTCTTGTGCTAGTAGAAATTTTGACGCTGATTGCAGAGAGACTCACAGACTCCCTCCATGTGCTTTGCTATAATATAGCTCTTTCCTTTCTTATTACTTATGTTTTCCATCATTCCCCAAACAGTGCTGGGCTGTTTTCTTTTGGTTATACGCTAAATTCTTTAACTCTGCACAGAGAGTTTCTGTGGTGGATTTCATTTGGCAGAGTCACTGTTGGAGAAGCAAGAGGAGCAATAAACTGGTGCTGGCCACCCTCTATATGGAATTACTCTTCCCTTCTCTTAAAAGAAGTAGTTGTCATTTTTATGTCTRTTCACAAACAATTTCTAGATAAAATCATTTAGTTCAGATCAGAAACACACCAAAGTTGGGGTCCTGTAAACATTTACTAATTTGTACAGATGAGCTCCAAGAAAAGAGACTGGCCAAGAGTCATATCGCTGTCCTGCTGGTCAGGATGCTCTGCTTTGGACGTGGGAGATGGAMGTGTAAGTCCCCACACCACATCAGGGAGATGATTTCCATGTCCAAGCCCAATTAACTAGCCTGTTGCCTACTCTTGGTATGGAGTYTATTCTCTGTTGGGAGCAACAGATTAATCCCAGACAGGGAAAGGTCATGTCCTAATATCCTACATGGATTGTGGTTTATCTTTGACCAGACCAGTTGCTTAATCCCTTTAATTCAACCCCTTCTTTCCCTTTTCTGTTCTGACCGGTGGAGGTCCTTTGATTTGTCCATACATGAAGTGTACTGCAAAGGCATTAAGTGAAGCTTGCTCAGATCATGGATGCAGCCATATGATGTTGGGCTAATTAGGGTGGGCAAAGCACTGAACTAATGTGTCTGTCCTGCTTCCAAGACCCAAACTCGCTCAGTCTCTGCACAGCCTCGCATCGTACATCTGGTTGTGAGCATCCCATCTCTCAGCACCAGCTCTCCCTATGCACTGTGTAGTGACCCTCGGAGCTCTGCACCATAAGGAGGATTTTGTGTGGTGGCAGCATGGCTAGGAGTGAGGTACTTAGTCTGTGGTTCCAGCCCCCACACTCAGTCCAGGGAGCTGCTGGAGCAAAGGCAAGACTCACTGGCTGGTGGTAGCAAAGAAAACTGTCTGGTTGTGTCACAGGTCTCTGGGTGCCATTTTCTGGCATGATCCTGTGATCTTCCCTCTTCTTGTCATGCCATCTTTCAGGTAAGAAGCACAGCCTCACATCCGTGCCTTGCTGTCTGCATATCACCTGATGCAGACAAAACACAGAGCAGCTCCTGCTTGCAGTATGACAAGGAAGCTTTGATCACTCGGACAAAATCAGGGTTAAAACAGAGCTCAAAGGCCCCTTCTCCCCTTGCGCAGAGGTACTCTCTTCACCAGGGCTGTGGCTGTCTAGTAGTTGAGGCTGCTGGTTTTGATCACCTTATGCTGCCRTTCGTCTACCGCTTGCGGGGCACATCCTGTGGCCAGCAGACTGGAAATGACAGTCTCTGGCTGCTGATGTTAATGCTGCTTCATGAGTCGGCTGCTAGGAGCCTCGGTGGTGGTTGGCACCGGCAAATTTCTTCTTGGGCAATACRAAGTGTCAGCTAGACAAGGATCCTCGCTGGAGCTGGCCTGGAGATCCAGTGGTCTCTCCTGCCTTCACATCCCCTGTTCGTGTA
The DNA here is from genome assembly GCA_035582835.1 of Phoebastria nigripes. Taxonomy (NCBI): domain Eukaryota; kingdom Metazoa; phylum Chordata; class Aves; order Procellariiformes; family Diomedeidae; genus Phoebastria; species Phoebastria nigripes. The sequence continues at coordinate 4,174,723 of JAYKAV010001445.1, read as the reverse complement.
GCATCACCCTTTGCTGTCCAGGCTGCCGGAGTAGATAGCTTACTCCTTGTAGATCTGAAATGAAAACCTACAATGAATATAAATCATTCTCTGCCCATGCTGCTGGCAATCTCTGCCTTCTAACAGCTCAAACTAAACACTTCGGAATGTAGTGGGGTGGAGTGTCTGCCTCCCTTTATTGTAGGATTGAGCTATGAATGGAGGGTTCACAAATGATGGGATACCTCTTGAAGAGGCTCTCGATAAAAAATGTTGGACATGTTTATAGAGGAAATGTGGAATTTTATTTTTTTTTTACAGGTAGCTAGCAGTGATGCTTTGTACTTGTATCACCTGTAACACATTGGGGATCAGGCTGGAGGGAGTATTTGCTTACAAGGAAAGCTGATTAACCTTTGCTGTGCCRTGCTTCAGACCATTTGAAAGGATCTGCAGACCAACAAGCTATTTACAAAGGACAATATAATTTTAAGGGAGTTTATTAAACTAAGGCTTTTTTTTTTTTCCCAATAGACTTGTCTATTTGGACAAGTCACTTTGGTATTCCCCATCAGGAGAAATCTCAGGGAGACAGGGTATCATCCTCAGAACATGCACGAGCTCTGGCAGCCTGTGAGGCTGAAGGTGGAAATGGCTGGGGGAAGTTTTCTGGCCTCTGCCATGCACTACAAATGCATCTTTGTTTTACAGCTGAGGAAGCCTGAGGCAAGAGGAGTTGAAATTTGGCCTAAAGTCACACTGGCAGCTGGATGTTTCCCCTGAGTCACAAGTCATGGAAATTATTGTGTTGCTTTCAGAGATTTTTGTTTGGAAAGTTTTTGTTCAGTCTTCCTTCAAGTGCCTCTTAGGATATGATCCTAAAAGGTAGGCATCTACTAAGAGTGTCATCAAGGCTCCTTCTCTTCAGAGTGGTAAAAATGCAGAGCAAGTACAAATGGTAAATAAAGGATCTTTAGATACTAATGAGGTGGTAAAATGTTAGATGACATTCAAAGGTAGTAAATACGGAGGAATATATTGTTACRAAACATTCATAAGGGCAAGCTCTAAGTTAGCTGTTACCATCCAGAAAAGAGATCTTCAAACTGTGGCAACATCTTTGAAAACACTTCCAGACTCAGCAGTGCTCAAAAACGAAAACAGCATGGGAGGAATTATTAGGCAGGAATAAATAGCAAATCAGAAACTATCACTTGGCTTTTTCTGCAGATCCACAGCGTGTCTGCAGCTACATTGTGTGCAGTGCTGCTCCCCCATCTCCAAAAGGACAGGCAGAACTAGAGAAAGACACAGTGAAGGACATCAGAGATGGCCAAAGGTATGGAACAACTTCTGTATGAGGAAAAGTGAAATAAATAAGACTCTTCAGCTTGGAACAGAGATTAACAAGGAGAGAATATGATGGAGGTTTGTAAAAGCTGAAGTAGCATGGAGAAGATTTAAGGGAGCAGTTAAACATTGTTTCTCATAATGAAGAGACTAAGGGGCACTACCAAGTGGTCAGGTGGGAGGTTTTGAAGTAACAAAACAAATTTCCTTTCACAATATGCATTTTAATGTGAGGAACTTGTTGTGGTAAGTAATTGTTTATAGAAAAGCCTACAGACATTCAGAAAAATCAGGGAAGAAAAGTCCTTGTAGATGCAGCTTAGCAATCACATGGAAAAACATCATGCCACCTGTCTGAGGCATTTGGACTAGGATGGGATGAAGCATCCTCTGGAACTGGTTATTTTTCTCTATTGATTACAGCAGGAACGTAAAGGTTCAGTTTAGGCTAGATGTGTACATTTTGGACAGCTAAAGGAAGGTGTGATAATTCTTCTCACCCTTTCTGACAAGTTCTCCTTGGAACTGACTTGCACAAGACTTGTAGGAAGATAAATTCTTTCAGGTACAAGGCGATGAGCCCAACCTGTGATCAAGTCAGCAAAAAGCCAACTTCTCTGGCTCAATGCTGGAAAAGCACAGGGACAGCAGTCGGTGTCCTGAAAAGAAGCAGACCCAGAAGGGAGTGGAGCAAGATGGGGTGGCTCAGAGCGCAGACGGGGCAGGAGGAGAGACGGTCCAGACCTCCGGTATACAACTGGCAAGACCTCAGCACACAACCAGCATCAATCATTGCTGATGCTGAAAGGGAACTATAAGTGCTGAAAGCCATGAGTGTTCCCTCAGCTGCGATAATAATTCTGTGTATTACAGATTCAACTGGGCTTGTTTTGATGTTTTTGTAATCTCTTAAGTTGCATTTTGAGGCTACTTTCCAAAGTGGTTGCCTGTATTTGTGGCTTGTTTTTTTTTTAACACAGTCATGATGTGTCTTTGTCTGTAACGTATCATTTTGCCTCTGGTTTTCCGCCTGTATCTCACCGAGCAATGCTGTTGCAGAGTGAATGCTCTCTCAGGTGAACAGGTCGGTACGTGCACTAAGCAGCAGGCTGCAATTCCGTTAAGGAGATTGGGCTTTGCTCCAAGAAAGCAAAACCTTTGTTAGTGTTTCATTGCCAAGTGTGCCATGGCAAGGCAACCAAAGAACGAGGAGGAATGATGGGCAAGTTTCTTATCCCATGTTTTCCCATGCGGTTAGTGATTATCAGTGATCTACTTGTGAGATCCACTCATATACCCACTGGGCCTGATTTGGAGATGTCTTGAGCTCTCCAAGCTACAACTGAAGCCACTGGGAGCTGTGCTTTGAACATATAAAGTGCTAAAACACAGTTAAATATCTGGAAAATTGGTGCCTTTGTCTCTGCACCTACTTCCCTGTGTGTAAAATGAGGGCAGCAAGGCCTTTTGATGTTAGCAGTGTGTTGTGAAGATGAAGTCAAAAAAGTGACTTTTGCACTTTGTTTGCAAAACTCCCAGTTTCTCCTGTGATGAGTGTCCCAGAAAAGTCCCACAGGGAATTATTCATGTTCTATTCAGTGCAGAGGTTTGGTGCTGTGCAGAAAATAGGCGCTCAGCTCTCACACAGACTAGTGAGTGTGGAAAAATAGTGACTTGGTGTCTTGTCCCCACTGTGTCAGCACCTCCAGGAGGTAAGAGACTTGCAGGAAAAATAATGGCATGGAATATGGGCTTGAATTCAGGGGGATAAGTAGAAGTTAGCTTTGAGGTCGTGCTAATTACTAAGTCCTAGAGATGTGAGAGGGGATGTTTGTGGTAGGACCAAGAATGGGAATGGCTCTGTGTCCAAGTCAAGGGGTAAGGAGAGGATAAGGAGGAAGAGCCATCCTTTGAACTAGGCATAAATAATACAGCTTTTGGAAGAGGGGCAGCTGTACAGGGAATGGGGGGACTTGCCAGAGCCATTTCACAACAGCCAGTTTGGGTATGGGGCATGATTTTAACAGGTGGCTAAAACCCAGCCAGCATAGCCCTGATGGCACAGACAACCTTTAGTCTGGTGTTTCTGAACATTTTAGTGCTTGACTTTGTAACCTTAACATTAATGGTCTCTGTTCTCAATGTAATAAATTGAGAGCTAGCAACAGAAGTTTCAGATACACGATATCTCCTTGAAATGGAAACATTTGATTTATACCACAATCAAATAGCTAGCAGCGAGGTAATTTATTACAAACAAAGGAAAATGACTGGAAGGCCTTATTCTTCACACCAAATGCTAGGAAATGGTTATTACTGCTCTAAATTTCAATAGTATAATAGTCACAGCCCTGGGATTAGTAAATTTATTTCTTTTAGAGATTATGCTAGCAAATGTGTCAGTTCCATGTTACACTTCAAACAGAAAGCCAGCACCACCGTGGCTTTGACAGGGGAAGGTTTCCTGCCCTGCAGCATGACTTCTGCCAAATACCACTGGGCTATCACATTAGGAAAAAAAAAAAAAAAAAAAAGCTCTTTTTCTACAGAGCCAGTACTCTGTGGCACTCTTTCAAGCAGATCTCAGTGCCACCCCAAGTACCATTTTTGTCATTGAAAACTGATGCTGCAAGCAGCGTTTGATATGAATTGAGCATTTCTTCTTTTTGAGTAAAGAAAAATTCTGGGTTCTTGTAATAAAGATTCAAATAGTGCAAGAGGGAGCAGTAGAAAATTAATCACCACCAGACACTGAAAACGTTGTTCATGGCAAGTTGCAGTACTTTGGAAAACAGGAAAAAGTACTACAATCTAAAAAGAATATATTTAGCTAAAGACATTAACGGCTGGCTCTGTTCCTGATGAAAGATTTAATAATTTGTGATGAATAGCAAATAGTTTTGATGTTATCTGGGTCAGTATTTCAGTATGACAGCTTGTTCTAGCTGCAGAATATGTTGGTCTGTGCTGATATTTCACAAGCCCCGTTAGATGCACAAGCCAAACTCTGATCATGTAAACACCAAAGACCATATTTAAATGACTTCAATGGAATATGTGGGATTGTTAAAGGAAGAACCATATTGCCATTTTCCTTCTGGCCCTATAAGTCATATTCGATTGTATCTTGCATAGTAAAACTGAAGTAACTAGAATTGGAATGGCGTACTGTGATAAAGAGGGAGAAAGGAAATGATTTTTTAACAGCACAGCATCTAGGACTCATTCCCTGGATGGACTCTCTGTTATGGGAGTCTTTTTAGGTACAGAGTAGCTACAGATAGAGCTGATTGTCCAACCCGGGAGGAAGACTTGGCTGCAATGACTTCTTGAGATACTGTTTCAGGTGCAGCTTTCAATGGTTTTATGATCCCTGGGGCTCTTGGGGACAGGAGTAATCCTCTGGCACGCTAGTATCTGGAGATGCACACCTGGTCCAGGTCTCTGGAAGAAACATCCCTGCTTGTGCTTAGTGGTAACAGGCAACGTACCTCATTTTCTACCCAATTTTAAACAGATGTGTGGCATTTGACAAACATGGGATAAGAGGCTTTATTATAAATAAGAATATCAGACTGAAAGGATTGCCCAGTGCTTGTTAGCAGTCTGGAAAGCTCTTTAAATACAATGTCAATGAGAAGGGGAGAATGAGATGTGTACACTGGGATCCTACCTCTGATGGCTGAAACACTAAAATGAAACAAGCAGCAGGCTAGGTGATCTTGAAGGAAGAGATGTGGCAATACATGTGAATTTTGAAATGCTTATGGAAGCAGGAGAAATACCAGCAGAAAAGTTTGGGTAGCAGCAGGTCTCTCTATGGACACAGAAATAAATCTCCAAATAGCAAAGCTCAAACAGAAAGTTCAGCGGCAGCCGTAAAACATGCAGTGCCATCTGGGAACAACCTGGATTTAATTAGAAAACTGTTTGCAAAAGAGATCTGCTGTCCCTCCCAAGCTTTCTCCTTGGACATAGTGATAGATCTCCAAATAGCAGGGCCAGGTTAGGCGTTGGAAAACAGAGCACTTGAACAGCTTTGCCTTTGGTACAAAGTAATGGCTGAAAAATTGTACCAGCAGAGGGAGCGGGACACCAGATTTCTTTTTCCTACACATGTATCTAATCCAAGGAGATTCCAGAGAGAAACCAGATGTTAAAAAACAGACTTCACCCACTGATCCTTTAGAGAAAGTGTTAGTTGATCTAAGTTTTCTCCCATGGCTATGAAGTAGCTGCAAAAGGCAGAAAAATAAAGTCTCCAAATATGCATTGCAGCAAATATTATGGAAAAAGCTCACAATGTTTCTAGGGTACTAGACCCTCCCAGTTTTGTTTTTAATGTCCTGTCACGAGAGATCCCAGATTTGAGGCATATGACAGAAACAGGACTGAAAACTCTGGGTAATGGGGCTGCAATATGCGATGAGACCTGGATAAGGAGGCTGGGTCAAGTTCATTGCGTTCGTTGGGGGAAGGTGGCTGGGCTCCTTTGGCAGGCTCTTTGGGTGTCATGCAGTGCTGCTGCAGGGACTACACATGCAGCATCAGCAGCAGATCACAAGTCCTACGCGTCCACTTGTGGGGCAGAAAAGAGTTCACAGTGCTGGGCTACAAATGTGGCAGGTATGAGCCCAAAGAGGAGGGTGCGTGGAGCCCCAGCCAGATCTGTCACACGATAAAGGTGCAAAAACATGACAAACCTGACTGGAGGAAATCCAAGGAATCTGAATTCATGAGGTCCTTCTGGAGAGGGGTCAGGGATGTCAACACTGCTTGGCAATATGACAAAGTCAGCATGCTGAGGCTGGGCAGTGAAGACCAATTGCAATCTGCTCGACTTAGCCCAGCACGGTAAACAGATGGAAAGAAAAGGATAAAAATCAACTTCACCTTCACAGACAGTTCACACCATAAAAACCTCATTCCCAGAAGCAAAAAGGCTCAGCTTGCAGTTGTACTCCTCCAAAGGGTGAAGTACCCAGCCTCCTGAGGCTAGCAGGGAAAGCAGAGCACAGCTAAAGTTACTGTCCCAAGCCTGGGAGGCCTTGCTTTCTCCACATAATTTATCCTTCTGACTGGCCAGCATGTTTTCAAGGGAGATATGCGCACACACACACACACACACTTACTCAGCTAATCTGAGTGTTTGCCATTGCCCTCTGTTGAGTTGTGCTGCCCTACACCCTCCCAGGTGCAATTCAGATAACTCAAAGCATGCAGTCAGCAAATCCGTCAGCCTTGGGACAATGCAACAGCCTACTCTTCTGCCTCCTGGAAGTATACATGACTCAGGATGAAACATCCCTGCCTTTAGAAGCATCAGGATGACTTTTTTTTTTTCCAAGTCAAGTCACACAGTTGTTTAGCGGTGACACTGAAGGCTTGATTTGCACAAAACTTCAGAGCCATTTGGGATGTGCTATGAAACACCTCATGGCCTCCAGCTGCCAGCGCAGAAACGTACCATCTCCTTAGATCTTCTGTTATACCTGCCAGTGCTCTGCAGTTTTCTCAGATGCCCCATGGCATCTTAAATGACACCAGATGATGATGTTCAGGTCAATGAATTGAGCCCTGACTCACATTAAGAAGCGGAGTGGACTCATATTAAGAAGACTTCTGGAGTGAAAGTGTAATCTGTGTGATGGGAGACTGGGCACAAAGGGTCCTTGGGGAGTAGCTGCGAGCTCTTCTCTTGAGAGCTGGGACTGGAGAGTCCTAGGGGCACGCACGTCTGTATCATCCAGCTGCTCATTCCTGAGCAGGAGATGATCAGTAAGGCTACTCCTCTCTTTAGGCATCAGGTACAGATTCAGTCTAGGACATCAGAAGGAGCCTCTATCCTTCTATAGTGTATTGATCTAAAGGACATGTGAAGGGCAGGGGACAGGACTAATTTTATTGCTGGGGCTAAGTCACATTGCTTGTTTTAATCTCCATGCTTTTGGGATTAAGTTCGGAGAGGAGATCACTTTCTCCAAAGTGATCTCCAGCACAAGATATGTCAAAAGAAAGGAGGTAGAGGAGGAGATCTTTCTTTTTGGTTTAACTGGCCAGAGCGTGGAGCCCCCTAAAGGAATTGATTCGATGTAGGCAGGGAGAAGTGTGGGAAGGAAAAGCTGAGGATACGCTGGACAGCTGCTGCTCAGGTAATACATTATGTCTTACCAGGAGTTTTTAGGGGTTATAGAGCTAATCTGAAGACACCAAAATCTTTACAGTGATGTGAGATGATCAGGCATCATTCCATCAGCATCTTTTTGGTGTACACGGAGAGCAAATCTCTGCCACCAGGAAGTAGTAGAGATTTTGAGTTTTTCATGCCACTTTTTGTGAACACTTATCTCTTCAAAACACCATCTGGGAAACTTCATACATGCAGACCTATTGAAAGAGCCAGGGCTTTATCATCCGCAAGAAAGCTGCTTTGTAAACTGCCCAGCGTTGCAGATTTCTTGTGTGTGTTAAATGGAGTGTTGCTCATTGTGGGTCCTGCTGTGCTTCCTGCTGATGTCAAAAGCAATTGGAAAACTGGCATAGAAGATCGCAGGGCAGAGGAGATTTCTGACACTGAATCATGAGCTCAGTACTGTCCCAACAGCCATCCATCCAGACACTTCCATGTCAGTGCATCAGCACGTTCACTTTCCAATGATACCAGCTTCTAAATCCAGGGACAGGGAGAAGTACACGAAATCTTACCAGATGCTCAAGAAATCAGTGTGGGTCTCATCGCAGCTGAGTCCTGAGTCACAGTGTAGAACTCCAGTTCCTCCATGCCTCCTGAATGCTGAAGACTGTTCAGAGATCAAATCCTGGGAAGGGCAGGCGTTAGCAGGAAAGTGGTTCCTTGGAAATACCATCATAGATTTATTCCAAAAAGTACCTTGTTTTCTCTACAAATAATGATCTCCTTTCCCTATCCCTACCACTGCAATTAGACTGGAATCTGAAAGTCCAGCCAGACTTTGTCCACCCCAATTCTCACTGCTCCCAAGAAAGACCAGATGCTGGTCTACATGGTCATAGCTCTACTGAAAACAGCACAAGAACCTAGTTGTGGCCATTCATCATTCCCAGACCTTGCTGAAGAAGTGGGAGTTGAAAAAGTAGAGCAATGGCTATAAACCAGTCCATCAGCTGCTGTAAATGAGCTTAACTCTAGCCATCAAAGAAGGAAGGCAAAAGGCATGGTCAGTACTTTGCAAAAATGGGTCTCAGCCCACCTTAAGTGATGGAGAACACAGGAGCCATGTGCTATTTGCATTTGTATGGAGTTTTGTAACTGTTACTCTTTTTTTTTGCCATTGAGAATTAGCAGAGGTGCCTTGGATGACCCTTAGGGAGCAAATACCTGCAACAACCAGTTGCAATTTGGACTGAGTCTCTTCTGTGTCTGTTTCCCCTCTCTTTGAAACAGGCATCAATTAATTGGCAGAGCTACTGCTAAATAAATGTTTCCAGGAAACGTTTGAGAGCATGGGCTCAGAGGAATAACTACCTCCCTTCGCTATTTGGAAACAAAAATGATGAGTGCCCTGAAAGCTCCTTTCTTGCTAGCTTTAGTTAGAATAAATGTACAGAGCTGGGGGCTTGCATTTTTATACATCYTGGGGGCAAATGCTAACTACCCCTCAGTCTCCTAGTGCCCCAAGTGGATAAGAGCATGGACATACTCATACAAATTGCTTTGTAGCATGGGGACTGTTTAAAGCTGCACTGCTGTCTGGGCTACAGGTGCACAGTAAGAAAAAATGTGCATAAGCCATTTTTCCAGGCACTGCCCGTGGAATGGGTGTGTTCAGCCCTGGCAGTGTCTCCTCTCGCCCCTGTCCTGCTGCAGGCTCAGAGCATGGGTGAGCTCTAAGGGCTGGGTGTAGGCTGCTCCCCTTCCAGGATTGAAAACCACAGCCTGGTTTGGGATCAGGAAGGCATTATTTTCTAGCTCAGATTGTCACTGRTCCAGTCTCTGCGTGGACACATCTCGCTTGCTGGCCTCCTCCTTTTTCAAAATTTCTCTTTCTTTCTGTTCTTTTCTTTCCCGCTCATTCTCATTTCTCTTCCTTGTTCTTCAACTTTCCTTTTGTTATTTTTCTGGCAGCTTTCTCCTCCATCCTTAATACCATTTTTGTGTCTTAGTTTCACAAAGAATCAATTGTTTCTTGTTCTGCCTCCCTTCAATGAAATCAACTGGCATTAAAAAAGCTGCCTAGCTCATTGCCAAATCAAAACCTTTTAATATCTGGTGATGTTCTGAAATATTTTGGAACTGGACTTTAAATTGTGTTCCAAGCTGGAATCTCCCCAGTTTTCAAACAGAGGGGAGAAGCTCTTAAAACCAAGCTGCCAGCTGCAGGCATCTTTACACTAAATGGTTTCATATTGTCAATGAGTCCTCTTTGACCTTGATGTCAATGGAGAGACTGGTCCATCCTTCATCCCTTGTGTGTGTGAGGCAGAGTGAGCAGGAACTGGYTATGCTCCAGTGACTTTCATGGGTACCACTTAAGAGGACAATTAGAGAAACTTTAAATGCTACAGACTTYCTTTTCCCTATCTATGGGTCCAGCTTCTTCATGTTTCTGCTAGTTTTACAGCAGCATGACTTGTCTGTGAGGAGAACTGGGCCCATAACACGCAAAATAATTTTCTCCAAGTGGCATGAGAGAAGGCCTATTTGCCATGCCTTTTTGCAGTCCAAGTCAAAGTGATGCATTCTTGTTAAAAAAACCAATAGTATATTGGAATGAAAACAGTTAATTTGGATGATCAACTTGTAATCAATTTTTCACTTAAAAGAGTCACTTGGCATTAAACATTCCTCGCTGTGGCAGGTTTTTTTTTCTTTTTTCACATGTTCACAGGCTTATAGGTAAGCTGTATTCAGAAAGAAACAGGTACTGACAGCCCAAAGATGCCTGTGTTTTTTACAGCTCACTACTGATAACAGCTTAGGTCAGAACCTCCTCAAAGAGATGAGTCAGCAGGATTGGCAGTAACCTCTGCTCATGGACAGAAATTGCCCCTTTCTCTCACCTCAGGTGGACTGGGGAGGTATGTGGAGGAGGATGAAGTAGTGAAGGAGCAGGACAGGGAACTGGCATTGGAAACAGGCGAACTGGGTTGTAATCCCCTAAGCCTGTGGTTGATCTGCTTTAGGATCTCAGGCAATCACTTCAACTCTAAGCATTTTTGCTACCCTTCTTGCCCTGTGTCTTTCCATAAACCCTTTGGGCCGTTTGTCCAACGTGGGGACCTACCGAGCTTTGATCACCGTTGGGTCGTTAGCATATCTTGCAACGTAAATAAGGAACTGAAAAGGAGGAAATGATGAATCTTGCCTCACGGACAAAGAACCAGAGCTGATGTGGTCAGAAAACAGGCAGGTAAGGAAAGGTCTGCTTCTTCAGGCTCTACTCATGTGAGGATACTCGCTGTTTCATGACAGCACCATTCAGTGGGATTTGAAAGGCAGCTGTGAAATACACCCAGACTCTTGTTCCTTTCTATTTGAGGCTGTCTGGGAAAGCTGTGAGCAGCAAAAAAACCACCAGGACTGTCTGTCTGTGGAATCAGCAAGATGATCAGGAGACATTTACATTGTTCTCTCACTCGAGAGGTTATTTTTGCAAACATATGGCCTGGAGTTAAATATGTTTTTTTGAAAAACTGTGGCCAAATTCTGTGGTCATTAATGGTGTAAGTCTCTTTCTTTCTCTAGAGAAAGATACCCATTTGTAGAGTCTGGGGAAAGTTCAACCTGTACAACAAGCTCCAGGTTAATTTGCTGCTTTTAAAGCTCTTTTCTTATCAACCTTAGATTTTAGTCACAGAGTGGTAAATATACAAATCTCTCCGCAAAATCACTGTAGCGTATTTATGCAACTAGCGACTTTGATGGGCCTATTAACTTGAAAAGATGAAACAAGTAAGTCCCCATGTGCCCCTAATCATGTAAGTGTCTTTTTCTTGGTAATAAATGGTAGTTCATACATCTTACTCAGCTAGGCTTCCTCTGCACTCCTTTAACCATAACTTGCAAAAGCCTAATGGCAGAAAAAGCAATCTGCTTGATTTTTCTTAAAAGAATAATTGTCAGCATAGTAAGAATTCAGAAACAATACGAAGCTACAATTCATTATAAGCTTTCAAAGAGACAGAGGGTACCACTGTGCATCTATTGCATAGAGTGATGTTGGAAGGGAACCATAGTCAGGAGCAATTTCAAGAATGGCTTTGCCTATATTATCGTCTAGTGATGTTTAAACATGCACAGCATGTCCTTGAAAGCCTAGGGATAAAAGGAAGAGAGGAGATGAAAAATTAAGCCAGAACTAAGGTGTTTGGAAAGAATTTGAAGCTTAGAGTTGTTTCTGGGCATATTAGTTTAACCTTCAAATGAACCAGTAATTTCTTTCCTTCTCTGCAAAGTAACAATTTTAAGTCCCGAAATTTGACTTTGAAACTGAGATCAACGCTGGTAATGTTCTCATAACACCAACTCCCACTGGAGGTGAAATTGGGAAGGGGGGGACTTGTGGTTTATTCAGAGATTCCACACAACACACCAGGCAAGTGATTTTTGCATCAGCTGTGCTTCCCTAACTAGGACAGAGAATTTTAATCTTGCAGAAGGGGTTAGAGCCTTACCAGCTCCTACTGACCCAGCGCCTCTCAAAGACAACTAATATACGGTCTGGCTCTCAGCCACTTCTGTCCATGGTCTCTGAAATCCTGGAGGGGTGCAGGCTGCTTATAACACTCCACAGATCAGAAGTAAAAAGAAAATGTCTGTTGTCAGTTGGTGTAAATTCACTGTGCAGGAGTCTGTGCTTCTATTGGACAAATACAAAAAAATCTATACATTGAAAAACATTAAAAGTCACTAATCTTGTTTCATAGCTAGCCTAAAAGGGGATGAAGAAACTGTGAAATGAGCTATGCCTTGAATTCCTGAGTTATAGGTAGTTGATTTATCACTGATTTGTAACTGCCCTTAGTACTACCTAGCAGCGTGGCAGGAGATGAGAAATCAAGATCAAAAGAGTATTTAATATCTTAAGTGCATTTATTATATCTGTATTCATACCAGAAAATGGTGATCTTCAAAGCACCATACGAACACTAACCAGCTAATGACTCCCCATGCAAAGCCACAGCAACAGCTATTTTTAATACACCTGTTATTTGTTTGTGCTCATAAAAGGCTGTTTTGTGCCATCAGCTTATTTAGCCAAGCACAGAAGGGAGAAGAATGAATGTGAACAGAGGAGGAAGCAAGGGATATGAAATGGCTTGACTGGGTTCCCCATGCACCACTTAACGGAAATGGCTGGACAGAAAAAGAGTAGGTGAAGATAAGGTATGGAAGAGCCACAAAACAATGACAGGGCTGGAAAAAAGTGCGTAGATTACTAGATAGAAATACATCTTGGAGGAAAAAAGGCTAGCTACTAATGATTTCAGTCTAGCGGAGAAGCATAACAAGGACCAGTAGCAGGAAAAGTCAAGGAATTCAAAGCCTGATTGTTACCAATGAGTTACAAAGCCTAAATGGTGAATTTCTCACCTCTTTTTTCAAATGCAGGCAAAGATTTAGAGAACATCCTATTGATAGATCTTAGAGCAGGTCTACAACCTGCCTGGGTGGCAGAGGGCAGATATCCCTTCTCCTCCTCTGAACTCTCCTGGAGCGTGGGACAGCACAGCTGCCACCGCTGAGGCGGCGTGCCTCCGAGTGACAGGCAAAGAGAGCCACGGGCTCCTCTGGTGGGACACGGACAGCACGCAGTGGTGAAACCTTCCCCCCTCAGAGTCCTCTAAGGCCAAATTTGGCCTCTATCCTTTCTCTGACATCTGCGGGCAGCCCCTGGGAGGACATATCTGAGGATCTGGACCTTAGGTCTGTGGTTCGCAGGTACCATTTCAGGACATCTTCCTCACCAATGTCAAGCCCTGAGGTACCAGCGTGTGAGGAAGTGCTGACCGTCCTGCAAGCCGGAGTAACCCCCCTCAACTCCACAGACCACCGTGTCCCGTGAGCAGTCACCAGTCAGAGGAGGATCTGGGGGGGCTTGGTAGGAGCAGGGTGACACCAGGGTTTCTTTACACAGACCAAAGCCGCCTGAGCCCGGGGCCGCCGCGTTGAGGAGAAACCCCTCATCCTGCCGGGGGCACCGAGGCGGCCCTCACACCCCCTTCCCGCCTCAGCTGCAGCCCATAGGGGCCAGCCCGCCGTCCCCACCTCCTCCTGCCCCCCCACCCCTGCCTTTAAATAACGACAGAAGTACTCCCTCCCCCCCGCCCCCTCCCGCACGGCCGCTTCCCGCCCGGGGCTGGGCGGGAAAGGACGGGCGGGGGCGGGGGGGGAGAGGCCGGGCTGGGCGCGGGCCGCCGCCGCGCTGCGGAGCCCGTCCTGCACCAGGCGGCGGAGTCAGAGCGAGCGCCCCGGCGGCACCGCTAGCTGCGGCGGCCGTGCCCGCACCGCCTTCCTCCCCCCCTCCTCCTCCTCCTCCTCCTCGTCCTCCTCTCCTGCCAGCCCGGCTCGGCTCCGCTCAGCTCGGCGTCCTGCCCGGCCGCCCCGCGCGCGGCTCCCGCCCTCTATGGATGGGAAGGCAGCACCCAATGGCGTGGCCACCATCGAGGACAGGATCCTGCGGATCACGGGCTACTATGGATATTACCCGGGCTACTCCAGCCAGAAAAGTAAGGCGCTCTCCCGGCCCTTGGGGGGTGTGGGGAAGGAGGTGGCGGCAGAGCCCTGAGGGTGCCCGTGGTCCCCCGAAATGCCCTCCTCACCCCTCGGGGGGTGCGTGTGGGGGGCCAAGGGCGGCTCCCTGGCCGGCTGCCCGGCTCTCCCCCGAGGAGACGCGGCGGGCCGGGCGAGCGTTGTCTCTGCGGCCGGGGAGGGGGGGCCGGCGGCGGCCGGGTCGCCGCTGGAGGAGCGTGGCTGGAGAGGGGGGCGACGGCGTTTCGTCGCGCAACTTCGGCGCCCGCGGCTCCATCCTGCAGCCAGCGCTCAGGAGGGTTGCGGGGATCTTTCATTGTCATTTTTAGGTTTATTTTTTATTTCCACATCCCCCCCCGTCCACCTCCGCGGGGGGGTTTTGCTCACCGGGTGCTTCGCGCCGCACCGGGAAAGTTTCGGTCCCGGTAGGTCCCCCCGGGCGGCCGCTTCAGCGTGAAGCTCCTGGATTATTCATCTTCCTCACAAAACTAATTAGATTATTCCAGAAAAGTGGGGAGTTACCGAGGGGGTTTCCTTCGTGCCATTTTAATATGAGACACTTGCGGTTTAGGGGTTTGGTGTTGGTTTGGTTTTTTGGTTGGTTCCCCCCACCCCCCCAAGAAGCAGCTGAAATTAACGCAGTTGGTCCTTGCAGAAATTCACTATTTTTGCTTTTGAAGTTTTTAATTAGGAGCAGTGGGTTTCTAGYTGCTGGGAGAACCTTAGTGGGTTTCTCTGAAATTGTGGCTGTCCCAGTGCTCTGTAGAGCTATTTAACGGGGAAAGTTAGGCTAATGAAAGAAATTACTCATTTTTACCACCGAGGAAATGGATGCATTAGGGTTTTATGGTCTTAATAGTTGCTTTGCAGTTTGCAAAACCTACGACATGCCACAGCTTAAAAAACAAAAGGGGAATGGGGGCAAAGTGGGGGCGGGGGGGAAGGAAAGGCAAAAACCCCCACCTTAGTGAGGTGAGCACTAAGGAGCAGACTTTCTTCTGCATATTTAAACTCCCCTTGGAATCACAGGAGGTGAACTGCTTTCCAGAACAGGCAGTGCAGTAGTCTCTAGCTCTAATACAACAATAAACCAAACCACAATTAATAAACTGCTAATATCAGACAAACATGTCTGTGGGCTTTTTATGAGGGAGGAAAGCCATGCATTGAAACCACTTAAAAAAAAAAAAAAAAAAAAAAAATTCTTTTGTGTAATGGTCAGCTGAAAAAGCAAACAGTCAAGCCCAGTGTTTTTATTCAGCTGTAATTTCTAGCACGCTAACAGTGTGGCAGGTGTTATGATCATTTGGTGAGGTCAGTTGGTTTGTCTGTAGTCAGAGGAGTTGGGAAGAAACTCAGAGCAATCTGGAGGAATGGCTGCATGGCAGTCCAGGGACTATTTAAGTCTGAGCTAGGTGGGACCTGTGTCCCAAATTCTGCAGTGGCTCCAGAGGATCTCTACAGATTTACTAGGGATGAGGATACTGGCTTAATACTTTGTCGCAAGTTTGCTTCAGTGGCAGAATGCAATTTTTCAGTCTGCAGCAACACTCCCACTCTCTGTCAAAATGCAGACCTGAATTCAGTGTCGGCAATGCGAGTGGCTCTGCATGGGTGCGTCAGGGAGGCCAGGAGAGGACTGCCCGGACAACGAAAAGCTTTCTTAGTCCAGGACCAGGTTCTGCAGATGCTACAAACTGCATCTGCTTAAAATTGGATAAAGCATGCTGGCAGAGGCCAAGGCTTTCAAAAGTGCTGACTCTTGGGATTTTATTGCAAATCTCCTAGCCTTTTGTACCTTTGTTGTAGACTGGGTGCTGAGGCAAAAAAAAAGATGTGATTAGTATCTCAGGTTTTGCTGTTTGAAGAAAATAAGCAAAATTTGTGGTTATCGTGCTTAAAGAGGAAAACTGGAAGTGCGTAACCCAGAGGTATCCCAACACTCAAATGCCCTCAGGTAAATGAAAAGCAAGCACCCCTTCTAAACTATGAATGCTTTTTAAGGCAGTCTCGTAAGTTTTGGAACCATCATCATAATTTTTGGAGTGCTTGCAGTTGGCGAATGACTACCTTATCCTCATGGCTGTGTGTTTTGGGTTTATAAAGTGCTTTAATGTGTTAGGATTTTCTTGAAGATGTTCTGCCCCTACCTGGGGAAAAAACAGGCATCCTTCAGGCATCTTGAACATACAGCCTCTTGGCATTGAAGCAGCGAGAGTCACTCTTGAAGGTCCTGGCTTGGAGATCTTATGCCGTTCCTGTGTCTAGGCTGAAGTATTGCCTTCAAGTGGTGTTGCTTCATAGTGCTTTTGACAGTTCTTCTGCTAGCTAATTGTTCAGCTACAGCACTGTCAAAATGTAAACACTCAAGGTGGGAAGTTTGTACAACTAATTATTAATGTACTTGATATCTCGGTTTATGTTGGTGAGGGCATGATTTTGTCACCGCTGTCCAAATACAGTTTTAGTGCAACTGAACAATGCCGGTGCCTTTTGCTGGAGAGCAGCATGCTGGTGGCGTGCAATGTGGTCAAATTTTCAGGTAGGTTGCGTCCCTACCCTCCCCAGTGGCAGAGGAGCCGTTGTCTTGTCTTGTGCCTGAACCTGTAGCATGTGCAATCATCTACTTACGCTGTCATCTTACTCCTGCCTGGGTCTGAAGGGTGTGTGAGGAAGAGGGCAGCTGAGTATGAGCTGTTGTCCCCAGGATGGCTTTGTGCTGTCCACTTCTTGGGTACCCGTCGGGTCTGATCAGAGAGCTGGACAGGCACCAGATGGGGATGTTATTTGRATGATGACAGCCTGCTGATGGTCACCACCTTCCTTGAGGCTCCTCTTTGTCCCCAGCCTGCTGTGCCCAGCTAGGGACAGGGAGATTTCTCTTGATGAGGAAAGGTGAAGGCAGGGGTTGGGTGGYTGCTGTTCTGCTCACTCTTGAGGGGTCCTGGAAAATGAGAAAAAAGGCCCAAGGCTCTGTGAATTGTGCTGGTGATTTACATCCCTCCCTTAGTGGATTGGCATGTATTTCATGGTTTAACAGGAGATCATGCCTAGATTTCTGTGTGTGAAGGCTAAGGACTTGTCACAAATTGTTATGAAATCTAATGTCAGAGGACTGTAGTGTTCAAGAGCTGTTATTACAAAGAACTGCAGTATTTTCTGGAGACTTTTGCTTCATCTTCTGTATTTGTGTGCACTAACCTGCTTCAGACTTGGGAGTGTGCATATGATGATTCTTTTGTTAATTTTAAGTAAGGCACTTCTATCATTTTATTTATCCTTAAAAAAAAAAAAAGCTGTTAGAGAAGGAAAATACCTTTCTTTATTTCTCTGTAAGTCATCTGATTAAGCAGAAGCATGTATTTTGGTCTGGTATTTGCATCCATGTATATTGCAAAAAAACCCCATATGCTGCATAATAAGTCACAGAAATTGGAGAAAGATATGATGGGTTTTCCCCCCCCCATCTGTTCCTTAGATGAAAAGGGCTCTTCCTGATCCCAGTCATCTTGCACCTTTGGACTCATGGCTTGATCCCTCAGTTCCTGCATTTAAAACGTACAGAGTATGTATGAGGTCTCTGGCTTCCGTGGGAAGGAAAAGGGGCTGTGTCTCTGTTCCAGTAGATTTCTTCAAAGTTACTTGATAATTTCCCAGCGCRTGGTGCTGGTGGAGAACAGAGGCTCCAGCCTTTGACCTGGGGCTGCAGATGGTGCTCCCATGTTTGTGACCCCTTGGCTTCATATTTCAATGTGTGCGTTTTCATTTGGTCTGATTCAGCTTTTCCATCTCTACAAACAGTGGGAAACCCTATTCCCTCTCCTGATCTTTGCCGTAACTTCTCATTCTTCTCTTACTTTTTGCTGGTAATACAATCATGTTCAGCGTCTCCAGTCTTAAAAGAGTATGTATGGGTTTTGTTTTTTGTTTTTTTTCTTCCTTTTTGACTCTTCCCAACTGCCACCCCATCTGCCTTTCATCTCAGTACTGAAAGCTTTTTTACTTTCACACTCCAAAGTTCCTTTCCTTCAAGTCTGTCCTAACACCTTTTCTGTGCCTTCCACTGAATTAAAACTGCTCCAGCCAAAGTTTCTCATCTCTAATCTTCATCAGCTTCACCAAGTCCACCTCCAAGTCAAGCAGTTTCTGCCTGTGTAATGTCTTTTTGCTGGAGCTCTTTTCACCATCCACTAAGTTTTATGTCTTGTCCTGGCTCTCAGCATCGGAGGTCTGCATTTCTGTAATGCTGTTTTCTCAGGCCTGGACAAGAACAGCATAACTGTACTGAAAATRCAGTGGTTGCACTTATTCTCCTAGCTCTTCACATGGGCCATCACCTTCTCTTTTTCATCATGCTTGGAGAGCTTCTCTTAATATGTAAAGCTTATTTCTAACCTTCTGGCATCTCTCATTCAGATCTGGAGGGTTTGATTCCCACCGCAGCAGGCCATGAATGCCAACCTTCAGCAGGCACTTGCTAGACTTTTAAACATTGTGCGTTGTCTCATGCTGCTTCGAGTTCYCCTTCTCCTCTCCTTCAGACCTGCCTTGAAACCCTGAAATTGTGTAAGCTCCTAGAAGCAGAGGGTGGTGTCTCTTGTCTATGCAGCAGTGGGGCCGTCGGCYGTGTTCCTGGGCACGCAGTGTGATACTGGGTGACCACTCCTCTGGTGCAGCTGCATCATCAGACGTGTCTGCCAGAGAGCTGGAAAGCCCTCACAGCAGTGTGTGTCCTTAGCGGTGCTTGGCACCTGGGAAGAAATGCTGAACCTGTCCTTAATGTTAGCACAGTTGCTGAAGGGAATAAGCTTTGTGTTTTCTTACTTCCCTAGAACAGCTCAGGCAAGGTTTTGTGGTTTAATTTGGCAAGTTAAGCCTCAAGTCAGCAATGAACTTAAGCATCTGCTTAAGTCTGAACTTGCACCAAGCCACTGGGCTTTGACGATGTGTTTAAAGTTAAGTCCATGCTTAATTGCTTTGCTTAATAAGACTGGGATTACAGGCACGCTGAGCCAGCATCAGTGGCTTGGCACTTCGGCTCTCCGAGCAGAGTAAAAGGCTGCAGAGGGGAAATCTAACTCCAAAACATTGGAGGGAATTTTCTTCTGGTTATTACAGCAGCTGTGCCAGCAGCTCTGCTGCAGTACGAATCACATGGCAAACCGAGATCATCTCCTTGCCCGCCTGGTGGCTTGTCACTTCCAGCGAGAGGAACAGAATCTCAGTCTGTTTACTGGAGGCACCCAGCTGCTTCTCCAGCCATTTGCAGAGCCCGCGGTTTCTCCGTGCGGAGCACGCACGATGGGAGAGACTGGGAAAGGAGCAGTTGAGGAAAGGTGCTTTGAAATTTTTGGTGGATGAGGCTGATTTCATTGAGCTGTGTTTGAGGGGGTCTGGGAGGGAGGCAGTGGTGTCTGAATCGGCCTCTGTGTGACCTGAAGAAGTCTCAGGGCTGCTTCAGCTTGTACCAGTTGTGGCAGCTGCTCCTGTGCCACCCGATAGTGTTTGGGTTGCAAAGACTCCAGATGCAGGCCTGGGCTGGAATGAGCTTTATTTCAAAGCCCTTCCTTTCCCTACTGGAAAGGGATTTTCCATAGAAGAGTTATTCCTGGCCCTTCTTTTGGGGAGGGTGTGCTGCAGTGGGGGCTGGATGGCAAACTGTAAATCTAACAATCTTTTTCCCCACCAGTTCTGGGGGCACAAGTGGATGTCACGGCATGGGATGCAGTCCTGTTGTAGTTGCTTCCTCCTCGCAGGCTTGTCTCTGTTCAGGCAAAAAAAAAAAAAAGTATGGCTGTGTATCAGCACCAGTAGTAATAACTTCTGAAGTAATTTCTTTCAGCAAAACAGATTTTATAAATATGCCTTTCCCACTAATTTTGGCAAGACCAGGTATGTATTCTTTAATGGAGTAGGGCCAGGCTTTGTGTGGATTTCTGTTTGTGCTGGAAGGGACAGTGTGGCAGCCTTGCACTAGTGGCTGGAGCGTGGGACCTCCCCTTCACCTGGGGACTTAAAGCGTTTTGGAGGATGAGGGGTCTCATTAGCTGGCAGGAGAGGGAGCTGGTTCAATCCTTGGCCTTGTCAGAGACTGATTTGGTCTCTTTGGGCCAAATCCCTGGGGAGCTGAGCCATGAAACTGTGGTACCTGAGTATGCCATGGCATACAGGTGCGGTTCTGAACAACTGAGGGCAGCAGGGATGAATTTAAATCAGGAAGGACACCATGGGGACAGGGTGATGGGGAGCATACCCTTGCAAGAAGGGACTGACAGAGCTTGGCTTGTGTAGGCTAGCCAAGATGGGAACATGGCTGCTGCTCCAAATACATCTTGGGAGAATGAACAGGGAAATGTAGGAAAGAAGAGTTATTTAAACTGAAACAGCATGCTGGCACACAGACAAATGGGCATGAACAGGCCATGAATAAATAAAGGCTGGAAATTAGCAGAAGTCTGAAATTAATGGCCAAAAAGTCTCTCCCAGTCTTATGTATCTAAACAAGAATGATTTCCCAAGCTCATAAAGAAGTTTGCCAAGATTTTGAGAAAAATTACTCCTATTTGGCAGGGGAAATTGAGACAGTAAGGTGGCGGGGAGGGATGTTAATTTGCCAGAGATTGCGCAGAACAAGCCATAATGTTTGATGGAGCAATCTCTTCCTCCACTGGTGACTGCACAGCAGGTCTTGCGCTGACCCTGGCCTGGTGCTAAGGTTGGTAGAAGTGCTTTCAATAACTTGGTAGCTTTCTACGTGTGCTCTCTGCCTGCTTTTCAGTTCCTCTGCCCTCCCGTGCTCATTTGCTCCAGCCCTTCTCGCAGAAAGGCCTCCTCGCTGCCTGGCCCTCCAGGCAATGGCTGGGCCGTGCCTTGTGCTCCCATGTGGCAYGGCTCTCCGGCAGCCTGCTGCTTTGCCTCACTCGCACCGATTCATCTGAGGTGGCTTTAAGCTCACTCAACTTGATGTCATCGTGGCAGCCTGGAGCTGCATGCTTCCTTCTTTTCTTCTTTTTCCTAAAAGAGTTGCTGCTGCATATAGCTCATTAAGAAATGATGTGGGTATGCCATGAACTCCTGGTGCTCTTCTGGAGTGCACGGAAGAGATAGCCGTCATTTTGACTGTCCTTCCAGCCCTTTCCCTTACGTTATCTTCCCCATCCACTCGGGCAGGCAGCTGCATATCTGGTCTTGGTTAAATGTGGTAAAATAATATTCCGAAGTGACAGATGGTTCTGAGCAAACTTTCATCCTTCCAATGCTTGCATTCCTTTTTTTATTAGTGGTTTTAAAAGTTTGCAATTATTTCTTCTGCACATTTGGAAATTGATGGGTTTTTGCTCAACTACCTGCATGGCAATTCACCCATGAAAGTGAATTTGCAGCTTGCTGTTTGTTGAACAACTGGTGGCAGGAATTTTTTCACACAAACCTGCTGCTGGATGAATAATGAATAATGAAAATGCCTGCAAAAAAGTCAGTGTCTCTTTGTGGCAAATGTGCAAATAGGGTGGGGGGGGGGRAAGTGAAGTGCTTAACTGACTGGTTAAATTATTCACCAAGTGGACCAGCTCTACTGAGTGAGACTGAAAATCTTTTTTTTCTCGCAGTAAGGTGAAGTGGGACTCCCTGGTGGCCTACAATTTGAGCTGGCCCTCTGCAGAATGGCAAATTTCACTGCACGAAGATAGAATCTGTAAYGTTATGCCTAGCTAATACCCAGGGTATGGCTTACACAGTGACAGCAGAGCTGTAAGTGAGAGCATCCCAGGGATTTTGAGTGGCAACAGTGAATTTATTCAAAGGCATGCAGTATGTGTTCAAGTCACAGGCTTTCAGTGTATCTGCYGCACAAAGACGACCTTTCTGTTACTACTTTAAAAACATACTGATTCTTCCTAGACTTCCCTTGCAAATACTCTTGATAAAATGGACTTGCCCTTTCCTGCATTCCGCTGGGCTGGATCGGGGTAGCAGCGCGAGGGAGTGAGAAAGGTGTCTCTGCTGTCCTTTTGTAGAGGCAAGGAAGGAGGAGCTGATTTGCTCCTGTTCTGGTTTCCTTATGAGCTAAGGCATGGGAGCAGGATTGAGGTCTAGGGTGGAAGATGATGTTTTCTGCTGTTTCTGGCAATCTTAAAGCTGTTCCTTGTCTCAAAGCTGTCCAGTCTATTTTGTCTGATGCAAGAAGAGCTCCCATGCCTGTTTTGATTCTCATTTAAGTTTCCAGTGACATTTTTGGGGGAGAGGAAGGGAGAGGCAAGCACCAGCATAGCAGTTCATGGGTCAATACGACTTCACCAAAACAGTTCTACCAAATCCACTACTAGACCAGTCATAGACCCAGTAGTGATCTCTCCATCCAGAGCGAGAAAGAAATTGTAGCCTGAGGCCAACCTGGTGACTCTTCCAGTTTTATTCCTTCCTGTTTTGGGCATTTTGTGCTTGCGTTATGACTGGGAAGTGGCTGTTTATGGCACTGAAGCAGTATTGCTTGAGCAATTGCCCGCTGAAGCAATATACAGTGCAGCTATCTCTCTTCCTGCAGAGGCTTAGTCTTCTGAGGGACATTTTTGATGAGGGCTAACACACACCTTTATTATTAATGGGGTAGTTGGAGACGCTGTGCACTTTGCTAAAAAATAGTTTCCTATTGGGGACTGATTTTTCATATGATTCATAGGAATACAACTGTGCAGGTCCATTCCAGCTAATGGGCATCATATACCTGAATGTCTAAGGACAATACTGAAATCACATGCTGCTGTGCTTGTGTAAGGCACAGGACTGGAACACATGTTCTCCGTCGGAGTGCTCTGAGACAGAAAAGTGATTGCATTAGTTCGCACAGTGTGATTTATATTTGGCATCTTGAAGTAAGATGGCATAGTTGTTATAGTACAGTTGTTATGACCCTTTTCTTTTATGTGTCTAAATCCTGGGACTTTTTAATCCTTTCTTAGACAAAGCTTGCCATGTGGAGTTTGCAGCCTTGGAATCRTGTGGGTGCAGATTGGGGTTTTTCTCTGCAGTGTCAGAAATAACCTGTTGTGCGATACGTTACAGGGGCTAGAATTTGTAGCAGCTTGTGTGCAAGTGGGATGCTTTGCAGTGCTCCACCAGAGGAAATTCTTCAATGCTGATAGCATGGATGGTAGGAAGGTGAACTCTTCTTGGTGTTTCTGTACCACGGTTTGGACTTCTACCTGAGGAGGATTGGTTCTACATGTGAGAAAGCACTTACTCAATTCTCAGTGAGGCTGCTAAGACAAAGAGCAGGTGGAAAATGGTTGAACTTAGCATTTACCAGGAAGATGGAAAAGAACACCACATGTGATGACGTTTCCTAACTTTCTGTCAATTCTTGCTTCTTTCCAGGGGGGGATGGAATGGGGAAAAAGTGAGGAATTAGATAAGAAGAAAACTTTAAACTTTTTGAGAACATTTCTTCTGAGAAAAAAAATTCAGACTGGTGAAGTGTCTGGAATATCGCTAAAGTGCTGCTTTTCACATGCATTGAAAAAAGAACCTTGGAGGAAGGAACAAAAGACACTTTTCAGCTGAAAAACACAGTTGAGCTGTTGTTGGTGTGCTGAGCCATATGTGTCCTGTCGAGGTGATTCATCCAGTACAAGGCCTGCCTTCTGTCACTCTTCTTGGGGGACCCTTTGGCAATGGGCATGGATTTATCTGTGGTTGTGTGCCACAAAGCTTGACGCCTGCAGGGAGCATTGGACTGACTTCAGTGTGCAGTTAAGTGCACACCTGTCATCTGACCTAGTGTCTTCACGGAGGTTTGGGTCCAGGAATATGCCTTCTGAAGGCCATCTGCTCTCGGATGCAGACCTCACTGGCTGTTCAGAGGGTCAGCTTAAAAGGCTGAGGTTGTACTTCACCTGTAGATGCACTGCAGCAGGCGAAAGCACTGAAGAGGCTGCTTAGCTGGATCTTCCAATGCATCTTGTTTGTTTCCGCACATTCAGTGCTGGAAAGGAGGTTAATTAGATCAAATTAGGGCAACTCTATTTCTAGCTAGGGTCTGTGCAGTGTCTTTGTGCACATCTGCTTTGAAGTGAATTCAGAGCAACTGTTTTGAGCATCCTTGTGAAGACAGGCATCCATGGGCTTAGAGAAGCCAGCTAGAAGAAAAAATGTACGTGGGCAGACTCTAGAGAACTTGCTTAAACTTAGGTATTCACACTGTGCACAGATGCAGCAGTGGCTCTTCTGAGAGCCAAAGTTTCTAAGGCAGATGCCTGGAAATACCACTCTGGTGAGCGTGTACATGTGATTTAGCTGCAGCACTCTCAAATTTTGTATGCATAACTTTTAGAGGAACTTCTTTGAAAATGTGCCTCTTAATTATTATTGGTGTAAAACATTTATACAGTGTAGTGAAGTTTCATAGCACTTTGTGGAGATAAGACATTCCGTATAGTTTACTGCTTTAAGGAGGCAAACAAAATGTGAGGTACAGCTCTGATTTACACTATGTAGGGGAATGGAGGGTAGAAGAAATCTATCACTATCAGTGTGCACATTATTAACAGATGTTGGTTTTGGTCTCTTATTTTAGCTGGGATCTCAGATTTGCTGTACAAATAATAGTAAGGGACAGACCTCAGTTGTCTGGGTTCAGATTTCCTTTAGTTCCAAAGCTGCTCCCAGATGTGGGATGTTCACAGCTGAGGATGTTTTTGGTTTAGTTGTAGACAAAAGTTAAGCCCCTTTTTTAGGATTTTCTGATGAGGACTGCTCTGGAGAACAGCATCAAGGTTCTGATCATTTCCTCTGCTTTTTTTTTTTTCCCCACAGCGAAGTGGTCCTGATGATGTGTTACCTGGCAAAAGATCACCTTAGATCAGGAGAATCCTCTGTGGTTTAATGGCTGTTGTTCTTCACATCCTCCCTGTGGGTGATGGATGGTGTATGGCTGGGTGAAACAAGTCATCCCATTTTGTTCATGTTCCCCAAATTTTTCTGTTTCCATACTTGGGACTGTGGACAGGTACTGTAGTTTAGAGCAGCCTGAATTGCCAAATATCCTTAATGCAGATGAAGAGAAGATTCATAGGTCTTCATTTGAGGGTTACAGTCATTCTCTTCTGTCACGTTCAGGTATTCAGAAGCAGGTCTCTCTGGAAGCCAGCTGGAACAACACAGTGCAGTTTGAACTGAGTATGTAGATACTGGGTCTTCTGCTGCATTTACACTTTCGCTGTGTATTTCAGTGGCTTAAGCCATTCTCCTTGGTCTTGACTTTCCCTTTCCATCCTATCAGTCTCCCTTCTCTCCCTGTGTCTGTGGCATTGGACTGGGCTTGTTGAAGGGAAGATCTGAAAGGAAATATATTTGGTGCCTTTGATGTGCAGAGCCTTTTTTTATAGGCTATGAACAAAAATTGTGTCTGTGTATTCCCAAACTGAAGGATACATGATTGCTGTTCCCAGCCTCCCTCTGAGAGCAGGCTTTGACATCATTCATACTCTATAATTTATGGTATTTTTGTAGCAGTCTGTTAAGGTCTGGAAGAGAGTAAAAGGGATGATTTAGAAAGGAAAGAATAGCCCTGTGCTTTGTGGTAGGTCTGTGAGTGAGCAGGTTCCTGCTCTTTGGAGTTGCTACTGGGTCTCTTATCATGGAATCATTTTTAAAGATGATGTTGTTTTGCCTAATGTAAGCACTTGCTCCTTGTCAAACACATCCTTGTATGCCCTGTTAGGACTTTGCACTTCATTCCTGGGTGTTTTAAAAGAAGATTACAGAATGTCTTGTAACTCGTCATCTGTTGATTTTTTTTTTTAAGCCTTGTTTCCTTCAGAAACCAGGTTAATGTGGACATCATATCTCTGTCCCTACTCTCTTGCTCTGTAACTTTTGAATCTATTGGCCAAATCCAAGCAAACTTACCAGGAGTCAGAGAGCGTGAAAGGCATGGAGCCCTGAGGGACCTTACAAAAACAGGTGGCCAGCTAGAAGAAGGGGGCCCTCTTCGTTCTCCCACAGTGGGAAAGCTGTAGAACTAGCTCGTTCCTGAAGATGAGATGTACTGCATAAAATTTTTGGGGTCTTTTCAAAGATGGATCTAGTTAACATCCAGCTTCGGACAGTGGTCAACAGGAGATGTGCAGAGAAGAGTATAACGCAGGTTCCTGGTGCGCTTCCATCCTTCATTGATCTGTGCCTTGGGAAGTTCTTGGTGTATGTATATTTTAGTAGCTTTTGATGGATATTTCTTGCATGAATTTGTCTAATTGCTTTTTAGACACTGGAGAATCTGGCCAGAAGACACAATTCTGTAGGAAAGTGACTTTGTCCATTTTGCTGTTGTAGAATTGCTTGTCTCTGTTCTGCTGGTTCTTTGGATATGGCTCTTCAGCTGACAAATGAGGGTAAGTCCCATGAAGTCTTGGAGTCAGGTCCTCCCCACCCCCCAATATATGTGGAAACAGAGGAGGAGAAAGAAAACAAAGCATTGGCCTGTTTGGTGTGAATAAGCATCCTGTGAAGCTAACACATCTTTTATTTCAGAATTCCTTCCAGCACACAGATAAGATACAAGCCTGGGAGGAGAGATGTTGGCTTCATACTGTTTGGCTACTTCTTCAGGCTGTGCTGGGATGCCAGGAGTCTCACAGGGTACACCTGCCTTTGTTTGGTACTTTGAGATGATGCAGTAAAAAACATAAAATGTTTCTACAGGACAGTTTCAGGTTTTGGTCTGAAATTTAATGAATAAAAGATTAATTTCCAGAAGCACAGCTATGGGTAAAGGTCTGTAGAGCACTGCAGATGATGGTTGTGAACCCTTTGCAGTTTTAAAAAATGGAGAGAATGTAGTTGTTTTATTAAGGCTACAGAAAATGTTATAAAATATTCATGATGATCATCTCCTCTTATTTGAAATAATAAATCCAAGGTTAATTTTGTACTTGCAGAGAACTGGTGGCTGACTATTGGCCATCTATTTCTTTGCTGGTGTAATGTAGAGATAATACTTAATATTTTATCTACTTTGCAAGGATGTTATTAGGCTTACAAATATGTCATGGCGCCCAGAGAAGGAAAAGTAAGCTTCCCCCTTTCTCCTGCAGGTTAGTGAGATAGAGGCTTCTGCAGTCATTTCAGACATCTTGGCTGCTTAAGAGCCCAGGGAAAGAAAACATTGCTGCACAAGAGGACTCATATAAAGCATAGAAGTTTGTTAGCAAATTTAATACTCAGTGTAACTCTTATCTTTAAAAAAGGCAATAAAGAAATGCCACCAGTTCTGTTTGTTCATTTTAAAGGCTAAGTTCCTAGAAATTATTTTTGTCACCCGTGCCATCCATTGCGTTGCCAGTTATGATGTTTCTGACCTGTATTGAAAATTAGAATTTGACATTGTGGTGACYGCACTGAACAAGGAAAAATGCCCCAGGGTTTTATAAATAGGATTTAAAGCAACCTTCCTATGGTTGCATTTTATTATTCTGCTGTATGTGTTTTTGGTTGTGTTGTTTTTTTTTTTTTTCCCCCCAAGTAAGTGAATGCTAGTTTTTAATATCGCCATGTAGCGACAACATGAAGCCTTTTTAGTCACTGCTGCTGCGCAAAGTATTGTAAAGTCTGACATCCCTTTGAAGAACTGTTCTTAGCCACTGCTGCTATTTTTATTTTTGAGTTGTTCTCTGCGAGAATATTTTTTTATTTTGTCCTCACATGCCCCGAATTTTCAAAACATTTTCAGAACAGCTTACAACAAATCAATCAAGCTCTTTCCTCCTCCTGTTTTTTCCCCACTCTTACTAACTTTTACTGGACTGTGCCTTCGAAAATCTAGTTGAAGGATAGGTTTTTTTCCTTGAACTCAAAACATAGTCTTTAGAGAAATATCTGCCAGAAGCATTGACCTACAAAATCTATTAGGCTCTCCACACTGGTGTGAAACTCATTTATGTAATGCTGCTGGATTGGAGGACTCTGCTCTGCTTTGGAGGTAAAATACAAAGTTCAGTCTTGCTGTCACAAGCATAAGTGCAAAGAAGTGTCTGATAACGAGATAGTGTTTGCAAACCTACGGAAGGTGGTTTATGAAGTTCTCCCCTGTTTTTACCTTAGGAGTTTGCAGAGATTCCTTGAGGGCAGAGGCCATTTGAGCAGGTTTAACATACAAGTGCTGGCTGCTGGGTACTCTGGGCTGGCTCTTGACCGCTGGGAGCATGATAGGAAAAACCAGGCTGAGMGCCCTAATAACTTTCAGCATCTCTCTTAGTGCTCTCTTATCAGTGAAACAAATTTAGTTATTCCATTTCTGTGCTGTTTAAACATAAACTGCATAACAAGGGTAGTCGGGGGCTACATGCATGGAGTTGGGTTGAGTACTYGCAGTGCTGTTTCACTGCTCTGCTCACACTCCTTGCACTGCCAGGAGAGGGCTGGGTTGGAGCTACCTAGTGATCCTCTGCTGATGGGAACTGGGAGGTGACCATTGCAGCTGGACAGCAGATTAGAGCTGACTTTCTCTGCTTTGGCAGAGGCTGCAGAGAAGCCTAGATAGCTTGAGAAAAAGGGTGGTCCCAAGGCATTTTTAAATCGCTTCAGCTTTCTTCATTTTCCTCTGCTAAGATCAGATACTGGAGCAGAGTTTGTGGTGGAATCCTAGGGGTCCTGTGATGGATGGAGAGGTACACCACTGGCAATTAATGAGTTTGCTTTGGCAGAGCCAATGGCTCTAGAGCAACTGGCTTTAGCTTTTTGCTATGTACGTTTAGTCTTTGGGTAGAGCTGAATTTGTTCTGCTTGTGCTGTGACCCACGTGGATGTCAGGCAACTCCCAGTTAGAAACCATGGTGCCATGGCAGCTCTGCGCTGTGCTAGCCCTAATAAGCCCTGTTGTGTGTGGTGGGCTCTGAATGGGGCCACAATTTGCTGATGTCTACCTGCAAAAGACTGTGGGGACATACTCATAATTTCAGTACTGCTCTGAGAGAGTAGGATATAGAAAGAAGAGGTTAAGGAGCAGGTGTCAGCATTTATCAGTTTCTTCACTGAATTTTGTAAACATGTCCTTGTTACTAGCCCGAAGGAAAAAGTTGTAGGTTAACTGTGATCATATGTAACTTGTCAGTTGTAGTGTGGCAGAGAGGGGTGTCGAGAACAGGGGAAGTCATTTGCAGGGCATGTCAGAGAGAAATGTTTCTTTCCTCTGTTTCTAAACAGTAATAATTTAATGTAAGGACAGTCAGGATGATTAGTCTTACTATAATGACAGAAATATAAACAGGTGATTGGAAGCACATCACTAGATGACTGTAGATTTTATAAATTATTTGGTGATCTTTTGATTTTGATTGTTACAGACAAAAAAACCCTAGCAACTTATTCACACTCTAAGGACACACTTATAAAGAATATATAATGTGAAGTGTGGCAGAGTATCAGAAGCTTAGCTCTTTGCCCTCTGAAAGATCTTCCAGTGGTGGAGATGCAAAGGCATCTGTGTCTGCTCCATCAGAGCATACAAGTGTAAGAAGCAGGGGAAATAAAATGTTGTGCGTTTGGAGTGGATCAGACAAGAAGGGCAACCAGCCCTAAGTTTGAACTTGCACTTGCCTGGCATTGACATGCGAGATGAGCAGAGAAGAAAGTTCTGAGTTTCCCTCTTCAACCACTTCTGGAGATTTTGGCTGTGGTGACAGTTTACTTAAACCTTATGCCCTGCTGGATGAGTGAAGTTAAAGCATAGCAGTGCCTATAATCTTCACTATATAAGGTTATGAAGTGGCTAATACTATATCCAGCTGCTTTTCAGTGCTTGGTCTGAGTGAGCAAGGAGCTGCTGAGGGCTGGATTAATTGGGAATGCAGCCTTTGGTGCAATCTTGACCAAGGCTGACCTTTGCCTCTCTGAGTTGGTGAAAGGATGCCTTAATCCTTCYGCAACAGCATCTGTTCTTACAGCTATGCATGCCCCCATTTGATTTTTGGGGAAAAGGTTTCTAACTCTCTTTGACTTCTTTGAAAGTCATTATCTTTATCTTTTTGAAGAGAGATCTGAAAGCTGTGAATCCCTTCAGTGCCATCCCCCAGGGAGCGTTGGCATTTCTGAAGTGGGCTGGGGGATGTGTCCCAGACACATTAATAAATATGCTCCACATCATGAACTATCAGAAGGAGCTAACAGAATATATTACGCCTGCTCTTTCTCTGACCTTCCATAATTGCCTCTGATTATTCTATTACAGCAGAACATTTTAAAGTAATTGTGGAGATCGGATGCAAGTGTAAAACCACGAAGGTGGTCATAAAACTTTACAAAATCATGGACAGGCATCCAAATTGTGAGTCAGTCTGCTATGATCTTCTTTCTCAAGTGGGATGTTACCCAGGCTGAATAATGATTTGTTCCTCAAATGAAGTTACATGGCAAAGACTGGCAGAACCTGACATGGTCTTTGATATTTTTGCCATTGATCCAGATTCCAGAGTCRGGGAAAGTTTTGTCCAATTACAATGTTTGGGATTTGGCCACTTYTAAAGAATTTTTTTGGTGAGCTCCAAGGATTGAGCAGTGGTCATCTAAAAGAGGATTGCAGAACTGTCAGAGATATGGAGAAATAACTAGTGTCTTAATGAGCAGGGTCACCTGTATTGTTCTTAATGGATAAATGTCTAATCCATTTTTAAAACATCAGTGGTGGCGATTGCCCATCCTTCCAGGTAGTCTGTTGCAGTACTTCATTTTTTGTTATTTCCTCATRGCTAAACCTTTCTTGGTGTAGTTCAGACCCAATACTTGTCCTAGTCACGTTGTGACTGGTCTCTTCCTCTGCAGCAATATCCTATAGATTTCAGGACCTTTTTTCTTGTTTTCCTTCATGTTTACTAAACACACCAAATTCTTCCACTCATTCTGTGTAGTCATACTTTCTAGAAATTTGCCTATCTTCTTTTTCTTCTGGACTCTATCCAGTGAGCCTCCCCCTTTCTTAAAATCTGGTTCCTCAAACTGGACACAGGTCTTCAGTTGAGGTCTCACCAGCGCAGCCTTGCAGAGAATTACTTCACATTCTTAGTGTACAATGGATTATCCATCTCGCTTCTGTGTCTGAATTTTTGGCAACAGTATAACAAGTGATGCAGCTTCAGCTTGGGGTTTCCTCTAAACTGCCAGTCCCCTTCTAGAAAACTGTGGCTATTCCCTGAACTGTGTCTGTACAGCTGATTCTCCACTTAGGTGGGAGTAACGTTTCACTTTTGCAAATAATTCTTTTTTCCAGGCGATTCCTCCAGGTTGTTAAAATCATTCCAGTTCTTCCTCCAACGTACTTGCAGCCTTCCTGTTCAATATAATTTTAGACATAATGATTAATTTCCCTGTTATGAAAATAACAAATGTTAAAAGGACCCTCACTTAGCATCCTTCTGTTTGACAGTGAGCCGCTTATAGCAACCCCAGGTTTGGCTCATGAGCACTTTTCCACTCAGTGAAATTGTTTCCCTGTCATCTTGTGCTGGGCAGTATCAGCAGCCATACTGGCATCGAGATCTGTAATGTCTCCTGTCCTTTGCTATTCACAAACCTGTTACTTTGTCATAGAAGGAACAACATTAATCTGATGGGATTTAGTCTTGATGAACCTCTGACTGTCATTCTCCTGGATTTTTTACGTGTAGCCTGTTTGATTATTTGGTCTGGTATTTTTATGGGAATGGAGGACAGGCTGCCTGTTATATCCAATTGCTCATATTTCTTTTTTATTCAAGTTTGTGCTTTTCCACTCTTTCAGAATTTCTTTTGCCTACCTAGAGTTGCCAAAGGTCCCTGTAACATTTTTAAACTAAGTTCCCAGAACTGAGACCAGTGCTTTTTTCCTGGATATACCAGACCAAATTGGTGATGTAAAATGCATCCCTCTAGATACAGAAGTTGCAGACAGATCTTGGTTCGGTGCCACCTCGTTTCTTTTCAGAATTTACTGTTCCACAGAACAGTGACTGCTGAGGCATGTTTAAGATACAGTATTTCATTACTCTACGAAGAACTTAAAATCTATATGTTAAGATGAATTTCTAGTTTTCCCCTACATTTATCAGATGATCAAGGCCAGAGCTGGGCAGATAATGAGGCAAAATTGTTGGCAAAGTTATCACTGACTTTGAAATGAACTTTGYAACTTATTTTGTGATCTTTCTCTCCAGTATTTTGCCAGTGTTTGCAAGTGAAGTCATCTCACCATATTGTTCACAGGTGGTGACATTGTTAGATGTGGTATACAACAAGCAAAGGTTCAGGTACCATTTGGAGTTAGATTTAAGTGCTTTGTAGACACCACCCTGACCTTTGCACAGGTTGAAAAATTCACCTACATAACAAATTATAGGAGGCCAAATGAATAGTGAAGCAGAAACTGTTTAAATACCAGAAGAAACGTGTTCCAATAAACTAACACATTGTAGGAGCRTTTAGGAGATTGTTTGAGATTGTCCAATACAGGCCATCTAGCCTACTGCCTTTTGACCTGAGGCCTTGGGAAGTCAAGAATATCCATTAAAATAGCAGATAGGTCCACCAGCCAAACATCTCCCACTTCATCACTGCATGAAAAGGCTCTTGAGTCAGACCAAGAGTTGCAGCTGTATCCATGGGAGGCCTGAAGGGTAAAGGGGCTGGAATTCAAAACTAACATCTAGCCCATGGCTGAAAAATCTGAATATCTATAAGGAGGCTGTAAAGGACATCTTCTGAACAGGGAGCAGTGACTGGGGTAAGGTTAGAGCAGGCTGCTGGCAGGTCTGCCACAGCATATATTAGTTCCCACCTTAGGTAGGAGAATCTCCTTTCCAGCCCAAGCCCACTAGAAATGGTCTCTGGGAGGAAGCCTCTCCCTATAGCCACCTAGGGGAAAGGGCCCAACAAGCTGAACTCTTCATCACTTGCCACATACCAAGCCTCAGCTGGATAAGTCATGACCATATTGGTTTCTAAAAATTCCTGAAAATTGAGCTCATAAACATCAGTGTGTCTCTTGTTAGTGTGACTGTCACTAATATTTTAAAGATTCCGCCCCCTCCCCCCCCCCC
>JAYKAV010001445.1:4035252-4141583 GCA_035582835.1 Phoebastria nigripes | reverse complement strand
GTATGTCTCCTGTGAAGTGTTGTACTGGTGGCCTACCTGTGGTTTAAGCATCAAAATCCTCATACAACTCAAAGGGGGATGACGACTCATCTGTCTTTAAACTACTGTTCCTGTATCTTTGGAGACTGTAGCAGTGTGTGGTCTATGCGATATTTTTTGGACAAACTGTCAGCCATTTTTTTTGTTTTTAGAAAAAATAATTTTAAAAGCTAAAAATCTGTCTACTTACAGCTAAGAGCTTGGTGTAGTTGCAGGRCTTCTGGAACCGGCATCTGAGAAATACTTCTGAATAACTGGACTCTTAATTCAGTGTGGCAGATCACAAAATCTTCCATGCTTCAACCAGAAGCCTGTTTAGCATGGGATCCTCATGTGGCAGAGCCAGCAGGAGATGCTGTAGGAAATGAAACAGGACATGAATAAAGTGACCCTTTTCTGTCATCGCCTCCCAATGTCAGGCCGTCAGTCACTTTCAGAACCAAAACTTTGAACTTTTTTGCTTTTGGCCTCTATGACAACCTCTGGCAATGAGTGCCCCAATCTCATTTTGCATTGTGTGGAGAAGCTGCCTTAAGTCAGCTGCCCACTGACTGTCTTCTCTAGAACCATCTAGTTTTTGCGTTAGCTTGAGCCCTGAAGCTTGAGTTTTCCATGTYGGTGACAAACCCTTTGTGACTTTCCGGTTGGCTGGAGCTGGTGGGCACAGAGCATTCACGGTGTGATGGGAAATGGAGAAGCAGCTAATGAAAAGAAAAATCTTGCTCTCTGTTACATGATTTAGAGAGAGGTACTGGTTTGCTGGCGGAGTTGTTTGAGAGTTGGTTATTCAGCTGTAATTAGGGTTCTAGAGGTGGAGTCCTGACTCAGCCAAAACTGTTGAAATTAATGGGAATGTTGCCTTGAGTCAGGGCTGCAGAAGTCAGCCCTCGGTCTTTTTTCCCCATTGCAGTATTTTGTCTTGTTTGAATCTGCTTGCAAATAGACTGTACGTACTGGTACATAAAGTGAGTTAATTTTGATCTGGGCTTGTACTTATTTGCAGGTACTCATCTATCAGCACTATGCCTGTAATTGTTTCTTTTGCCTGTCTTTTGCCAGGTAATTTCTGCAGATCCTAACTTGCAAACTAGAAAGAATCAAACAGGGAGAGCAGATTGCTTGGGATATGTTCAGGTTTTGTCTGCTGCGTTGTGGAGTATGTTTACTTGTTTGATTTGGTTTTTTTTTGTAGAAAAGCAAACAGCTGACTAATAATCTTAAACGTTATATACTGTTTCAAAGTGATAGCAGCACTGTTAATTTAGTGATCACAGGAAGACAGGACTGTTGTGTGAAATTGGAGAAGATTGTATCTGTTGTTTTCTTTTATCTGGAAAAGCAAGAAAGCCTATTAGTTTTTCTAGAGCAGCAATATGTTCTTATCTTAAACATGCCACATAACATTAATAATTAATCACAAAGATTACTACCCTATATTTATTTCTATTTTTAATCTTGTGTCTAGATGAATCCCCTCTCCATTAAAAAAAAAAAAAGGCATTACACCAGTGTATACCTTGTGTGAGTGAGAWCAAAATCAGATCACTGAATATTTAGGTGCTCTGTCTGTGTTTGACAGTTCTTATGTCTTGATGCTTTTCAGAAGACTGCTGGATTCTATTTATAGCACAGATTTTGAGCATCTGACACATAAGCTCCTGTGGACAGTTGGGGTAGTTTTTAAATACAGAATACACAGAGTTTGCTCAAGTTGAAAATTTTTTTTTTTAATACTTCCTTGTTAAGCYGTCACCTTCCCCTCCAAGATGTGAAATATGGCTATCTGTGAGCTTGGGTTCAGTCTGAAGTAACTGCTTATGAATAACTCCTTTACAGCATAGGAATTTATTTCAGGTTTACACTGATGTAACCAGGATTGGAGTCCTGCCCAGCCCCTTGGATACCCAAATACTACAGAAACAGAGATCCGTTTGAGAGTGCTTTGTGGTAACTTGGAATTGAAATTGCCTTTGAACAAAAGTATAGTCTGCTGTCTGTACAGTCTGACTCTTTGTTGTTTTGCTTAAGAAGAGCATAATAAAATCAAATTGGTGTAATTGTTTTCTGGGGGGGGGGGGTGTGTTGAGTGACTCAAACATAACACAGATGTTAGAATAGCTCTTGCAATTGTTGTGGACTTACAGGTGAACYTCCTGGGGTGGCTATTAAGGGGAAATGGAAAGTACTCTGCACTCTTCCAGCTCTGTGGATGGCTATTAATGATTTTACTCCTCCCATTCATCTGCCATACATTAAAGAAAACGTGATAAATAAATAAAAAAGTCTATATTTTCTCCTCTGTAGGATTTCCCTGCTAGTCTGTCAAGATCTAGTTCACCCAAATCTAATGCATCTGAATTTCCAACTGTCTGGTTGGAAAGCACATGGGAGAAGAGGTTTTGATAGCCCCTGGAATGAACAAGTAGTGGAGCCTCCTAGGTATCATTGATCCTCAGAGATCTCTTTGAGTTTTTGTGACAACGGCTGTACTCTRGAGCCACTTCTCAAGGAATTCTCTTCTCTCTAGTATTTGGGYTCCAGAAGTCTCCTTCATGTGTGTGCTTTGTGGTCTACTGAGATGAAACATGAAAGTAAAAATTTAAAATGCCGTTGGTGTAAACTCTGCTCAGCCTTTACCACTTTTGGTGCATACCTGCTGCAGGTATCCATGGTACCATTGGAGAAAAGCAATCCTACTGGGACTGGAAATTTCCTGGCAGAAATGCAGGCTGAGAAGGACCTCTGAAGTGCTGAGTTTCACCCAGCAGTATCAGAGGCAACGATGTTTGTCTAATAATTCCTTCGGAGGCCATCTGCKTGCTGTGAATCATGAGCTTTGGTTGTCTACTACCACCAGTGGCATCCTTAGAGTTCAGAGATATTTGAACCAGGGAGCTGCTTATCTGGTCAGACTCCCTTGACTGAGCAGCTGGATCAGCTGGTTCTGTGTATGTGTTCTTAAAGCCTTATGGTTCATAGATGTTTTTAAGGCCAGAAGGGACAGTTACAGTTGCTTAATCTGACCGCCTTTATTTTTGTATTACATTATATACAAATATACATTATTATATAGTTGTCTAACATTTAATATATAAACCAAGACATATATGTAATATAATTTTAATGCATGTGTGTTAAAACCATAGTATAGCAGTCAGTTAATTTTTCTTTAAGCTATGAGAAATCCTTGGAGAGTCAGGGTAGTCTCTGGCTGTAGCTGGACTCAGAATCTCTGAATCTAGCATGGGAACATGAAGATTTATGCCTCAAGCTTGCTGTGAACTCGGACACTGTGCCTAGCTCCCAGCCTCCCATGTTTAGACATAAATTGGCCAGTTCTTGCTTAGGGGAAAGTCATTTCAGGCTCAAAGTGAATATTTATAGATATCAATCAATGAAAAAGGGAGTACAATTATTTTTAGTCATGTGAGCAAATGCAAACTGTTCTGTAGTGTGCAGGCTTGTTCTAACACCTTATCCTTGCTGTGTGTCCTAGCTCAAGCTCATGTCAGTGGAGCTTGCCCATTGCTTTTAGCAATTAGATTCGACCATAATTATGTGCTCTAGTTGACAGGCTRTATCTCTGAATGCAGTTTTGATTTTTCATATTCTAAAAATAAAAAGGGACCAGCTTTGATGAGCAATTCTAGTTACCTTTACCAGTGTAATTCAAGAATAACAGTGGCAATCAGGGGAGATCTTTCCACCTGTTTTACCCCARTGGAAACCCACAGATTTTACTGGAATTGCTGGAGATTTATCCTGGTGCAATTGAGAAAATCTGGCCCATGTGTTGGTTGGTTGGGTTTTTGTTTCCCCAAACACATGCTATGTGTTTCAATCAATGCATCATATCCAGAGCATGAAATCATTATAACAGAAAGAAACATAAAATCCTAGAARACCATGCAGGTTGGCAGATTTTCATTCGTAATTTTGTTGACCTTGACCGATACAATTTCTTCTGTCATCCTCAGTTACTTTAGCTTTTCTTGCCCTTAATCCTCTCTAGTGTTTGTAGGAGGGATGTTTGTGTATGTGTGGTAGATGCTCTGCAGGTGTGGACCTCCCAACTAAAGTCAGAATGGCGATGGACAGATGGCCATGGGAATGGAAAATCTCTGTCCATTAGGTTTTTATTCTAATATCTGATCACAGTGGGGAAAAAAAAAGCCCACACCAAAACTGAAGGGGATTTCTGAAGTTTTTCTCTGGCTGTTCTGCCTTTGATCAGTATAAATCCAGGCTTGTAAGAGTATTTTATCATATATTTTTGCCTGTTTTGCATACTGCATTACACATCCATCCAGGATAAGAATAATGCAAGGATAACTCCAAGTATCAAGCTGATTGTTTGTAATAGAAATTATTGTGCGATACTGAATTAATTAGTTCTTAATGYGGATGAGACTGATTTGTATAAACACTTGGAAAGAAAGGACAGAGTGATGACAAAAAAATTAACTCGTTATGATAAAATTAAAAAATAAGACTAAAAACGCTTTATAGTTTTGCAACACAGTAAGCTTTTTTCCAGCACTGCTAATATGAATTGTTTAGGAGTTTTTATAAAGAGGACTGCGTTTACTTCATGCTGTCTGATTAGAAGTTTTGGCCTTTTATACCTTTCAAGTTGGTATGTTTGCCAGGCACTCTTATTACTTCAATCAATTTAAATTTGCAAGACTGATGATCCTGACAGAAGCCATTGGCACATCATGTGATCCTGGAAGCTAAAAATACCATTCTYTATGGGGCTTACTTATTTCATGCTTCAAAGCCTAAGAAATGTTTGTTTTAAGAGAGAGAAAAAAAATTTTGCACTTTGTGTGATACCAATAACTTACCAAAGGAAAAAAAACCTGGTGCTTTTCGTGGAGTCTTGGGGATATTTTGTTGTTGTGGTAATGAATTGTTACTTGTTTTATAGAAGTGCCTGTTTGCTTAATCCATGCTGCAGAGCTTTGAATCTTTGTTAACTAAATGGTGTTCCACTGCCCCAGATATGATGGCTGAAAGACAGCTACAAGAATTGCATTGGGTCTGCCCTGAACTGTGACTTTTCATTTTAGTGTGTTTTAGAGTCTCTGTGTGGCCATTCAAACTTTTGCTTTGGCCTGTTTTGATGTCATTTGGTTCCACCATTCACTGTGCATGTGTGCAAGTGAATAGTAGTGGGATGCTTGAATTTTGACTGTTGAAGCCTTTTGCTGCAGTGGCTCTGTGCTTGCCTTCCTGATGATGATACAAAACACTCCTGAGAACTTTAAAATCTGCCTTCTGTCACTCAGCACTCATTCAAAGCTAAGGAACCTGAAGAAACTCAGTGCTCCGTGGTCTTGTTCTGTTTGACCAACATTGCATTGGTATTAACCTTTGCGGTAGCTACAAGCTACAATCTCATCTTTTGAGACCCTCTAAAATTGTTCCTTGTGTCTTGCTGCCCCAGCTGGAGGTAAACATAACAGTGAACCCTAGCAACCYGTTTGAAAGGGTGTTGCAAAGGTGATAGAGGCAAACTCTTCAGCATGATAGAAACGATATGATAAGGGACAATGTCCTTCAAGTTGCAGCTTGGGAGATTCATTTTGGGAATTTTCACTAGAGGGTAGTGCTGTACTGGAGTGGGCTGTCCCAGGGAACGGCAGAAACTCCATCCTTGGTTTTCAAGATTCAGCTGGATAAAGCCGTGGCTGACYTGATCTAATATTGGCCTTGGTACCACTTTGAGCAAGACGTTGGTGGRAAGGGACCTTTGAATATCTCCACCATTTCTATGTCTGTGTTGCAGAACAGCTGCTTTTTATAAATAACTGATTAACGAGCAGTGTTTAATTAGTGCCCAGCACTGTGGGTTTCCAGCAGTATCACTGCTGTTGTTGAGACATAGTGTGTTTGTGTTATGGTGTTGTGTGTTTTTTTTTTTTCTAATTTTCACCTGCTTCTTTCTGCACAGGGAGTTGGGCAGCAAGGCAGAAGAGATGCTACTGTGTCAAGAATATATTCTGTAGGCTTAGCTTTTGCACCTGACTTTGTGTGAGCACATACTTGCATCCAGAATAGTAGGATTCAGAATGAAGCACTTTTTCCTCCGTTTGTCCTTCACATTTGGAGATCTGAGCTTGACTTCATTCTTTACACTTGGAGTATTTTCTTTACTTGCGTTATTCCTTATTCCACAAGTATTTGTGCCTGTCCTGAGATGAGAAGTTTGAGATATGATGAGCTGTCATCTTTCAGCTTCTTAGATCTAACCTCTCAGGGTTGTGTAATGTGGGGAAGCTTGCATGATGGAAGAACTGCTTTTGATTTGCTTGTGTGAGAGCTGCCTTAACAGTACTAAATGCCCCAGTGTATTAAATTGGAGCTCTGTACTAGTGGAGTCTTGTGACATCTGTAGTCCTTGAGGGGAAGAGTTGCCTGCTTGCTGTTGTGTCCACYCTCTGCTGCTGTGGCTGAAGCAGTATGCAAAACCTGGGCGCTCTGCTCTTCAGAAACAACCACAAGAAACTTCTTGTAGCTTCTGACGAGCATTTCCATTTTGTCATTCTGGGCCATTTTGTGACACCTAAGTGTTAACTTAGTTCTAATAGAGCCAGGAGAACTTAAGGCTGATGTGATAAAGATGAGAAAGTTGRAAGTAAAGTCTGATGCAAGGAGCTAGAGAGTTACTTAGAGAATTACCTTGTATAGTGAAGCATTTGACTCAGCATGATTGTCCTGGCAGGGACTTAATATAATTTGCAAGTGGTAAGAGTTCTCTAATGGGATGAACAAACACTCAAAGGAAGAACTAAACAAAAATTTGCACTTTGGGCATGAGCAGGTGTTCTCAGTCCTGCTCTCTCTTTTCTTTTTAGAGGATTTTCTGTGYAAACAGCATCTCAGGGTTACTGGGAAATCTGGAAATAGTTTGCTCTTTGTATGTAAATGTATTCTCTTCCTACAAACAGTATGACAATGAAAAAGGAGGTTTTTTAGATGGCTTGCGGAAAATCTTCCTTGCAAAGTCTAATAAGGATCAAATTAGAGGAAATAAGATTTGATTAGCTCCAGAAAGGCCAGCTTCATAGGACTAATCCTTGGCTTTTTTTTTTCCCCTTGAACTACTTAGTCATCAGCCAACGGTAGGATTGCTTTCATCTGCTGGAGGCAGGAAACAAATGAACTGATGTACTGAGCAAAATACTGTCATCCTTCCTTCCGTATTCATCTCTTTGGAGCAAAAGAAGTTAAAACCTTGTAACATTTGTTTAGGTATGGCCCTTGGTGATGAAGAGTCTCACTACAATAGGTGCAAACTGTGCTAATTAAATCAAACATCCATCCTCCAGTGAAGTTTAATCACTTTCCATCTAAACACTYGTTAAGTCTGTACTTTGAGCTAAATGTAAGTCTGAGCTTGCTCTGGAGACCATGGCTGCTGCCCATATTGGTAACGTGCAACCTGGGGTGAGGAGAAGGCTGTTGTGTGATCTCCAGTGGTGGAACAGGAGCATGCCTTGTCTGGGTGCATCGTTCAAGGCCGGTGTTCCTAAGTTGACCAGCAGTTGTTCCAGGAAGTCTAGGATAACTTTTAGAAGGGGGTTTTAGGTCAGCTGAATAAAGAACTATGAGTGCTTGGAAACTTCCACAGCAAGAGGTTGTGTTTTTAGGGTTAGAGGTGTGTGTGGTGGTATGTGGGTTATTTTTTGTTTGTTATTTTAAAAACTTGTTGTGTACCTTTGACAATGGTCTGTCTCTTGAAATTCTGTGTAGGATGAAATTGGACAAAGGCAAGTACGTGGATTTTGAACTATTTTTGCCTAGCTCTTTTGCAGAGCTTTGGCTTAGTTTATCAGTAAAAGAAGCTTTTCCCGTCTTTCTGTATTCTATTACTATTTTGTGTGTAAGAAGTCTTTGATGGTGAAAGGAGGTATCGAGTGAAAGTAAGCCATTCCTAATTCTAGCAGCAGAGCCTGCTCCTTCCTTTTGTAACCAAGACACAGCAACTGGATAAGAGAACCTGATATAAATATATGGGCTCATTTAACATTCTCGCAATTTGAAGCAGACAAAGTTAATATTAAATTTACTTTGTCCCCTAAAAGATCAGCTTGGTAAGACATGCCCTTCAGGGATAAGTTCCTCTAATCATAAATAAAACATGCACTTTCCAAGGAAGGCAAAGGAAGGAAACAGAATTGAAAGATTCAGCAGTAAATTAAGACTATTGCTTTGGTTTTCTATGGTGCTTTTCTCCTTAACAGTATTGCCATCAATTTTGGTTGATGCAGGCAAAGGTTCTGTTTTGATCTCCTTCCAGCTAAGTTCCTTGAATTTTGCTTTATACTGGTGTGAAATGATTTGGAGTGTATAAGTAGATTTTTTTTTTTATTCTTTTCACCTCCTAATATTTAATTAGGGTACAGGAAAGAAAATTCAAATTTGGGATCAGATTGTCTGCTAGTTATGGTAACTCCTCTTGCATTGTATTACTGCAGCTGCTGGATTTCTGGCTCTCAAACATCTTTATTACAGAGTAAAAAATATGTGAGGCAGGAATCAATGCCTTACATACTCAACCTTCCTCAGTGAGGTTCTTATGCTTTTGCTGGAATGCTAACAAAAAGTTTGACTATCAAAGATGAATTTTTTCTTTCTTTAGGAAGATTCTTTAACTGCTGGATGCAGATAATCTCCTGTAGACTGTAAAACAGATACTAAGGTCAACACAAACCTTTGTGATGTACCCAGCTAAGCTGGTAAAAACCAGGCACGTTTTCTAGAAAATAACTGAATTTGGAGGAATTGTTCTTGTCTTGCAATTAAATGAAGTAAAATGCAGTATAAAAGCATTGCCGTGTTTGACCCTTCGGTGGGAACTTTATGGTTATATTCTGAAGAAGCTGACTCAGATCTGCAGTAATGTACATTGATCCAAGAAGAACACCTCTCTCGATGAGTTTGATTTGGTATTGAGCGTTTGGGAAATGGAAAAAAGAGACTAGCAGCAGTGAACAGTGGTTACAAATATTCTCTTGTGGCCTGGAATCTATTTCAGAGACTGCTTTCCTCAGACCTGTTGCACTGTTCTGGCTGATTAGCGATAACCAAGGTGATTCCTCTGATGTGGCCAGATGTCCACATCAGCAGATGATGCTTGTCATGAGGATCTGCACTGATTTCAGGGTGGTGGGAACATTTTGGCTGATTGTGCTCTGGAGTGAAGGCAAAGAGGAAAGTAGTGTCGTCTTGCTTCAGTGTTCACCTTCCTGTTGATAATACAAATCTGAGCTGCTTATTGCCGTGGTGTATGGTGCAACAGCTGGACTTCACACCTGGGTGATAGGAACGTGCTTCTGGTGGATGGCAATTGCGCAGGTAAAAGCAAATTCCCCTTACTCAGTTCCATGGAGTTTGGCAGAATTTGCCTGTCAGTGCCAGCAGAGAATTGCTCCCAAGATCTCAATCCTCCGACTGTGTAGGCATTTGAGTTGATGGGAGCTTCCCAGTCTGTGCTTCCYGTTCTTCAGCCCTCTTATTTCCAAGGAAATATACAGCAGCATCAAGCCTTTTGCAGAATTGCATGTCTAAATCATAGGTGCCTTGTGAAATGGATTGCTTAATGGAATGAGCACTGCTATAATCCTAAGTAATCACCAATGTGCTGGCATCTCAGGGGAGGAAAAAAAAAAGAATCCGTGAAATCATTTTTTATTAAAACAGTAATGAAGTAGATTGCCTGGTGTGTGCATYGCTGGATTAGTCACATTGGGATGGAGCAGAAGCCATTATTTTTGACTGAACTGTTTCGTTTTAACAAATAGCAGAATTATATCCATGTTTGATTACTTGGAGGTGTAGTAATGGGGCAGGTGAGAGCACAGTCCTCATTTTACTTTAAGAAGGGTATTTTTTCCTGATACTTTATATCTCCGTGTTGTTGACACAACAGCACAATAATCCAAGGTCTTCATGGAATATTTAGTAATTTTGATTCTTAGATAATTCCACTAAATGTTTTGCTGAAGCATGGATAATTTTGCAGAGGGTAACAGTGTTTTCCAGTGATCCATTCGGCAGACTTTGCTCTGGTCCTGCCACTGTAAGTGTGACTTGTAGTTTCCTGCTTTTGATTGATAGTGAAACAAATGCATGTCCCATTTTGCTTGGGATCCTTTTTCTTGCATGATGAAGGGCACAGTGCTGCTGCCTGTGGAGTGTGGGATGTGCTGGTTTTAACGGACTGAAGGGCTCTGGTGAACTCAGAAATGTCTCAAGTGACTTTAGGACCTTTCCCATGCTCATGAGCATGGCTGAGTCATTTGTACCTTGTATCCCACAGACCTGACACTCTTCTGTGCCAGCTTGGTCTCTGATACGCTTTCCTGCAGTGGTTACTCCTGTCCAGGTCTACCCTTGGGGTTTTCCTAGAGCAAATCAGAGCATCTCGACTTGAGGCTAACACCAACTTTTTAGCCCTAACCTACCTCTGCATTGAGGAGAAAGGAGCATGGGGGCCAGACAGCAACTTGCATAATTCCAACGGAGAGAAGTTTCAGACTGAGGGAGTCCAGCCATGTCTGCACATGGAAATGTGTAAACCTCTGGATC
Organism: Phoebastria nigripes; assembly: GCA_035582835.1. Lineage (NCBI taxonomy): Eukaryota > Metazoa > Chordata > Aves > Procellariiformes > Diomedeidae > Phoebastria > Phoebastria nigripes. The sequence goes on along the minus strand of JAYKAV010001445.1, from coordinate 4,130,948 downwards.
TCCATGTGGTTTTTAGCCCCCCATGGCTGTTTGTTGCTGCTCTTTGGTACTCAGTGTTGCTCAGGACAGCTCTCCATCACTCCTTCATTTGTCTGCGGTGCGCAGGCTATGTGCCAACTCTGCAGAGGACATGGGCTTGGTAAACTAAATCCACTGTGCAAATAATCTTGCCTCTCTCGTTTGGCTTGTTCAGTCTTTTTAGTGGAGGCTTTCATACTCCGAAGCGAGTCCAGTGAAATAGCACAAGTGCTAAAGGCTACTGAAAAAGCAGGTGCAATCTGATGAAGACTCTTCATCAGGTGGAGGACAAGCTATCAAGCTTGCACCCCAGCTTTGCACTTGCTGGGTCACGTTTGCCCTGCTTGAGTAGGATAGTGCAGTGCAGTGTCGGACTCCTTGGAGTGAAATGGAGCTTAATGCTTCTCTCCAAAGGTTCCCTGCCAGCAGAGCCAGTGCATCCTACACCTATGGCTATCCTAAATGTTGTGTGGTAGTTTTGCCCAAATACCAGGGTTCTGCCTGTGGGAGGAGTTTGGCATCTGTCCGTGCTTCTTAGTTATCCAAATACTTAGAGTCAGCCCAAGGGAATTTAGAAACAGTTGTGCTCTTGCTAGGCTTCTTGTTCCTAAACCACCGAAACACTTCAGAATTATTCAGCTGATCTTGTGAATGAAATAATTCAATTCCAGGTTTTGGATATTTTGCTATGTTTGGAAAACTTTGCACATCAGCCACAGGATTACAGCTCCTGTTGTTGCTGTGCAGAATAAGTATATTCCCACTGTATCACACTAGGGCAGGCAGAAAGTGGAGGAGAGGAGTCGGAGAACTAAGGCAGTCTAAACCCAGCTTCCTTCACGTTGCTGAAGTATCCTCATTCTGCTCATATGGCTTTTGCTCAGTATGATTGGCAGGGCAGAGTTAAGGTTATGCTAGTGCACAAAACTGCATATCCATCACAGGTTTGGATTTGCAATCGTTAACTCAGAAGTTCCTATGCTTGCTTTGTATCTGATCCTGTAATGAACATGAGTGTATAGTGAACATGAGTGTATAGTTGCCCTGAAACTGAGGAACGTGTTTTAGATTAGCTGTTCATAGTGATCACATCCTACTTTTAGGTGGCAAAAATGTTAAAACTTGACTGTCCTCTACTTTAACCTTAACTTATTGATGTGCATTCTCAACTTACCTTGATGTCGTCTTTTTTTTTTTTTTTTTTCCTGAGCATTCATGTAAGAAAGACCACATGGCCTGAGCCAAGTTCAAATTACTACTTTTTTTTTTTTGCTTTTGTTATCGGTACTCTTTCCTTAGTCAGGGCAAGAGCCATCAGAAGCTGGCTCTACTTGGTTATCATCCATCACTATTTAGAGGCATTGGTTTGCCACTGGAAGGTGTCCATATTGTTGACTGAATGCTGCTACTGTGTCTCCTTTTCCAGCCCGTATCAGACATGCATTTTTATTAATATGTTCTGGGCAGCAAGCAGTGCAGTGTGAAGATCAGGACAGATCTTGGATGTGAGCAGTGGCTTTATCATGTAACACCCAGCTGGGAATTTTCCAGCTGACAGATGCCAGAAGATGGCAATTTGTTGGAGGGATGGCGTTCTTGTGGAAATGCTTCATCAGAACTGACAAAGGAGGAATACCTTTCAGGTCAAAGAAGAAATTCTGATCAAAGGGAATAACCAGGACCCCAGAGCTAGGGCTATGCTGCTGGAGCATGGGGCTCAAAACTTGTCATTTGCAGGAATTTTCACCAAGGACAGATGCAAAATCCTGCCTCTGGAATGGAGCAATGCGCTGCATTGGTGCAGCCTGGGTACGTAGTAGCTCTTCAGAGCAGGACCTGGAGTTCCTGGGGAGCAACACATTGAACATGAGTTGGTGTGTGCTCTTGTGGTGTTGAAAGCTAATAGCATACTGGGCTGCGTTAGCTAGAGTGTAATCAGCAAACTGAGGGGAGTGATTAAGTCCTTTGTCTCGGCACTGGTAAGGCTGCATCTGGACTGCTGTTTTGCACCCTCCGCACCCTGGTTCGAGAGAGGCTGGAGGTCTCCAGACTGGAGAAAAATGCAGTGAAGGCCACCAAGGTGGTCAGGGGGCCAGGGTACAGCATGTAGTTGTGGTCTCCAGTTAGTTAAAGATGTGCTATATAGAAGATGGAGTCAGGCTCTTTTTAGAGCTGCACAGCAGAAGGACAAGAGGTAACAGATGTGCATTGTAACAAGGAAAATTGAATTGGATATCGGGGGCGGGGAAATCCACCATGAGAGCAGGTAAGTGCTGAAATAGGCGTCAGTTGGGGAATCTCCATCTTTGGAGACATTCAAAACTTGACTGGATGAGGCCCTGGGCAACCTGACCTAACTGTGATGTGGGGTCCTGGCCTGAGCAGAAGATTGGACAAGCACATGGAGGTCCCCTCCAGCCTCAGTTACTCTGTCATTGTAATTTAAATATTGGTCTTCCAAGTCCTGCTGAGTGCTCTCAGCTTTGGGGTGATGGCTCTTGTGAGGATGAGGTTGCCTCTTCTGTTGGAGCAGGGGGAGCCCGCTTTTCTACTCTAGCGGTTGAACAGCCTGTCAAGGAAGAGATAGGGCCCTTCTCTGGGCTGCTGGAGTGCAGGTCGGGCTCCCTGCTCCAAAAGAGCAGGGTCCCTCTCCTTGTTGTGTCATAATAAATGTTGTAGGCTCTCAGCTTTCTCTCTCTGTGGGAAAAGCCTTAATGTGAAAATCTTAATGTTTGTTTTCTGGGCAGCTCTTGTGTTTCCAGGATGCCCTGTAGGCTCTCATATCAGCCTTGGCTATGGAAGAGAGGAGAGACCCGGGTTGTGGATATGGAAGGGTGATAAACCGATAATCATGGGCCCTGTGCATGCAGATGGCTTGTGCCTGGACGAAAAACGTGGCTGTGAGTCCTTGCCTGCTGAACCACATGCTGTCTGCGCCATGCAGTCATCACCTGGACAGCTTGTAGGGCTCTTGTCGGAGAAGGGAGGAGCCTCATCATAAAGGTGTATGCTGCTCTGAGACATTCTGCAAGTTAATGGGAATTAACTTGGTGCTCACACTGGGCCTGAAATTGGAAGAAATCTTTCCATCGAGTGTTTTGTTGTGGGAAAGTATAGTGATCTGGAGGAGGTGGAGTGTACCTCCCAGCTTGGCAGCTTTTGGCAAGACGTGTCTCCAGCAAAAGCTGCGATCTTTTACTTGTTCAGCAAATGAGAATCACATCCCAGCTGTTGGAGAGTAAAATTTAAACTGTTTGGGCCAGTCATCTAGATCCAGTATCACAATTTCTGTGTCCTGTCAAGGTCACTCCGATGCCTTCCTGAAAGCAGATGGGCGATGACCTCTGTGGCTGAGTCAAGTATGTGGTATGTCCTCAAAGACTRAAATCATGGGCTTGTTCAGTACGGGGCAGAGAAGACTGAGGTCATGTTCGGCGTCTGTCTTCAAAACGTTAAAAGGAAGGGAATGAGCTGTTCTCCATGTTCCTTGAAGGCAAGGGCAAGAAGTATTTGGGTTGAGACTGCAACAAGAGATGTTTAGCTTACACTTCAGGAAGGATGGGTCAGTGCTTGGAAGTGCAGGGATGGATCCTTGGGTGGTGGTTTTCCAGGCCAGTCTAGACAAACATCTGTTTGGTTATGTTTGGTTGTGTCTTGGACCAAGAGAGGATAAAGTAAGACCCAAACACATTTCTATGCATGTTTTGGTTGTTTTACTTATGCTGGAGCAGAATACATTGAGGGCAGTGACTACTATGCTACTATTACACATTGGTTGTCTTCCCTAAAAGCCATGGAGCTGATTCACCTGCTTGAAGGACTCCTTGTTTAAGAGGCATAAAGAAGTTAGAGAGAGGTGTCTGAGTGCTCCTGCCTTCATGGCGTGAAGTACAAGGTGGAAGTGGGCAGGCGGCATGGCCACAACCACCCCTTCTGTATCATCCCTTCTCCAGGTTTGCAGCTGTCCAGGTGAAAACAGCATGGCTCCTGCTGTCCTCCAGAAAGCCTGTGTTGGGCACAAGGCCATCCATCACAAGACAGCYTGATAGCTCCTGAGGCTGCACGGTTGTGAAAAACGTGGACGGGAGAACAAGCTGTTCTGCTTCAGGTCTCTGAAGTGGATTTGTGATGTCGGCACAAAAGCCAGCTCTGTCCTGAAATCAATCTGCCGCTTCACAGAAAGTGAAGGTGCCAGGGCTGCTTTCTGCCATAGGAATATTCAAGACGGATACATTCATTGTCTGCCCTGGGCAGTGATTGATTCAGGTGACCTTTGTAGCTAGAAGGTCCTGTCCCTTTTCCTGCTGATGGACTCCAGTTGCAGCATTACTTGAATAATTTTGGTTTCCTGTCTGAAGAGTTGCCTTTCTAATAATTTTTTTCCCTACAGTGTTGTTTGCCTTTGCATCACCTCCCCTCCCTGCCACGTTTTGGGGTAAAGTCAGGAGAAGCTTATTCCTGTTTCTGTTGCAGTTGATGCTGGTACTGTAAGGAGCCCAAGGGATGCTGAGAAAAATGAGATAGGATATAAAAAACGCACCTTTATGTAATGTATCTCACTTTCCCATTCTGGGTGGAGATCACTAGTGTGCCTGATCTGAGGGGGAGAGGTTATCCATGTTCTGCTCAGTGATGCTCTCTTCTCCTTTCCTTTACTCTCTTTTTTTCAGCACATTCCCAATGGGAGTGATGCCAACTTGTCTTGTGTCACTCAGCACTGTTTTACTGCAGTAATCTAACATGTGAATCCCACAAATGAAATATGTCAGCAGGAAGCAAAACCAGCTGACACTTTTGTTTGGAAACTGTGCTATTTTCTTCCTTTAACCCCCAAGACTTTAAATTCTCAAATACTGGCCCTCACATAGGAGTTGTAAATAAGGCAGCTCTGGGTTTTCTAGGCTGACCTCTTTGAGGTACGGCACTCGGCGGGTAGCGTGTTTGTGCAAAGGGGGATCTCGCCTCTATTTTGCTGTGCCTGATTTATGGTAGACTTTGCAAGCCAAGTTCTACTTGGGTTAGAAAGGCATGCAGTGAAAATTCATGAAGAAAGCAGCCTTTTGGGGCAATTTAGAAATAAATRTGTCTTACAAGTATTAATGTTAGTTCCAACCTTAACTGTGAAATCAGTGTGGCTGTTCCATAATTTAAAGGTAATAAAATTAAAAATAGGTTTATAAAGATGCATCTGTGTAGTACAGACCTTGYTTATAGCTGTAACAGGCAATGAAGGATCTTTGTAGAGCCTCTTTGACTCTGGTCTATACCTGAATTCACTGTGCACACACGTTGTATATGAAGGAATGTAACAATTGCTCCGGTTGGTCAATCCTTCCAGCCCAGCCTTGTGTCTCTGAAAGTGGATGCGATTGGATTCATCAAAGCAGTGTGCAAGAAACGCCATGATAACTGCTACCTCAAAGGAAGAAGATCTCTCAGCCTCCCCTGCTGGTTATGGGCCGGTTTGCGTTATGGTGCATCAGCGTCTGCAAGGAATGCCATATATTTACGCTATCTTTGATCTCTCACATTGATCTCAGTTTAAATCAGTGCTGTGACAGACAAGAAAGAGGTTGTTCCTTTTTAAAAAAAGAAAACAAAACAAAAACCACAAAAAACCCCAAACAACTTTATGCTCTTTGAGTTGTTTGGTGATGAGGGCATAGRCTAACAGGCCAAAAAAACAATTGTAGTAGTAGTACTGACAAATCAGTTTGTCAGTATGTGGAGTGGTTTTATGGCTCGGAGTAGGGAAAGGCAGCTCTCTGAATTGCTCTCRGGTTGCTGGAATAGAGTACCTACTTACGTGGGCAAAATAGCTCAYTGTAATGCTTGAATAGACTGTTATTTAAAGGCCTGCAAGTCTCGTTCTATATACAGAAACATTTCAAGGGGTAAAAAGACTACATTTATATTGCTATTTTATTAAAATTTATGCTGGCACAGCAGTACTGGAGCTCCAGTGGAAGCTGAGTTGGCTCTTTCATTCAAAGTCACGGTTCTGCCTGCTCATAACTTAGTAAAGAATTACCTGTGGAGACGAGCTTTCTTGTTCCTGATCTCAGCCCGCCGGGGTGTTTGTTCTTTTAAATGCTTCATAACTGCTTTGTACTGTTGTGGGTTTTTAAGTGATGGGGTTGGAAGGAGGTGTYTTGCTGGTTAGGCTTTCCTTACATTTAGGGTTTGATGCTTTATTATTTTACTTAGCTAATTCTCTGCTATTACAGAGACTGGGGACATGGCTTCAACTCTTACTGTAGAGAAGAGGGGAGCTGCTCAGCCTCAGTACTGGGTGGGAAGGCGCAGGGAGGCACAAGGACGTGAAAGGCTTTGCCTCCCCTGCGCAGGCTAGCCAGCAGCAGAGCCTGAGGGCAGCTGAATCCCCAGCCGCTGCTCTGTGCCCTGGACCACACTCTGTTCTCAGTTAATTAGCTCCCCCTTGTAGATCTGATGGGGAAGGGCTGAAGTCATCTCTGCTAGCTCTTGGCCCTATGGCAGTCACTTGGCCTCTTGCCTTTGTGCTGGCGTCCCTTGCAATGTGCAAGGCTCATGTTGAAACAGGAGTGTTTCTCGTTTGTCCCACACTGCTAATAAAAAGCAAAAATAATAACAGTAAAAAACCACATAGTTGGAAATAAAGATGACCTCCTTTTACTTAAACATGAGACAGTCTAGATTGAATTGCATCTAGTGTGTGTATGCTTGCCATTAATGATCTGTGTTCTTGTAGCCTCTTTGCTCAGGGGATTGTATGTGTTGAATTTATTGTTGCAAGTGCCTCATTGAGGAACTATTTTTACAGTATTTTGGATATACTGTTTTGCTAGCTGGGAGGAAGTTTCTGGGGTTTGGGGTTTTTAGGGGAGGAGAGGGCGTGTTCGCCTCTAGAATTTATTTCCACTTTTCCTTTTTCTCATCTGTTCGCACAAACTGAGCCACACGCCCATTCACTGAGATGCCTTCTTTATACATGCTGGGGTAATTTGTTCACGGCAGCCTTGGCYGAGGTGATGTCAGGGCATGGCTCAGTAAGGTGTCCTCAGAGACAGAAGCCAGCTGTCTTCACTGTTCTTGTGATGTTCAAGCCTGGCAAGCCTCTGCTAGGCTGGCTTTGAACCCCTATTGAAATTCTGGCCCAATGCTGCTTTGAAAACCCTGCCACAAGCGTTCACGTTTGGAAATGCTGTAGGCATGAAGGCGATGTGACTTCTGGTCCCAGAGCCAGGCAGTCATTCCACCAGAGGATCTGGTAAAGAGATGTCCCTCATGGGTGCTGATGCTTCAGCAGAATTTGCTTTCCTGTCCCATTACTGTCCCAAGTGATTTCATTTTCATCTTAACGGGTGCAAAAGCCACCTCTGAAGTCCTTGTCCCACATAATATTCCTTGCTAGGTAGTTACAGCCTGCCTGCTCAAAGGCCATCTGTGTAAATTCTCCTCTGCTTTGCATCTTAAAGTCACCTTTACCGTGGCTGGCCACATGTGCCTGATTTGCTTCACCTCAGAAGTGTGAGGCATGGGTGAGCAATCCCCAGATCTGAAGTGCCTCAGGAGTCTCTAGGATGATGTGGTTTGCGTTGGAGGAGTGGGCCAGCTGCTGGTCAGTGGTGGATGGGAAGCAGGACTTGTGTGGGCTGAAAGTATCTTGGAAATTCTTGAAGGATGAAGGCAGGAAAAGAGATGCTTCAGTTCTGCCTTTCTTTAAGAGCTAAAATGTAGCTGTCCTCATTTTTTTAACTTGTGACTTTGTCATCCAGGATATGGTCAGAAAGAGAGACTAAAATGAGCAAGTTATCTCCTCCCCCCCCCCCCCAGTTGATAAACATATCAACAGGATTGTGACCCGAGACTAGAAAACGCCTGGCTTCTTTCACTTGTTCTGTTCTTGCTTCTTAATGAGCAGAGAGAGGGTCTCTTTCAGGGTGCTTTTATGACACTGATTGCTTAGGTGGAAGCAGGTTGGAAGGGTTGGTGTGCCGCGCTCACAGCACTGTTGTTCCTGTGCTCTCGCCTGTATTGCTACAGCATTGTCATGCTCTGCAGTGTTTTTTATGATTTGATTAAGAACGTATCAAGGCAGTTATGTTTGGATTCTCTGTCTTATCTGAGTTGTTCGTGCAAGGTCTCACTTAGCTTTTCACGGTGCTATAGTAGCTGTGGACTCTGTTCCCTTCCCACTTCCATTATTTAGGGCTTGGTACAGCAAAGCTCTTAAGCCCATAGGTTATTCTGAGCCTGCAGATGATTTCACTGAGAGCAGAGTTTAGGTCTCTGTTCCAATTTTTGTTGTGATTATTTCAATGATAATCAGAGAGCCAAGGTAAGACAGGTAGAACCACAGACATGAGCTTGAGGTTTTTTAATTGCTCGCATCTCTGTGGTGAAGAAGCCAGCAGAAAGATCCTGTGAAGTGATGCAAATACAAAACAGATGTTCCAGCTGGTCTGGACTGGATCCAGATGTGTGTCTTTGAGAAATATGCTCCGTGGATCTCACTGGCATCTGGGAGGGGTGCTGGTGGTTCCACAGAGGGACAGTGTCTCTGCTGGTGACAGGCCCAAAAATGGCACTGCCAGTGAACAGCTCCTTCTGTCAGTCATCCAGCTGGTTCTGTAATGCTAATGAAGTACATGGCTTTACCCAAGGCCTGTTTTGATGACTAAGCTGTTACAAGTATAAGGCAGAGAAACACTGAGAAATTTTCTGCTTTGGAAGGGAATATTGTTGCTTTGAATATGGTTGATTTGAAAGCCAATTTATGGCATCAGGTCAAAGGCAGTTGCTTCTGCTGCTTCCCAATTAGAAGACTTACTTATTGATGGATGGCTGAGGTGAGGAAGTGAAAAAATCTTGATTTGCTTTTCCTCCTAGAAGAGTTGGCTTGCTATTAAAGTGGCCATTTCTCTTCTGCTCTGATTAGGTCCTTGTTTATCTTAGGCGTGTGATGATACCAGTAGTCATTGTGGCTGTTTTGATGCTGTGGAGATACCATCTATCAAAACTGGCCTCTGCTACTTCAGTGACTCACTGTCCTTCTGGGATGTTCTGAGGATATGCCATGGAGCAAGCTCTGTTGTCCTGACCTTACAGATGAGGAATTGTACCTCGGATGGCTGAAGTAATTTGCCCGAGGTTACCCAGGCAGTCTGAGGGAGGGCAGGGATTCAAACTTGTCTCTTAACACCTCTTGGATCGTTCTTCCTTCTGCTGGCAGAGCCTGCTATGACTGAAATGTAAGAATTCATGCAGGAAAAATGACTCTTTCTTGTATTTTCTGTCCCTCTTTGGGGTGGTGCTATCATGTAATCGTATGAAATTGTACGTTTGGGTTACTTGATGAAGGAGTTTCAGCATAGCTGAAGGTCACTACTCTCTGCTTTCCCCTTTTGGGTGTTTTCCCTGCCCCAGCAAATACAAGCAGGCCTGGTGTGTTGGTGATCACAGGACCAGCCACATGTTTGTCCTGGTCCTGGTCTCTGTGTGCTGCCATTCAGAATTGGAGTCTTGTCTTCAGTCTTCCTGACGTTGTCTCAGCCTGGGGACCCCAGACTGTTTCAGCATCCTTGCCCCAGCAGGTCACACCCCTGCAGTTTCTCCTTAGGGTGGTGACACAGTGACCAGCAGCCTTCCTGTGTTACCACTGGGGCACAAAGGAAGAGAACACACTTTCAAACCAACAGTCAGTATGGCAGTCCTGTGGACCTTATGGCCTTGCTTTGTCTGATAACCTAACACACTGCCAGGTGCAAGGTTGAGTGCTCCCTGTTATCCTCCAAGCAGCTGCTCCCTGCTGTTCATCTTCTGTAGCAGGTTTAAAAAAAGACCCATTCCTCAGTCTTTGTGGTTTCCTGTGAGTGTTCAGCAAAGTAGTTTAGTAGTAGGCTGGAGAAGGCAGCATCATCCAAGGTAGGAGCTTGGACACYGTTAACAACCTGCCCTGTCTGTCTGTTGAGTATTGGCTGACTGAACTTTGCTACTTCCCTTTCCATGTGTCACTCTTATGGACACCTCCCATTAGGTTAAACTGACATACCTATGCAGTAAAGAGCTTTTTGAGTATGTACAGTGCTCAGGGATTAGTATGGGGCTGGTCTGTCTGCTTGTGTGGGCTCTGAAAGATGTGACACCTAYCAGAGGGATCAGTGATGTGCAGTGATCTACATGGTTCATGGCTGTTGTGAGCAAAGCTGTCCCATGCTCTGCTGTGCAGACAGCATCACGTGTCAGCCATGTGGTGTAATCCTTTTACACTGGGGGAGTGCTGTGAAGGTTTTGGGGAGCATCAGGCTCACTTTTTGGCACCACTGTCCAGGACTATTAAGGGGGTTCACTGGTTCAGAGGGCTGGTGAACACGACCTACAGGGTTTTTGAGTCCATATGAGACAGCACTGAGGAACACATATGAGCTTTCAAGAAATGTGTGAAAGAAAGACAGGAGTTCTCCAGGACTGTTGTGGATAGGGCAAGAAGTAATTTGGCTTAAGATGATGCAAGGGAGTTTGGCTTTCTATCGGGAGGGACTTCCCCAAGACTGGGTAGGGAAAAATGTATGAAACAGTGGGACTGACTGAGAAGGAGACTGTGGAGTACCCACTGCTGGTGACTTTTTTTTGGTGATCAGGGTGCATGGTGGTTTGTCAGCAATGGTAATTACAGCGGAGCCTGCCTTAAGGCTGAGTGAAGGATAAAGGACTCCTAAGGTCCCTTCCAGCACTGTCTTCTGTGATTTCTGGCTTTGTTGAGGCAGGTGGATTTTGGAGCAGAAGAGCCTTGTGGAGAAGGATTGTTTGAGGTGATCCAGAAGGTGCTGCTCATCTTCCCATGGGGAATAGTAAGATGAAGGAGGAATTGCCACTGCAGAAAACATACAGGTTTCTTTTATTTTCTATGTGCAGGTTTGAACTCCTTCTTCCTCCTCTGCCCTTTCTCAGTGCTGCTTCTGCTATGGGATGCTGTGACAGCCTAGTTGAGCTCAGCAGAACCACCAGTGCACACTGATGTTCATTTCTAATGCTAATCGCTGTTCCTGCTCTAGGGTCTCTGCTGCTCTAGTGGAAGGTAGAGGAGGATGGGGAATGTCATGCTGCATATGTTACCAGCCAGGACGGGCTTTGCAGTGCCCGTGTTTGCTGTTGAGGGCCAAGGGGCTTTTGAACGACAGGGATTGGAGCTGGCAGTGCAGTCTTGAGGCAATTTTTAAGGGATTTGGAGGGGTCCAGCTTGCAGCCACAATTCTCCTTGTCCACATGGTGCTTAGGGAGTCCCTGAGGCACAACACCTAGGCTGAAGGGGACAGTTCTCGTCCTCAGCAGGTTCTTGTGGGGAAAAAAAATAATTAAAAATCCTGAGTCTGAGATTACTTTTGCTGCATTGCTAGCCTGTAGCTCTGAAACAATGCAAGCTGGATTGCAGAAACTGAGCTATATGCTCCCACTTTACTTTGCACATGCTCTGGGCGCGTCTGACTCAGTGCTGTGCTGATTCATAGAATCATTAAGGTTGGAAAAGACCTCTAAGATCGAGTCCAACCATCAACCCAACACCACTATGCCCACTAAACCATGTCCCTAAGCGCCTCATCTACACGTCTTTTAAATACCTCCAGGGATGGTGACTCAACCACTTCCCTGGGCAGCCTGTTCCAATGCTTAACCACCCTTTCAGTAAAGAAATTTTTCCTAATGTCCAATCTAAACCTCCCCTGGTGCAACTTGAGGCCATTTCCTCTCGTCCTATCGCTAGTTGCTTGGCAGAAGAGACCAACACCCACCTCACTGCAACCTCCTTTCAGGTAGTTGTAGASRGCRATAAGGTCTCCCCTGAGCCTCCTCTTCTCCAGACTAAACAGTCCCAGTTCCCYCAGCCGCCCCTCATCAGACTTGTTCTCCAGACCCTTCACCAGCTTCGTTGCCCTTCTCTGGACACGCTCCAGCACCTCAATGTCCTTCTTGTAGTGAGGGGCCCAAAACTGAACACRSTRTTYGAGGTGCGGCCTCACCAGTGCCGAGTACAGGGGGACGATCACCTCCCTAGTCCTGCTGGCCACACTATTTCTGATACAGGCCAGGATGCCGTTGGCCTTCTTGGCCACCTGGGCACACTGCTGGGTCATATTCAGCCCATATTCAGATTGAACTCACTAAAATGGCAGAAAGCAAACAGGGGGGGGGGAGAAAAGCATGAATATTCTTTTTCTGTCTTTCATCTTTCCAGACTAGCAATTTTAAACACTTTGAGCTGTGCAGGGGAGAGCTGAGATTGGGTGGCTGGAGGCAAAAACAGGATCGCTATGGAAGGAAGAGCAGGGACAGGTAGTGGGTATAGAGAGACTTTTCCTAATAGTAGTCACAGTGCAAAATACACCTTTGACTGCACAAGTCAAGCAGGGGGTCTTACAAGCATGTTGCACTAACATCTCAGGCTTCCAGAAAAAGGAAAGTTGCAAAATTTTAATAAACAGTGCTGGCAGCAGTCTGGGGAGCAGGGTTTGCCTTCCTGCCCTTTGGAGAGCCATTAGGTGAGGGCRGGAGGCGTGATTCATCTTGGAGCTGGTCATACACCGCCTTGCCTTTGGAAACAGCGGAGCTGACGGTCGGGCAGGAAGGAGGAATGCACTCAGCACTTGGGACAGTGCCATTGTCATCGCATCTTCTCTATGGCTGATGTTTAATGGGAAAAAAAAAAAAAAAAAATTAAAAATCCTTGAATAAAAAACCCTAAAGAAACCCCTTGAGTATCCGGGGAAAGGGGCTGGGTTAAGCTTTTTGTTTATGGAAATGTGTGAGTAGCTATTCTGTGCTCACTTTCCCCTTCCTCTTATTCAAATAAGATAACACTGCCCTGTCTCAGCTGAATATTTTTAGTATTCGCCTGCACCCTGCCAGGCAAAGGACTTCTGTGGTTAACTAACAAGATAAAGCTGCCAGCCTCAGTGTTCAGCAAATGACCTCAGTTCTTAATCTTCTTCACTGAAAATAACAGGTTACTGTATGAAACGTTGCAGAGAAAATGCATCTGAACAACTGCATAGTGTTTTCAATAAATCCTGGTTTCAGGTGGATGAAAAATGTTGTGAGAATTTCTTTCCTTACATTTTTGGCATGATTTCTTGGGAGATGGTTGAGATTGTGTGTTGGTGTGGTTCTTTGTTCTTACTCGGTAACTTTAGAGCCCGTTGCCCCATTTGAAGCAAGCTAGATGCAGATCTTGGAGTTATTTTATCTTACGAATTATTCTTATTGGAATAACAGTTAATGACTAGTATTAAGGTCCTATAAATTCCATGAGTAATTAGTTGGTATTGGAAGTCAGAGAATTGATGCAAGAGGCCAGTGTGGAATGTGAAATCCTTAAGAACCAGGATTTGCTGGGTCTGCTGTTCTGGATTTGCTTATTTCCATGCTAGACAGAGCCAAGGGGACTCGAGCATGTCCAGCAATGACTGGAAGTCAAAAGGCAAAAAATATATCAAGGGAGATTTTCAAATGCATTTTAGTTGTGTTACTTTTTTTTTCCAGGTGCACCAGATTTTTTCTTTGCCCTACCTCCAAATGAGGCCATGTCCTCCTATTTCCTAGATTCTTTCTTCTGAAAGAAAAGTCATTTTTCATGTAAATCCACCTTGCATCTGTGACTAGGACATGCTGCATGTTATTTCACATGAGATTTCTGAGCAGTTGTCGATGATGAGGCTGAACTGATTAAACTAAGTCCCCAGTTTGGTTGCCAATTAAACAACAAAGACTTGGCCAAACTTCCCAAATGTGGCTTAGCCAGCAGCTACATTAGCTGAATCCCTTTGATTTTTCTACTGATTTCAGCCACCTTTCCCTTGCAATGGGCCAGCCTGGGGCTATAGACAGAAGCAAATTGCAGACATGACTTTTTATCTCACATGCACTCACATCCATTAGGTGATGGGGTGGAGGCATCTTTCAGACAGACATGCACAGATGCCTGAACAGCCAGGTGTAGCAAAATGGAGGTTGCGGGGAGGAAACAAGGATTTGCAGGGAGACCTTTGAAAAGGCTGTGATTAGTTGTGTGGGGGCTGCTGACCAGCTTTGAGCCCTTTGGAAGACGTGGACATCTGTGGAGCACTGTCCCAAGAGGAAGACTGGGGTTTTTGAACAGCTATAGCTCATCCTCAGGTAGAAAAATCTTGCAAAGTGAGCGGCACTGCTGCAGTACCAGCCCAGCTCGCACCGTATCCAGGTAATGAGAACTTATTATGCCAACTTACAGCCTCAGCTATATGTCCACTATGCTTCACTCATCTGCTTCTCCTTCCTGTGATCCTTGCCTAAGAGGGACTTGTGACTGTGGTGATAATTATATCTCTCTCTATATGTCTTCATATTCTGCTCCTTGAAATGTCTGAAAGCTTCCTCTTTGATGTGATTCTGCTCACCAGAATACATTATACTTTCCCAAAACAAGTACTGTCCTTGTTATAATTATTGCAGAAGTGCTGAGCGTTTTCAAGTGCTTTTCATCATCCCCAAATGTGGAAATAGATGACTTGGCACTTTCTTTTTACTGCCAGCTGCTAAAGAGGCCAGTTCTGGATTAGTAGAGCACAGGCGAATCCATTGCAAAGGAAATGTCTGTGGTGGTTGTACAGCACTGGTATTGTTTATGGACCATGACTGTGTAATGCTGGAGATTGTGGTTTCTCTCCTCCCCTGTATGTAGACTGTTTTTTCTCCTTTCACTTGGTTTCTAATTGCAATCAGTACTCAAGAGCAGGTGCTGGCACTGGGCCCCAGTGTCTGGTAGAAGAAATGGTCCTTCACGCTGTCGGTCATCTCACTTGAGGCAGCTATAAGGAAGCTTCAGGGGTTGTTGGATGTCTTCATCTCTCTTCCAGTGAGAAGCATCAGTGAAAAACCTCTGGGCTTCAATTACCCCTCGGCAAAGGGTCAGCATTCAGATTATTAATTGTTTGATGGACCAAGCTAACCTGCCGGTGGGGTGGGACCTGTGTGCTAGGTGCTGTACAAATAAAGGGCAGACTGATGCTGTGTTAATAGTACTCTTAAGTGCTTGTCACAGTCCAACACTTGTCATCTTCATTGTGGAGGAATTCCTGGATTCTTAGAGCAGATATTTGCTAATTAATAATTTTCATACCAGTAGAAACTAACAGTAGTAATCATCATAGAATCATAGAATCATTTAGGTTGGAAAAGAGCTTTAAGATCATCGAGTCCCACTGTTAACCTAACAACTAACCTAACCTAACTGCCAAGCCCACCACTAAACCATGTCCCGAAGTGCCACGTCTACACATCTTTTAAATACCCGCAGGGATGGTGACTCTACCACTTCCCTGGGCAKCCTGTTCCAATGCTTGACAGCCCTTTTGGTGAAGAAATTTTTCCTGATATCCAATCTAAACCTCCCCTGGCWYAACATGAGGCCGTTTCCTCTCTTCCTATTGCTTGCTACCTGGGAGAAGAGACCAGCACCCACCTCGCTACAACCTCCTTTCAGGTAGTTGTAGAGCGCGATAAGGTCTCCCCTGAGCCTCCTGTTCTCCAGACTGAACAACCCCAGATCCCTCAGCTGCTCCTCATAAGACTTGATCTGTCCTGGAGATTTTAAACTGAGGTAGACATCATCTAAGCTAACCAACGTAACCAAGACCAGGCAATTCTGCTTAAGGGGGCTCCCCTACCAAGTGTTTGAACCAGACTTTTTTTCTTTATTTTTAAAAAAAGGCTTGGTTTTCAGAATTGTACTCACATTAGCCTGTGACTGTCTACAGATGAATTTCTATCTCCAGAMTGTAGCTTCTCTCTTCAACTTCTAACAAAAGCATTGAGAGCTACTTGCAATAAATCAGTATTTCAAATTAAATCCCCAATGAGAATTCTCAAGAGAAAACGACTCCCCAGAGAGTTTAATTCAATTTGTTGTCCTTAGAAGGAAAGCATACAGCCTATTAATTTAGGGAATGGGACATAGGCTTTGCTGAGCTGCACAAACATGTTATGAATACAGTAAAGCCAGAAAATTCTTTGCATGCAATTTAAAAAAAAAAAAATTTCACTAAGCCTTTAATAAACTAATTAATCACTAAGGAAGACTAATACACTGAAACAGAGAAACTTCTCTACCTGGATTTATTCTTTGCAGTGAGCCACTTTACCTGAAGACATTTGTGGTTTGCTGGAGAAACTTCTCCTTCTGGTTAATGCTACTTTATAAAAATAGCCCTGGCCCTTAGTAGCTGGAAGTGTTCAAGTGTCAGATTTAATAATGATACATCAATTTGGCTGATGAAAGACAGTACCTCTTCCTAAAAGCAAGATTTTCTTGCAGAAGATTTGCAACTTATTAAAAAATAGACTTATCTCAAATGAGGAATGTTGCCAAATGAGTTTGATATTGCTCGCTGCTTTGGGATTCTCCAGGGGACAGAAAATCCTGTTTTACTTGCCGGCTTAAACTTCTCTTGAGACTAATGAATATTTTTACTACAAGACCARTAATGTTGCATCAATAATGTTGACCCCTTTCCCTCTGTCCTGGTTCCAGCTGGGACAGAGTTAACTTTCTTCCCAGCAGCTGTGGGGTGTGTGCTGTGTTTTGGGTTTGGTACAATAGGAGCGTTGATGGCCCATTGATGTTTTGGGTGKTGCTGGGTGGTGCTTGCACCGGRCACTTTTTGGCCTCCCATGCCCTGCCAGGTGCATGGGAAGCTGGCAGGGGGAGCATAGCCAGGGCGGTTGACCCAGCTGGCCGATGGGGTATTCCATACCATGCGACGTCATGCTCAGTATAAAAACTAAGGGTGTGGGGGGGGCTCTGGGGCTGGGACGGGCTCCTGTATCGGGCATGTCAGTTCGGCGGGTGGTGAGCAATTGCATTGTGCATCGCCTGCTTTGTATATTCTATTGTTGTTSTTGTTATCACTGTTATTATTACTGTTCTACTTTGCTTTATTTCAATTATTAAACTTTTTATCTCATCCCGTGAGTTTTCCTACTCGTGCCCTCCCGATTCTCTCCCCCATCCCACCGGAGCGGGGGGGTGAGCGAGAGCGGCTGCGTGGTGTTTAGGTGCTGCCAGGGTTAAACCACGACACCCTCCTCTTGTTTTACTGCTGCCAGATGAAAAGAAGATGGAGGCCAATTCTGACACATGCCTCCAAGGTTTAGGGATGGTGGAAGCCACCTGATGTTGGTTCGCAGAAGTTCATTTTGTTGTTAATAGATGCTGGTTTGGCCTTTATTAACCCTTTCATACTGAATTTCTTCGGAATCTTGTTCTGTACGCTTCTGGCTGTTCATTCACATGTTTCAGACACTAGTTGCAATAATGCTTCTTTCAACCTCATTTTCTCAGGATATGAGGAAGTAACGTTGCTGTCATTGCATGTGTGTGTGTGGTGCTCGGCTCATTTTCTTCAGAATTTTGAGTCTCTTGGAATCTCAGTTGAATTCAGATTCAAATTCAAAGAGATTGTCTTTTTGCTAGTTCTGTGCATACAGCAAGCAGGGTAAGGAGGGAAGTGTTCAGCATCCGGCTCTGGGCAAGTCTAGTGTGTGAGCTCAACCCTTCTTAGGCATCAGAGGAACAAGAAGCAGATAGTCCTTATCCGCTTTCTAATGACAAGAAATGCTTCAGTCTGAGTTCACATCATCTTGGATACCAAAGCTAAATAATTGCAGGAGACAAAACTGCAGGAAACTAGGATTTCTGTTGGGAAAAACACTTCTGATTTTCCCAAATTGTTTGTTTTATTCTATCACAGTTATTTTTATGTGCCTAAGCTTTTTGTGGGTTGTGTGCATGTGTAATGAAGAAATAGTGATGTTATGGAAAAGCAGGTGGGTCATATTTCTCTCCAGGAAGAAGAGCAAGAATCCTGTCGTTCCTGAAGTTTCTGAATGATTATAGCACAAAGATTGATACCATCCCTGTGGATGCAGGAACAGGTCTTGTGTGCAGGAATGTCTGTGTAAGCCTGGGGAAAAGGGCTGACTTTCCTGGGGCTGGTGCTCTCCTTGTTCATATCAGGGCTTGTTCTGAGCCCCACTGTAGCAGTCCAGAGCAGTGTGAGTGGTGCTTTAAAATCATTTTACAGATGAGCGACTTTTCTTCACCACAGAGCTGACCTGGATTTGATTAGGGATGTTGTCTCTGACTTGAACCCTGCCTGTATATGCACACATGGTCAGCAGAGCCATATCAGCTTGAGGAGAGAGGTGCTTTCATCATCAGATGGTTGGCACGCAAGGGTGATGGCTGTGGCATGATCTTTAATGACAGTGACTCATCAGGTTGTCATGGACATCTCATTGCTTTGCCTATGACCACTTCTCTCAAGCAGAGGTGAAGGTGGGAGCGATAATGTGTGATGTTGAGTGAAATAGCAGCCAGAAGAGGAATCTGTTGTTTTCTTTTGTAAGGTCATTTGCTTTAATATTTAGCTGGGATTAACCTAACTGCATCAGCTTGGGGTATGGTGTCCCTCCTTCCAAATGATGGCATCTTGTTGTCAAGACTTTCTTGGGTATCCTGAAAGCCCTGAAAGTTACCTGCTCTGGAGAAGTGACAGTTGCTGGCTTTTAGATTCACTACCTGAGTTGGGATTTCACTGGTAAGTGTGATTAACGGGGATGCTGAGGCTGCTAAAAATTCAGCAGCACATTTGGGCACAGTGGCACTCCTCTGGATTCAGAACGTAGGCCTGGAAGGGACCTGTTTGAAGCCAGTGCTGTAGCATGGCTCATGCTGCTTTGCGTGGGGTTAAGTAAAACTGGGAGCTCGGTTTGTTTGCTCTCTGAGGAGCAAGTTGAATGCGGTCTTGGAAGAAGCTGTTAGGGCTATCTGTTTTGTGCCTCATATTTGCATTCTTCATCTCTGGTGTTCTGCTGAGGAATCAGTTATTTAGCAGAGCTTGGAAAAGACAAGGGAACCATATCACAATGATGCTGTGCTGCTTTTGAATGGTTCAAGTCAAACAATAATTTAAATTCTGATGCGTGATACAGAGCTGCATCCCAAAGCTGTGCTCAGCACAACAGAGGTAGGTAGTTTCCCCCTGCCCACACTCACATGCAGTACCTGGGATCTGCTTTGTGTCCCACAGATTTCAGAGAAGTCTTTAGGTGGCTTTAAGTTATTCCAATATGTTGTGGTGCCTATGGATCCCCCTTCACTCCTCTTCCTTGGTGAGAAGGTGGCACAGAGTCCTGTCTGCATTCTTCATGCAGGATGTAACAACTCCAACTTTAGTTCTGTTTTACATTTCTGTTGTAGCAATAAGGAAGGACTGAATGCAGATTGGGATGTAATATTTAAAGCTATTGCTGGAAATCCACCAGGAACCCACTGAGCCACAGAACAACGAAACTGGGAGAATATTCCACTGTGCTTACCTCTGGTCTTAGGCTTTCTGCTGGACATCACTGTTGGCCCTTGTTGGAGATGGGTTTCCTGCCTAGATGGACCTTTAGTCTGACATGGTAGGGTTGGTCTTGTGTTAACTTTCACTTGCCMAAGGCAATGTTAATCCCTGTTGTGAACAGGGTTTTAAATGTTTTGGAGTTTTAATTGCCACTTTGTTCAGTGCATGTTATTTTTTGCTAGATGCACTTAGTGATACCATACAACAGGCTAAACAGAAGTGGTAGTGGGTAGAAGTAGTTTTGTGCTGAGAGGCGTGGTGGGTTGACCCTGGCTGGATGCCATGTGCCCACCAAGCCGCTCTATCACTGCCCTCCTCAGCTGGGCTGGGGAGAGAAAATATAATGAAAGGCTGTGGGACAAGATAAGGGCAGGGAGAGATCACTCAGCAATTATCGTCACGGGTGAAACAGACTCGATTTGGGGAAATGAGTTTAATTTATTACCAATCAAAATCAGAGTAGGGTAATGAGAAAATAAAAACTAAATCTTAAAAAAACACCTTCCTCCCACCCTGCCCTTCTTCCTGGGCTCAACTTCACTCCCAAATTCTCTATCTCCTCGCAGGGGGAGGGGAAACGGGGGTTGTGGTCAGTTCATCACACATTGTCTCTGCCGCTCCTTCCTCCTCACTCTCTTCCCCTGCTCTAGCATGGGGTCCCTCCCACGGGAGACAGTCCTCCATGAACTTCTCCAACGTGGGTCCTTCCCACGGGCTGCAGTTCTTCGTGAACTGCACCAGYGTGGGTCCCTTCCACAGGGTGCAGTCCTTCAGGAACAGACTGCTCCAGCGTGGGTCCCCCGTGGGGGTCAAAGTCCTGCCAGCAAACCTGCTCCAGCGTGGGCTCCTCTCTCCATGGGGCCACAGGTCCTGCCAGGAGCCTGCTCCAGCGCAGGCTTCCCACGGGGTCACAGCCTCCTTCGGGCATCCACCTGCTCTGGCGTGGGGTCCTCCAGGGGCTGCAGGTGGATATCTCCTCCACCGTGGACCTCCACGGGCTGCAGGGGGACAGCCTGCCTCACCAGGGTCTTCATCACGGGCTGCTGGGGAATCTCTGCTCCAGCGCCTGGAGCACCTCCTCCTCCTCCTTTACTGACCTTGGTGTCTGCAGAGTTGTTTCTCTCATATATTCTCACTCCCCTCTCCCGGCTGCTGTTGCACAGCAGTTTTTTTTCCCCATCTTAAGTATGTTATCCCAGAGGTGCTACCACCGTTGCTGATGGGCTCGGCCTTGGCCAGCGGCGGGTCCGTCTTGGACCCAGCTGGCATTGGCTCCATTGGACATAGGGGAAGCTTCTAGCAGCTTCTCACAGAAGCCACCCCTGTAGCCCCCTGCTACCAAAACCTTGCCATGCAAACCCAATACAGGAGGATAACTTTTACAGGCTATATGATCTTTTTCACCTTTTATTTGAGCTCTGAAGGTCTGTTAGACTTTAGAGATGCTGTAGGACATGTCCTGACAGGACTTTTTTCTTTTGGGAAGGGTTTATCCCTAGAAATGGAAGTATTTTGTGTGAACAGATGTTTGGCTTTCCACCCGGTTGGTGTTTCTAGCAAATTCCTTATTCATGGAGTTGGACACTGGTTTTAGCAGATACTCTGACCTGACAGGGACTGGCTGTTCTTTGCTTTCCTTTGTTTTATTTTTTCATGTTGAATGGTCTTCTGCTCATCCTGGTGCAGACTGGGAAAACTTCCAATGGGCAGGGAAACTGCTTCCTGCACAGCCCATTTCACAAGGCCAGTGCCTTTTGCAAGGCATTTCTTCATTCTGTCTATAGCATAGTTACATTTTTCCCCGTACCTTTGGCTTTACCAGGAATTATGGTAATGTCCAGTCACTGTTTACAGTGTTTTATTCATAAGGAGGCCTTGTGACTGCAGGGGAACCTTGCCTCATGAGGACTGTGTGTCTTCAAGGTATTTTAATCAGTTAGCAATGCTTTCCTCCCCTCCTTTGTAAGCAGATAACATGCATATGTGGATCAAGCATTTTTTTAAATTTTTTTTTTTTTTTCTTCTTCAGCTACGTTTTACACTTTCAAGATTGCATGTGGCTAGCTGGATGCAAGTAGCTTTCAAAGACCTGTTTGTGAACCGGAGAACAGTTCAGCCTTGGATTGCTGAGGGCTGGGCCTCGTGAGCTTTGCATTGTGGAGCAGTTCAAATGTGTCAGGTCACTAGGCTGACTGAGGATTCAGGCAGGAGATGCACTTGAAATAGGTCTCCTCCCAGCTGGGAAGCAAGAGGTGGTACTTCTGCCKTGGCTGGATAATACACAGTATCCACATCATGTGGTGTAAACATCACTTACTGCCTCAGAGATGGCTTTTTGGTGACCTGGGTAACTTAAACAGAGGAAACAGCACTCTCAAACCTCCCTAGGCTTTTTGTGGTGCTGCCTCCGCTGCTCCATCCCTTTGGAGGGGCAATCTGACCTTGTCTCTCAGAAACAGCTTACTGCTTGGGCTTGGCACTGTTTTAAACCCAGTCAGTTCAGTGAGCCAGTTAACGAAACAGGCCCACAAGCATGGTGCAGCTGAAGGGAGGAAGCAGTCAGAAGGGAGAGCATGGCATGAATAAATGTACTGGAAGGGATGGAAACACTTGAAACTGGCTTTTCTGCCAAAACCAGCACCTTGTCAAACTGTCCCTAGAGCGTGAGTCAGATCTCTGCAGCGTGGCTGGGCTGGATATGGAAAACAGATCCACAAGSTGCTGTGGCTTGTCTTGACTGTGTCCCAGTGCGGTCACCGCTGTGGCAAGCCAACAGCTCAGCTGAGCTAAGCAACCCAACAATGACTGTGGTAGCACCAGTCACAACAGCTCTCGGACATTCACAGGAGGTAGTTTGGTTTATATATAATTTATCTTGTTTGCAGGCAGGGAGCTTGCTGCCCTGTCAGCTGCAGCAGGGAATGGCTCCGTGCTGGGAGTTTCACTTTGGACTTCAAATGCAGGTTTTGAATGCTCTGAATGCTCCTCTTCTGCGCTGAATTCAAACTAGTTTCTTGAGTCTTTGGGTCTGACTGTTACCTGTGGTTCGCAAAACTTGTCACATCTGAACAAAGTAGGGTTGAAGTGCTCCAGAGAATCTAATCTGAAGAGAAGTGCAACGCTGGTTTGTAAGGGTGTGGGTGACAATGCCAAATACAAAGCACTGGAGAATCCAGCCTGCTGTCTTTCAGCATTTCTTAGAAGATGAGCACACAGGTGTGATATACAGGACTGGGTTCAGTGCATGTGCTCAGATTTGTCTGCATTTAAACATATAGTTCAGTGTTTGCTGTCCTGTTCTCTGCTGCCCTGGTGAGGCTGGGACTTGTGTGGCCTGAAATGCCTTGCATGTCACTTCAGCAATGCAGGACCTATTGCCTTCTTGCTGTGGGAATGCGTACCAATTTCACACCCAGTGTATGAGATGTGGAAGCTCTAAAAGAGTAATGCAGCTCCCCTGATGCTAAACATTTTGCAGTGTCTGTGGGTTGTACAGAGATAATGGATAAGGTGAAAATAATGTGTATTTAGAGAAGTTTGACCTTCTATTGCTGCCTGCCTTCCTTCTAGGAAGTCCAGCTGCAAATACTCAAATGGTCCCCACTGGTGCTTGCCAGCCAAGTACTTTTTGAATGAAACAGTGAGTGTCTGCTTACTCCTGAATCCCCAAGTAAAACCAGCAGGGACGAGTAAAAAACACCGCTGAAAATTCATATAGGCTTTACTGGACTTTTCAGTAGGCTCTACACTCTTCAATTGTTGCTTACAGAAATTTTCCACTTAATAGAAATACCTTGGTTGTGTGGGCTAAAATAATGTAAGACTACAAGGGCACAGGGTATAACTGCAGTCTTTCAGCATCTCTCTGCTCCCGGGAGATGGTTGTGCTGATCTGAGCCAGCTTCTACAAGGTGTCTCTACTGATCGCAGGCTGTTCAGCAGGGCAGAGTCCCAGCTTAATCAAATAATCTTCAGTATATCTAGTATGATTGTCTATATCTGACTATTTATAGCCTGATACCATGTGCGTCAGGCACATGTCCCAGATTGTGTATGAGAGTATGTTTGATAATAGATTTACAACTGTGGGGAAGAAGTGTGGCGACAGGCATAGAATTTAGATGCCTCTCCGCTGCTGCTCTGGTTCATATTTGTGTTTCTTAAGGATGTTGTAGAAATGCAGGGGTGCTGCTACAGCAGCAGTGATAGCTATCTCTGAGGGCTTAATGTATTTACTTACAGGATGACCCTGTCTGTGATTGTACCCTTGACTGGAAGTGAGAAACGGACTAGCAGTCATTTCAAGAGATACATATACTGCTGTACCTGATTTTGGGGAAGATTTTTGCAGAGGCAGTGAATGCGGCTGGTACATGAACTTACATAGGATATGGGGCATACCAGGTGGATGTGTATGTTGCAGGCATACAGACATACCTGCGTGGTTTGTAATCCTCTATCACTTGCAATCGTGACATCAAGACTAGATGTCTTCAATTTGGCAACACAAAAACAAAGCTGAACTAAAGCAGAAAGCCCCAAATGAGACTCTGCTTTGTGTGAGCAGGCAGAACAGATTTTCCAATGGGATGGCTTGAAAGGCAAAGAATTGTAAAGATTGTAAAAATCTCCAAAGTTTGCTTCTGCCTTCAGCTATACAGCTGTGAGGCTTGGAGTGATGCCTTGTGACCCTCCTGCCTGCAAACTCTGAGGGTTTTTGCTTACCATCTTTATTTGTCATCTCAGTCAAGATGGCTCATCTTCGTAACAGCTGCGGACAACTGGTGAGACTGCAGGCAAATGCTTGAGTGCTCATTGCATCTGAATTAAGAGAGGGAAGATCTACGTACAGAGAAGGAATAAATGATACATAGACTAATTGTTCCCCCACTGCTTTCTGTTTTTCTTAGTCACAGGTGGAAAACTTCAGCTGTAGCTTGCGTATGACCACTTGAGCTCCTTCAGCTTGAAATGACAGGGAAAGAGCTTTATAAGGTGATTCATGGAAGATAATAGTTTTTCCAAAATTTCATGGAGATATGGAACTGTGGCAAAAGTGGAAGTAGGGTTTCTCCACTTGCGTAGAAAAGGGATAAATCTGTAGGAGAGCAAGGCATCATCTGTTCTCTTGCTCTGAGAACAGCTTGTTTTTTCAGAGATCTGTCCCTTCACATGGGAGAGCTTTGTCAAAAAAAAAAAAAAAAAAAAAAAAAAAAAAAAAGGGAAGAAAAAAAGTTAAAACTTCCTGCATAACCTGCAATTCCCACTGGTCCCAAATAAAATGAGATGTAAGCACCTTTAAATAGCACATGGGTAATCAGTCCTCAGAGTCTGGTGATAGCATCAGTAACACTGATTGGATTCAGGGAATTAAACAAAAGAACCAAATCTGTGTTGCTTTCATCTGCATTCGAGTGGCTGAGGAGAAAATCAATACTTGTTAGCTAAATAGGGACAATATTGTCAGTGCTGAAAGTTATTTTCCATTCTGTATTCTCTATTTAGAGCTTGCAAATGATCTTGGGTGTGCTCAGCCGAGCCTTTGCAGAGGAGACAAAGGATGATTTGGGGGTTAAGACTGGAAATGGGTCTGAGGTTTGGTTTTAGTTCTCTGCTGTTCCACAAGCTCGTCATGTGACCTTGGGAATATTCTTAAACTTTCTGTAAAGTTTAGTTACATGCCGCACTCATTTAGATGGGGAGCGATTGTGGGCTGGTAGTCTCTGTTTATGAGCAAGTTCAACTAAATCTATCTCCTTTTGTTCCTGGTGGACTTGGATCTTTCTCAGTTTTGGTTTGATGATGGTGTCTCATCCTTCAATGACTGGAGCTGCTATATGAGCTTGCTACTATCTAGTCCCACTCGTTAAGGTGGGAAATCAGAGGGGCTGCTAAACCTCTTTGTGACTCTGGCTGGTCATGGCCCAGAGGCCCCAGCTTGTCCCTTTCTGTAACTTTTCAATATAAACTCAAACAACTCTGCTGGCAGCCAGGAGAGGTCTCTGCTGTTTCTCTGCGCCAGCTATAATCTTCACCACCTTAACTGGCTGAACACTTTTCAGTGATTTATAATTAATAGAGACAGTTTCAAGGGTTTATGGCTTTTTTTTCACTGGTCCTGCCTATGCTGACAGTGACCTTATCTGCATTTAACTTTGCCTTCTGGATTCTTGAAGAGAAGCATCGATTTAAGCAGTCCAAAAGAAAGATGAAGCCATCGTTTTAGCTAATCTTCATGCAGAGGAGACTGCCTGCTCTTCCTGTCTTGGGTTTGAGAAATTCTATTATACTACAGCATATYTCTGAGGAGGGATTTGAGTGATGATGTTAGAAGCCCACCTTACACTAATTTTTACTCTTAATTGCACGTGATAAGCCTGCTGTCGGCAAAGCAGCATTTTCTCCTTGAAAAAGGAGTCCTGTCATTTGTTGTGCTGCAGCATGAAAAGTGTTTTGCAGTTTTCTCTCTGAGGAGTTTAACTATCAGTGTCTGYGGATTGGCGATTATTTCCACCTTGAACCCCACATACACCTGAGCCAGAGTTGTTGCTAGGAGGTTTATGGGAACTTTAGTCACAGTATTCCCCATGGACTTCTTGCAGTGCACCTGATAGAGTTGTGAGGTCTCTGATCACCAGTCAGTTCTTTGGGACATGCCTTTGGGTCTTCAATTTGTGCCTTCTTAAGAGGTTCCTGCCRAAATAATTCTCTTCAAAGACACTGAGCCCCTTAGTCCAAAGCCACTTGAGGTCTTAGAGCTCTCAAAAGCCTTCAAACTGTGGCATTTCAGCCAGTCTGCTACCTGCAGAATAATCTCATGTATTTCCCAAAAGACAGTCATAGCTAATCTCCTCTGAGACCTCATTAGAAGATGCAAAGATCTTCCTCTATGGACTTATGGCTTGGCCCTGTATCCTGGCAGCAAGAGGGTCCCTGCTAGCTGTCATTCATCTTTCTGTCCTGCCCTTCCCTTCTGGCAGATCTGCAGAGAGCTCTCTTAGGACTGCTGGGGACACCTGAACCAGGGTAGCCTCGGAGCACAAGGTGTTGTCAGGACAAACTCCTTTGTCCACACTTCTTCACAGCTTTCTCTCATGAGAGCTGAAGCTATGTTTCAGCTGACTGTCCCCCAGGGCAGGATGTGGCTTTCATCGGGAGACAACATCCTTACATCTTCCAGCCGAATAGCTGGAGTAGCGTGAGACATCTCGAGTTGTCCTGTCATAGACYGGGAGAGATCTGGTTGAGGTAGCTCTGGTGCAAGAACGTTTTGTGCTCAGCAAGGGAGGTGATCTCTGGTTGTCGTGTGATGCTTTGTAACATGGAGCAGTGCTGACGATTGAATGTTGCTTTGTCCCTGTGGACTGAGGTCAGGAGGGATGAGAACAGAGCAAGTGTCTCACAAAAAGCTCCTTGGTTTTTGTTGGAGAGACGCTGGATCACAAGATTGCTGGCACCTTCTGGAGTGCACCAGGATGCACCAAACCCTTTCTCAGAACTTACTGCCCTCATGGAGGAGGGAGGCTTAAAAATTTGGCTTTCTTTACATCTTTGGAGGAATGGTGGCTTCAGGGCCATTGTAAAATCTGTATGGTGAAGTGTATGGTTGTAGCAAATCCTCTTCCTGAAGGATCTATCTGACATCTTCTTTGGGGTGTAGAAAAACTGCCTGCAGTGTCACCCTGGAAGGGATATATTGCACCATATACAGGGCAGTGGCGGATCAGTGTTTTGAGGCTTGACAGGATTGCTGTTCGCTGTGCTATGCTGTGTGGCTTTGAAGAGCATACAGGTACAGTAACTGGCCTCAAAAAACTCTCTTGCCCTGCTGGCTCTGAGATGTTCTGCCTCTCATCTTCACAGGCAAAGCTTCTGCGCAAATGCACTATCTCTGCTGGAGCTCTTGCTCTTCGGGCTAATTCTCCTCAGCGTTTTTCCTCCTTTCCAGTTTCCCTCTTTTATTCTGTATTCTTCTTCCATGCCAATTTCTCCTGTTTCTCCCCTGCCTTTTAGTGAGTTTTTGTGGTATCTCTGCTTTTCCCTTCTTGTACCCTTTGGTATCTCCTTCCTTCCTGACCAAGTACTATGTGTCCTTTGTGCTAGCTTTTGCAATCGTTTCCTGACTGTGTCCACAGTCATTGAGGTGGGGTTTGTAAAGCTGTCTTTTCTTTAAAGTCAGTCCTGGGCCTGATGTCTGCCATGTGGTACATTTAAAACCTCTGGTTTTAAAAATCATTACAAGAAAGCCTAGGAGCATCTGCTTTGCTTTTACAGACAGAATGTCAGCAAACTGCTGGGTTGGCCAAAATGATGTGGTCATTAAACGACTGTGATGTTTTTCATTGTCAGGTTGAAGTTCTACCACTCGAGCCTAAAAATAAAGTGCTTTCAATTCTGCATGTGCAGGCAAACCGTCACTTTATGTTAAATGGATTGATTAAATGTTCTGCTTAAGTGTGCTCAGTGAAGCAAGTGCTACCAAAACTGGATCATCTTCTCTGCTGAAACATCCTTTTCATTCCTAAGACTTTTTTTAAGAAATCAGAGGGCCTATTTAAGCTGTCTTGAGCATTCAAAATTGGCTGAATTTCACCAAACTTGATCCTTTTCATGAAAGAATCACTTGCTATCCAGTATGCATAAATTTAGTAGTGGCTAAAACAAAGTGGTATCGGGTACATGGTGGAGCCTGCGCAGCAAGTTTACACTCTGCCTACATTCCTGCTGATGCCAATATAGTCCTATTTGTAAGTGAAGCAAGAATTCGGCAGTTGTTTCCATGCTGGCTAGACAGCCTGGCAGTCGGGGAGATCACTTGTACTTGGGTGTCATGAGGGCTGACAACTTCCCCAGCAGCTTGAGCTGCTGCAAAGCTTCCTTTTTAATTGTTTTTACAGCAATTGCACTCTTGAATTTAAACCTTTCTTCAGGCAAAGGTGGATGCGGGTGCAGGCAATTGCTAGCTGCACCACTGCTGATGGGAATGGGTACTGCTCTATCAAGTCAAGGTGGGCAATTACACCAACGTCAATGGAGTAACTCCTTGAACCAGATGACTGAAACTGCTAAACCTACCTGGTCAGAAAAATATGCTTTAAAGTCACAGCTCAAGCCTTCACTTCTTTTAGCCTTGGCTTGAAGCTTTGACTGGTATCTTAACACTATAACAAAACCAGTTTCTAGGAAGTGTGTTACTGCCTTCCTCATTTTTTGCTGCTTTTGGTAAAACAGATGGATTTCAATGTCTCCTTGGTGTAGCATTTGCTCTAGATTCCCCCACCTCACAGACACTTTCACAGGTTCTTTTCCCCGGAGAAGATAGATGACTGTGATCAGAAGACCTCAGACAACTTGCATAGCCCCTGCAAAAAGCCCCTTGGCCTTTGACTCATCATCAGAGCAGCGTTTCAGATGTGTACAACTGAGGTTTCAGGTGTGTACAACTTCTGATGAAGCAGCCCAGTCAACTGCACATACACAGTTGTTTTACAGCTAAATGAGCTGAGATGATTTTTATAAGCTGCTATTTTTTTGAAGATGGACACATTCTATTGTTTAAGGGCAGATTTTCAAATGGAATTGATTGTCATGTTGGCTTCTGAGTGAAAGGTGCCTGTGTCAAACTTAAGGGCTTTGGAGAAGTTCCTGCTCTAATATTTATGGCTGTATCCAGACAACTTAGGCTGCATTGACGTTGCTGTGTTAGTTTTTCTTATTGACTGAATAGGTCTTGTGGTCTTTATCAATTTAAGTGGAACTTGGGCCATCTTTGGCTTTACTTGGGCTGTTTAGTGAAAGGATAGAAACACCCAGGTGAGTCTTTGCTGTGCCACTTGAGGACCTCTGGTCCCATTGGACTTTCCTACAGTCCCCTTCGCAGCTAGAACAGGGAAGCTGGGCAGGGAAGTCCTTTGCTTTGACAGGTCAGTTATAGCTCTGGGCATCATCAGCTGCTCACAGCTCCCAAGCATATTTCTCGCAAAGCAGTGTCTGGGTGCTGGAGTACTGGGAGTTACCTGAATCTCCTGCCTGTTATTTACTAATGCTCAGGGAGGTCAGTAGCTTGCCTTCTCCTTTCACAGTTTGCTCATGCCATGTGTAGAGAATTAGATTCCAGGCTGTGTTTTCAGGTCGCTTCGTCCAAGTGTGCTATATCGTTTCCCTCTTTCCAGATTGAATTATTCTTTCTTTTTGAAAATTGAGTTTTCTGTACTATTATAACCTGTTTGGATAAAAGCTAGAAGAGATGAAACACTGCACAGTGTGCTGCTTAGATAGGACTTGCAGGGAGTGGATGTGTATATTGAGCTGGTGGGTGCTCTCCAAAGAGCCACATAAATTAGAGCAGCTGTTTAACTGCTATAAATTGCTCTGGCTTAGGTCAGGCTGAGATCAACTATGATTAGAGAATTGTAGAGCTGAGAACAGCTCCCTGATTTATGCTAAGAAGATTCTTCTGGAAGAAAAATTTGACTTGATATTTTTAATGTGTTCCTGAGACAAAAATGTCTAGGTGAGGGCTTGTTTCCTAACAGTTTGTATTAAATCTGTTGTTGATGTTCTGGAGCTTAAATATGTTTACAGCTTCTTTAATTGAAAGAAAGAATAGTCCCAGGATATTTTACAGATATGTCGAATATCAGCTATGATATCACAGCAATAAACACATCAAACTGTGGGCTACTGGAATCATTTATAGCCTGTGTATGCAGAGGCTTTGTACATCACTGGGCGTTGTGCCTGACAACTGCAAGGATGTTAATTATTATGCCATAATTCATCAGTTGAAGTATCTTGCAGCACTGTTATTAAGCCAAATTCCAAGGCCTTTGCTAGGTCATTAAGCAAAAAGTAAGTAAAGACTAATTTACTCCTTTATTAATCAATGAAATAAATACATTCTGAAGCCCTGTTTTAAAAAGCAATGTACTGCTTGGGTGAAAAGTTACTAAATTAAGTAAAAATGTGTAAAAAGAAGAATAAATAACTCTTCCCATCAGTTTAAATAATTTTTGGAAAATAATTATTATTTCTGCAGAGCCATATGAGCCCAGACCAGTTCCTAATGTGAGGAGCTACTAGGCTCACCAGAAACAATGAAGAATGTGCTGGAATTTTACCCAGTAAAGTCAGTCCTGTTCTTGATCTGTGATCTGTTCCCTTCCTCCTGTCTTGTAGCTCTGCTGTGGTATGCAACTGGGGACCCTCTTTACTGTCCCAGTGTAGACAAGACATCAGTTTTTCAAATCTCCCCATGCTCTGCTTGGGCTTACAAGCTTCTTGATCTTCTTGGCCTTGGTTTCAAGGCCTCAAGTTCATGACCTACCTTGGGTAAGACCCAGGCCTCAAAAAATGAGCTGTATGAGGGGTGGCCTTGGCCATCTGGAGATTATTTGGTCCCAGGTATATGAGTGACCTTGTTGTCAGTGGCACTGAGTCACTTCTCAAATCCCAGGATTTGTGTTATCCTGAAGTCCCTCTGCTCTCTCTGTGGCTCAGGTTAGTTTCTTCTTCCTTGGCATGTGACTGACCAGGGAGAGGCTGGTTTTCAGGCACGATTTTCCAGACCACTCCTGTGGCAGCAGCAGGAGCCAGGTCCTTCCCACTGGAAGCACTGGTCAACTCCCAGTTCAGCTCCCCAGACCTCATACCCAGCTCCTGAACCAAACCCAGCTCTGGCCTCTGGGCTCCCCTGCGTGGCCCATTGCTGCCGCCAGCAATGTTTTCAGTTGCCAGGGCCATCTCTAGGTTTGAATGCCTTTTGGAAGTGCCAACTCAATGGCTCTCCACAGGGACAGGAGATCAAATTTGGGAGCCTGTCAGCTGAGCGGCCTGTGGGGTTTCCAGTTTTTTTGACCTGCTTTTGCATCAGTATCTGGCAGGCTTAAATCCCACAGTACTGAAGAATTACAGCAAATACTTACTCTTCTTTCTGTTGTGCTGGCACCTGAGAGGCTGTCTCTGAAATGTGAAGCGTGTTGTGCTGAAGCACTGTTCATATGCTTGAATTTGAGACAGATCCTACCCCAAGAGTGTCCAATTCAAGTGGACAAGGAAGTTGCAGAGAGGTGAATATATTAGGACAAAGTCATGAAGGGTGTCTGTAGCAGAGGCAGATACTAAACAAAATCCTCATGAGCTCCCTTCCACTGCAGACCATGGTACCTTTTGTAAGCAGGCTGCAGTCTCATCGGGCTGGGCTGAGGGAGATACATTTTGTAGGCACATCATGTCTGCCATCACCCCACCAAACGAAGGGAAGTTGGAGAATGCTTTTGTTGCTTTCTTTTTTTACGTTACATAAGTATGTAAGCTGCTAAGATCATTAGAATGAACTTTTCCCCATATTTCAAAACCAATCACTTGTTTTGACATTTGCAATCTGGCTCTTCACTAGTGTTTTTCTGGTGGTTGTGTCAAAACGAGCAGCCTGCATTCTCTCATTCTGTTTACGTGACTTGAAAAGAGAAGTTTGGGCATCTGTTAAATTCCCATTGAGAGACAAGTGCTGAAATGTGAGCTAGGTAAGATTTCATGCATCTTTCCGAATATTTGTAGTTCAGTGATTTAAAGTGTATAATCAAGTTTGTTGGGCAAGAAATGCATTCCAGCCTCTTCCTATTGCCGTGGGACAGCTGAGGAGGGAAGCACTAGTGGGTAAACAGAGAACTGCAGTAGAGACAGAGCAGGGGACTGACGATGGCTGGCTGGTACTGGAGGCAGTTTCTCTTCTACTGAAGTGTCTATTTCTGGCTCATGCATATTATGGCACAGATATTTCCCAGAAGATAATGTGGCTTTTATTTGAAGCCGGCTCTTTCTGCTGACTCCAGGTGGAAAGCCAAGGTATTTGGGTTATGGACTTACATGTGCAATTCACCTTCAGTGTAATAGGGAACAGGGGCCCAGTTCTGCTCTGGGTTTTATGTAAGGCTGAATCCTGCAATTAGCATGGCCAACCTGTGGCTTTTGAGCCACATGTGGCTTAAGTGCAAC
Source organism: Phoebastria nigripes (assembly GCA_035582835.1). Lineage (NCBI taxonomy): Eukaryota > Metazoa > Chordata > Aves > Procellariiformes > Diomedeidae > Phoebastria > Phoebastria nigripes. Next base: position 4,098,513 of record JAYKAV010001445.1, on the reverse strand, counting down.
ACAAATGGGGTGGCTTTGTGCAGCTGGCAGTGGATCTATGCTGAAGGAGGTCTTATTGGATGAAGAGGGAGATAAGACACCATTGACCAGGGACACAACGGCAAGGCCAGCCCAACATCATCCTGTAGCATGGGTGGGGAGCAATGAGCCTTCGGGGAGCTGCCGACCCCTGCTTGTGAGGCCTGTTTGGACATCACCTTGTCTTTTGCTCTCTGAAGAACATAGTCGCTGGATCTCAGCTAAATGAAAGTCTGGGGTATGCTGCCCGCAACGCTGGCCTCCCTGTGGTAATTCATTGCTGTTCAATTACAGTGGAGTTGTTTCGAGTAGGCTTTACAAAGTTAAGTATGGGATGGTCGGATGCTATCATCTATAGGGAGGGATTGTACAAGGCTAGCTGGCCAGTCAGGCAGGTGCTTTTTGCAAAATCCAGAGTTGTCCCAGGGCTGCTAATGATCCTTTTTAGCTCTGGAGAGCACAGCAAGGCTGGGACACTGCTGACTCCTTGCTGGGGCTCCTTGCGCTGAGAGCAGGGAGATTTGTGCTGCAGACAGTTGCTGTGAGGCTGTCAGCTGTCTGAGGGTGTTCTGATGTGCTCTCAGGATACCTCGTCTGCCACTCTGTGGCTGTTTTGTGACAGCAGAGATGCACCAAGCAGCCGGAGCCAGGGTCAGAGTCTGTGCAGGGACTCTGCACTGCAGTTTAGGAGTTGTCGCTATTTATCTCTTCAGAGCTGCAGTCAGAGACCAGAACAAACTTTAACTGCTGTATAGACAAGAAGGCACACCAGATCAGACCTACGATTTGTCTTCAGCTGGGTTCAGCTTCAGATTTGTCAGAGAAAAATATTTGGAAGCTAGTCGCCAAATGCTGGATACATTAGTATTTTGTCTATCATGAACAAATAAGCTGCGGGAAACCGGGGAATACATGTGAAGGAGTCTGGTACTATGGTGCAGAAAGGTCATGTTCTGCCAATGTGAGCAGCACATGGGAAGAAAAAATAACAGTACAGAACATGGTTAACCTTGGTCACAAATGAAGTGCCTAGAGCTGAAATCCATCACTGTTACAGCTCGGCAAGTGGAGAGAGAAATAGGGAAACTGTATAAATAAGAAAATCCAGTTGCAGCAGCTGCTGTTGTGCCAGTCCTGTCCTCTCCGGCTCAGTGGAAAGTATGTGAGCTAAATCCAGGGACAGCCTTGATGGATCCCTGTGTGTGCCTGTTCCCCTCTGCCTCCTTTATACCCATYCAAGTGCTGCTGTAAGGCTCACTGCCCTGGCGTGGTGCAGCTACTGTCTCTTTGTTCTTTTTAGCTCCTTTCCTTTCCACTGCCTCAGATGTAAATTATGTGCCTGCCCTTGTAAGGGCTCTGCTGACCTGTCCATGTCCTGTCTGTGATCTCCTGGCTGTCTTTTCTCTGCAGAGCTGCTCTTCATTCCTGTTTAAGACAACCTCTCACAAAGTACCCTCATACTTTCCCCTCTGCTGCCCTTTGCACGAGGGAAGCATCCTCTAAGCAGCCACATCCTTTCTGCTTGTTTCTCAGACCTCTGCTTAAAAATCACATTTCCTGGTGTGCCTCCCAACCTCCACAGCAAGTCCTGTAACCCAAAGGCAAACTCATGGGACTGTTTCTCAGGACTGACCAGATGCTCTGCTTTGTGTCTCTGTTCTTACTCCCTGTGGGAACAGAAGCCCTAAGCTGGATGACTTCCACAGCAAGCAATTGTGTTTAAAAACAGTCAGTTTTCCTGAATATTTTCACTCTGTGTCAGCAGAAGTGACCTGAAACTCCTGCTTTTCATCAGGCACCCTGGGGAAGCATTGCTATGAAATACTCTTTCTCCCTTGATTCAAAACACTTTGAATCAGAAGGAGAAAGTGTTTCCAGTTAGGTTTTTTTGACCATGGCTGCCACAGTGGGGTGCTGGCTTGTCAGACAGATAAATGTAAAATGCAGTCATACAGTCTGTCTAAACCGCCCTTGCTTTGGACAAAAGTCCTGTCCTGGGATGCTGTTGTACTGTATGTGAAAGGTGTTGAAGCAGAGAGCTGGTGGGTTTGGTCAGTTGTAATGGTAGGTACAGACCCAGATGGGATTCATGGCCATAACAGAACAAAAACCCACTCCCCCCTCTAGAAAACAAAACAAAACAAAAAAACTAAAAAAAAACCCACCAAAAAACCCAACAGCTTCCTTAACAGACTAGAGGGTCTTGTTCTCCTTGAGATGGCATCTCTGTTCTCAAAGTGAAGCTGTAGTCTTTGCCCACTGGATCCACGACACTAATGCACGTACAACATAGTGACACCTAAGTGGAGCTAACACAGGTCTGCAGCTGGATCACCGCTGTGTACAAGATCCTGAGCATGCTGGCTCTTGTTTCCAGGATAATCACCCTAACATGTTCTTCCTCCTTTTACCTGCTAGAGTAAATGTTACGGTAGATCACACAGCAAGGAGGGGAGCAGCAGCCGACGCTGTTGACACATCAGCCTGCTTAGGATGTGCTTGGTTGTGCTTCCATAGATGGAAAAGCAGGGGGGGAAAAGTATCAACAGGACTTGAAATATTCCATGTTTGTTGAGCTCAGATACCTTATTTGAGTCTCTTGAACTGGTAAATAGTCAGAGTCTGTTAGTATTTTCCTCCTGCAAAGGGCTCCAGTAGGTGCCCTCGGATTGCTGGCAGAATGTGATTTGAGGTGTCTAACTTGAGGCAACACAGATTTTGAAAACCTTGGCATCAAATTCTGCTGGGCAGGAAACTTTGACAAACAAAGCAGAAGGGGAGGGGGAAAAGAGAGGAGGAAGACTGGGAAATGAGCTCTGACTCTGCAAAGCGGAGCGTGGCCTGGATGTGGCTATCATGGAACTCGTCCGGCTCCGCTCCTGCCAATCACCTCTCCTTGACCTGCGGAGCTGAGCCGTCCGGCTCCATCGCTTTCCCAAATGCTTCCAACCTGCTGATCCTCCTCTCTCTGCTCCTCCTCTCTCAAAGCAGTTGAAACCTTAATTCCTCAYGTACTTCCCTGTCAGCTGTTGTTCATGTCAACTTGCAGTATCTGCAAATAGCAAAAAATGAAGCCCTCCCTTCTGATTAGCATCCACAGTCCCTGCTCCCTGGCATGAAGAGTCAAAACAATGTATATATGGTGTGCAGGGAGGCTGCTCAGACCATTGGATCGACGCAGAAGGTACTAGCTGTTACGGAGTTAAGCACTGAAATGAATAAACAAAAGGGTTTGAATATACGCCCTCCCAAATGCAGTGATTTTTCTCACAGAAGCACTGATCCATGAGGTTTTGAGTTGAGCACTGGGTAAGTTGATTTAAAAATGCATCCAGTTCTGGCTGCAGGCATTTGGCAGGCTGGGGCCTGGGGTGGAACGAGGGAACAGCTCAGAGGTTTGTGCTRCTTCTTCCTGCCCTGGCTGTGGTGCCTGCTGCTGTAGGTCTCTGGAGGGGATGGATGACCGGCCATCCTTAGCAGCTCTCTGCAGTTGGTATATGGGGCTGGGGCACAGATGGGTCCTGTTTCCTCATGGTCACTGGAGTGGAACATGCTTGTTACGGCTTTGCAGAGAGCAGAGGAGATAGATGTGGGCAATAGTTTTCAAACTGCCTGGTGATTTTGGGGTGTTGTGCTTTAAAGGCTATTCCTTTTTCAGAGGTGAATTCCCATTATCTTCTGAAAATAAGGCCCATTTCAGCTTTCACAATACATAGACCCAAAATCAGCTTTGTTTTTTTAACAAAGCCTGGCTTGGGAAATGTCCCTTCAGACATTTGTAAAAGATTCTTGCTTGCAAAGCTACCTACCGATGTGCTTCTAATTAGCGTAATCACGTTATTCCAATGATGCCTCCAGTATAAAGGATTTTATTTTATTTTTCCTAATACAAGGTGTTTGTATTTGGATTTTCTTTGGAATTGGATGTTGTGATTAGAGTTTCTGGTGTCTTCTAGGGAGCATGTGTTCCCTCTTACTTTAACAAAGAGTGTGTGAATAAGGGGGAGGCAGTTTGTTTCTCTTCCCTGCCATGAAGCGTACCGGAGAGCAGTGCTGAGGGTCAGGTTGGTTTTACTTCAAGCCTTTACAGGGTTCACTTCGCTGTCACTGTAGTTGTCTTGTTCTTCTGGTAATTTTAAGTTTCATACTGACCTTTAAACTGTAAATACCTTTTTGGGACTGACTGACTAGTATGGGGTTTTTTTTGGTGTGGTTTGTTGGTTTGTTGGTTTTTGGTTTTGGTTTTTTTGGGGGKGTGTGTGTTGTTTGTTTGTTTTTAAAATTTGAGACATTAGAGCAGGAGGAGGAAGAGGAYAGGCTTGCGATGGAGTTAACTGGGCAGCAGCTGAGGTCTCAGTTCAGTTCTGGGTTTGACCTGCCTTCATCCTTGAAAAGGATGTGTGGACTCTGATCTGCAACTGTACTTGGTACCTCAGCTGATGAGAATAAAGTGCATGGATATCTTTGGGGGTGCATGAAAACAGTTATACCTCCTTTCTCTTCCATCTTAATTATTTCTCTTGCATCTCTCGGCATGCAGCCTCCTCGGGCTAGGAACCACCTCTTCTTGGTATACTTGCAGTGCCAGCTACAGTCAGGGTTGGCTCCTGTTACACAAGCAGTAGTGAAGCAGAGCTTCATGGCTCTTTTCGGTTGACAAAGATTTGGCCTTGACATACGTTGCCCTAAAGCATGGCAGCTGGTGTGATTTCTAGGAAAAATAGAAAAGAGACAGTGGGTTCAAGTCTTATCAGTACTGCTTGTACCGTAGGTGTGCAAGCCAAGGGTCACTCCACTCAGTCGGGCTTGTGGTGCTGGGTTGTGCTGCCTGTGTTACCCTCTGAGGTTGCTTCAAAACAGGCACCGTGGGCTCAAAGCCCTTGCGGTGTCCTCATTCATGTTGTGGGTTTGAAAGCCCCAGGATAGCTTGGCTGTCATTCTGACTGATGTGTAAATTGTAGTGAGGCACTTCAGTCTTCCCTCCTGCTCCCAAAGTTTCCTGAAAAACAGAATCTAAAAATGAGTTATGTTTTGTCTGGGAGCATATTGCCTGCTGCAGTACATTGGCTGGCAGAAAAAAGGATATTTGGGGTAGGTTCTAAACCCAGCAAGGTGAATACTAGAACTGCCATCGATTTCAGTGGGGCAGAGTTTTATGGATTTTTTTTTTTGCGTAGGAGCAAAACCTAAATGACTAAAAATATCTTGGACCAGAGTCTTGTTCTCCATTCTCTGGTAGCTGCTATTTGTGACACCTGTTCAAAAAGCATTTGAAGCATCGCACTTTCCTAACCTGGCACTGTTTCATACACTTCTGATGCGTGCTTTGCATAGACATAAGTGAAACAAATGAATCCAGAAGCTGAAAGGCTTTTGAGTGAGGCCCCTGGAGCAGAGAAGGTCAGGACTGCCAGAGGAGATGGCTTTTGGAGGGCTTGCAAGCACCAATGCTTCTTACTCTGGAAAACTGGAAAGAAAATGGCACAGGCTTTGGTTCCCCAAATGCCAGCAGAGTTGGCAAGAAACTGTTCATGCTGACTTTTGTTAAGACTGTTTATAGCAGTGGTAAGTAGTGGGCCTGTACGCACGTTAGTTGATTGATGAATGTGGTTAACATCGTTCAGTAGCTGTATTTTCAAAGATCAGCTCTATGATGCTTTATAACTTTATTGGTACCTTGATCTCCATAAACCTACCAACGTTCAGTTCCTTCCCAAGGGACTGAGCTGTGATGATGCTGGACTGTTTTTCTGACTTTCTCTGCTGGTGGATCTCAGAGCAGTTCTCGGGAATTAGTTATGTGATTTTTCCTACGCCCATATGAGACAGATAAATACCACATGCACATCTGCCAGCTGAATCGTCCCAATTCACACGCATGGACTCAAGGTCTCACATARGTTGCTTACAACAGATACCTAATTTAGGTAATGTGACTATTGGAGTGCCTGTGCTTAAGACAACAACGAGTAGTTTGAACCATTTACTACCCAGGGATCTGGTTTCCTACATGGAGAGAGGAGCGGTCAGTGCCTTGAACAGCTGAGCTCAGCTCAATCCTTGCTGCGTGGTGAGCTCTCTGCTGTTGACTGCCATCGGATGGAGTCTTTCCATCATCAGGTATCCGTGACAGTGCAGCAGCACCGCAAGGTCCCTTAGAACCTTAACGATGAAAGGCAGAGTGAAGCACTACCCTCTGGTAATAAGCAGAGCACAGCACTTTGATGTTTTCCTTGAAGAAGTCAAAAGGGAAGTTGCGTTGCCTTGTGGGATTTATTTGCTAAACACACATATATTAGCATGGGGTTGGGGAGGGGCGATGTCGGTGGGTATTAGGATAGTCTAATGGCTTTGTGAGAATCATGCTGGCAAGGAGATACGATGTCTCTGGGAGCTGGCTGTTGTCTGTTCGTGAAAAGGGGATTTTTTATGCTTTTAATCAGATGCACAAAAACAAGCAAGGACAGGATTTCCTTCCAAACCTGATCCCAAAGGGGTCGTCTAGAGGAACCCGTCTCCCTCCGTGGCCAGCGAAGAGAGGGTGCTTCAGTGGGATGGTGTGAGCTGGGCAGTGCTGGTGGGAGGGAGGGAACGGCACAGCTTTACTGTGCTTTCCACAGGCGGCCTTGGTGGGACTGTTCAGAGTCGTTTGGATGGGCATAGCCAGATGGCAAAGAGAATTACTGGGAAACCTCACAACCCTTCTTCCTTCAAATACTAATGATTCTCCCTATTTCTAACCAGGGCAGACTAAGCACTGCCTGTAGGGCTCTCTTCTGTGTGGGAAAATGCACCTTCGAGTTGTATAAATCTTGCTCGGTATGTGTACCTCCCTCATCAATTAATTTACAGGGAAATACCTTTTAGGATGGGCTGAGCTACATTTGTCAAACTTCAATAGCGTATTTGCTTATGTAAGGGCAGCAGTTTCCCTCCTGGATTTTGCCCTCAAAACCCACGGTGTGACCATTGCACACGTCTGTTTCAATGCTACTGGCAGTGCAGCTGAAAATCTCTCCTTTACTGCTGTCAGGGGAACAGCTATAGCCTGCCTGTGGCCACCCGTGAGAGAATTACCATAGCTCTAATCTGATGCGCACTCAGTAGCTCAGAGCACGGAAAGATGTTGGGGCAGACAGTAAAGCTTGAAAAGCTTGCAGACTCTGCCAGACTGAGGTGGTCAACTTGCATTAGTTGTGATGGCCACTAGGAACAGGATAAGAAGTAATAGGCTTCAACTGCAGTCAGGCAGAGTTAGGTTATCTGTTAAGGGCAGTGAATCTCTCCAGCAGATTATGGAGTCATTACCGGAGGGTTTAAATAGCAGATCAGGCACACGTCTTCCTGCAAGGCTGAGTGGATCCTTCACTGTGCTAGAGAAATGGATCGAGTGACCTCTGGAGGTGTTGTTAGCCCTGTTTTGTGTGATTCAAAGCTGTAGCTTTGAAGAATACTTTTTTTTTTTTTTTTTTTTTTTTTTTTTTTTTTTTTTTTTTTTTTTTTTTTTTTTTTTTTTTTTTTTTTTTTTTGGCAATTGCATGAAGTTTATACTGCAGACATTGCCCTTAAGGCTCCTTACAGGCTTGGTCTGGTTCTGGGTTGCAGTAGGATTATAGGAGAGAAGAACTGCGAGGGTGGTTCAGCTGCCAAGCCATTCAGCTCCATACCCTCTCAGCAGTGGTGGCCACCACTAGATATGTCTTAGAGAGCTGGCAAAAAGCAGAGGCGAGGTAAAATGTGTTTCACATCACTTTTATGGTAATTTGTAAGAGATGAGTTTTACTCTGAAGCATGAATTGTGATGTCTGTCAAGCTAATATTATCACTATTGGAAAATTTCATATTAGGGAGATTATACTCGTTTACTTCGGAGTTTTGGCCAAACATCCAAACTCAGTGGTCCAAATTTAACTGCTGTATAGATCTGCTCAAACCATCACACTAAATATTTCCCAAGGCTGGCTCTCAGCCTTCAGCGAAGCTGGTCTAGGTGATTTGTAGTGTTGGTGCTTTACCCTTTAGGTGCAAATCCAGTGTTGCTTGCATGCTCCGGATCACACTGTCTGCATCTGTGTACAGCCTCAGAGCAAGGTGATTTCCACGCAGTATTTTTAGTGGGTAAGTGACCAGGAAAAAGTCCTAAATCTGGAAGTAACTAAACTTATACTTTAATTTTCAATGTCTGCTAAATACTCAAGGGAATTTTAACATGGTGTGTGAATAATTAACACTAGCTATCAGTTTTCAGCAGTTCTCTGGCTAAGACTAAGCACTATGCAAAGAATGTAAAATAAAAATCACCCTTTAAAATTTTCTAAAGGGAAAAGGAAAGGTAAATAATTACCTAACCTCCTGAGATACTGGTAAAGTCAGAATCCTCCATTGAAATGACTGAGAAAAAACCTGGCCTCCCTCTAAGTCAATTTAAGATTTTAATTGCAGCAAAATTGGGGAATTCAGTTAAGATTCCCAGAGCAAATTGTAGCTACGTCTCCCTGGTTACACTCATCTCCTTTCATGATTATACATTTTAAAGGCAGGGACCCAAAATGCTGCATGTGTACCCAGAAAGTTCCACTTTAAAGGTAAAATTACAGTTTAAAGGTAAAACTTCGTATAACAGCTAGAAGTCATATCTAGCTTTCCTGGAGGAGGAACTGTGTTTTCCCATTCTGTAGTATTTTTCTGAGCGTGTATCACTTTGTTTCTGTTGTGCTACTACGTAGGGATGAAATACATGTACTTGAAGGGAGAGAGCTGGATCTGGTGCTGCAGCTTTACATCTCTGTTTCTTGATGTTGTACAATTCAAGGTCTTGATTTTGCTTTCACCAAAATCCCTGTCTGTCTTCTGTGATAGATTTCCTTTTAAAGCAAAACAAAGAGCACAGTTTTGCATTAAATATGTCATCAGACATATGACAGTACATCAGACGCTATGTATGCTTATTATTGTAAAGAAAATACTGAACAGATTATACTTAAACTCTCTAAAGAAATTCACCTCCAGGCTGAATGCCAGTGTGAGAAATATTGGCTTGAAAGGGAGCAGTTTTGGAAGGTGATAAACTCCTGGAAATAGGATGAAATTTCCAAATGCTCCAGAACTGTAACAAACAGCTTATGGTAATAAAGAGTTGGCAAGAATAATCCCTGTTTGAGAAGAGCTTCTAGAGGATGGAGCGAAATAAAGTCACTTAGTATCAGCTGAAAGTCTAGCCTCATGAGTGAAGCCATTTTTTTCAGCTAGAGACAGGCTTGTCTCCGCAGAAGGGGAAGAATGAAGGAGAGGCTTGTCTGTGTGAAGGCAGGAGATGCACCCAAGGGTTATGTTTTCCCATGGACTCAAACCTCCTCTCAGGAGTTCCCCGTCTTAGCACTGGTGCTTAGATGGCGTAGGTGTCTGTGCCCTGTGTGTACGTCCGCTGACTCCCCTATAGCTGCTAGGGTGCTGAGCCCTGGGTAGGGTCTGCCTTGGAGGAGGTCTGCACAGGGTTTGGTTTGGTAGCTTCTCTGCCCAGTTGGCCYGAGGTGTCTAGGGCCAACTGGTAGGTTGCCATTCAGGACTTGTGCCTGAATGAGGGGCTAGTCGGGGCCATCCAACACCTGGGTTATTGTGGGAGGCCAGAGGGGTTGGGAGATGTCTTGTGGGTTGGAGGGAGGGGGAGGAATAGGTGGCAGGAGGCAAGCAATAAAGCAGAGACAGGAGACCACAGCCAGGCTGAAGGCAATGAGGGGATAAGCTCGAAGGGAGATCAGTGAATGAAGTTGCCTACACCCGTGCTCCTACCACACGCCCTGCCCTGTCATCCCAGACGTGCTCTCTGTTAGCAGCGTTGTGGGGCCCACCAGAGGGTCTSTCCCCCAGAGCATTGATCCACATGGAGGCATGGTGTCCCTGCTGCAGACCTGGCGTCCCGCGTTGACCTGGTGATACTGCAAGGAGGCTATTCGTACTTCCACTTGTTGCTGTCTCCGTGAGATGCCGCAGAGCACCTCCTGCGGTGAGGACAACCGTTTGCAGAGTGTTGGTGGGAGTGGCAACATGGCTGTTCCTGCCCTGCACCTCTGTGTCTTCCTTCACTGGCTTTGAGGGCACAGCATCCTAGCAGTGACTGGCTCCTGATGCAGCAGAGATCAAAGGCAGAAACCCACTGTTGGCTTGCCAGCCACTGATTCTTTCAAATGTATTTGGCATGGTGATCCCTACTTGTTCAGTGATGGGGTAACCTTGAAAAGTAGTTCTTCCTGCAGGGTTCATTACCTGTGTGGCCACGTGATTCAGTTAGGTTAATTTGATGGTGACTAATATCTGGTAACATCCATCAGAGTCAAGCTGCTTAGCGGAGAACAGCACAGCGTATAAATCTCTCTTCCTTCTGTCGCAGCCTTTCAACAACAAGCTAATTCCATTTAATACATAATGGTAACACTTAATTGGTGATATAAACTGAGAGGAAATGGGCAAAAATGGATACAAATGCATCTTGGCTCTGATTCAGCTGGTCCTTGACTTCCTCTGAATCTGAAGAGGAATATTAGACAGGGACAGTGTGTGAAAAGCCTCATCGGGAGAGTGCCAGTGAAAATATACTGTCTTAATGTAGCTGCGATTGGGCAATCTGACAGCTCTCTACTGCGAAAAGCAGGATGCTTAACACATTTCCCTTCAAATAAGGATGTTTTGGGGCATCTTTCTCTATTTGATTTCTTTCTCTCTGAATTTGTTCCTAACTCTTAAATTTTTTTTTTTTTAAATTGTTCTTTTCTTTGGAATAATGAATAATTTAGGCTCATAAAATGTAAGAAACACTGTTCCTCCAGATTGGCTTCAAATGTGCTTTGAAACCTCAAACCCAACCACTTCATCAGGTGCAGAATTACAGCAGTATGTCACTGCAGACTTTTCTTGTCTTCCTGCAAATATATCCAGATACAGTGTCTGCCCCAGAGCGTGCTGTGGGAAGCTGACTTCATCCACTCGCCCGTCTCTGTTTGTTGCTGCCTTGAGATACTGATCTATGACCTTGCAGGCTGGAAAGCATCATGTGTAAGCAGGAGGCATGAAAAATAGGAGACTGCAGCTTGAGCCGGAGACTGCAGGTTTCCAGTGAGTTTATGGTGCAAGTGGGGTGAGTTTGTGCTTGGAGGTGAGGTGTTCAGATGCAAAGGGTGGCCTGAGAGTTCATAGGTGCAAGTACCAGCAATCCTTTAGTGACACAAGAGGGAGCTATGGACTCTCCTGAGATACAGGAGGGTTCACCCAGGCATAAGACACATGTGAATGGGCAGGAGAAGAAATCTTGGAGTACAGCAGCCTCCAGAAAGACAGACCAGGCACCTGTTGTGCTTGTACTTCTAGGGTTACTTTGCTACTAGTTAACCCTAAATGGTCTGGAGAGCGAGTTGGAAGGGAAGACTTCTTCCCTGGGGAATACAGATGAAAAAATAAGAGATGATTGTTCCTGAATCTGGTACCATTGTGTACATGTGAGTTAGATGTGGGGAATTACAGTTGCTATCCAAATGTTAAGCTTCATTGCTTATTCATACCTGTTCATTTTAAATTACACCTGGTTGTAATTCCATGTGATAAATGGTCAATCCTTTAAAATTGGCTTTTATGTGAGGTGTTTTTCCTACCTTTGTCTTACAAAGGAAAGGATGGCCCTGGGGCAAATGCTAGTCTTGGACGCAGGAGCCTGAAGTTTGTCTCCCTACTCATCTGTGTGGGCTACGCTGTATGCTGTGTGAGGTATGTTGCTCAGGCCTTGACCTGGAAATGTGACTTAGGGGGAATTTAGGATGTGAGACCTGGGCAGGGATTCCTCCAAACCCGTGCCTAGTTCTGTAAGCACCAGTTTCATCAGCAGAGCTTCCTAGAGGCTTCAAATCAGCTGCTGGGTGACTCCAGGACTATCACCACCACTTGGTACTCTGCAGCCTCTCATGTAAGGCCAGCTAGCATCTTCAGAGGAGGCAGGGACATGCCTGCTCATCTCGCAGCAGCATGCTTTACACACAGCACAAACTTTTGCTTCAAAATCATGCCAGGGCGGAGAAGCAGCATACACATGTGCATTGTAGTGTAGGAGTTAGAGCACTTCCCAACATGTAAGAGTCAATGTCTCAATGGCTTCCTCCAAGCTGACCGCTCAAGATGGGAGGCTTTGGGCATTATGAAGATATCTACTTATCTGTATTTAATTCTTCTTCCTTTTTAAGGCCTGATTTTGGAAAAAATAGAAATTGCTTATTTCTGCTGGACTTTGGAGGCTTTTTGGTATCTGATTATGGATGGGCAAGGGAGGACTGCAGATACCCAATCTTCACGTTCCCTGGCTCAACCTCACCTTCTGGATAACGGCATTGCTCAAGTTATCAGGTGGTCTGTAGCTCTGAGCACCGTCAGCATTCCCTGCCCTGTGTGTTGGGCTGTGCCTCTTCTCAAATACCCAGTGTATTTTTGCTCGAAGAAAATTGCTGCTTTCCCTCCCCCTCTCTCCTTTAAAGCTTTTTAAACACCTCTTGCATTTTTGTCCTCGTTCTTGCCTTTCACCCCAGTTCCTGGGTGGATACTATGTGCTATACTTGATACAGTCTGAGCTATAAATAAGAAGCAGTTTGCTGGAAAGTAAAATTAGCAGGCCAGATTTTCAAACGCGCTTCTAAATCTGTGCCTAGCCGCCTCAGAGTGTACATGTCCTCGTTTTCTGAGGTGCTGAATCTTGTTGTTATCCTTGATTTCAATGGGTATTTGTGATGCTCAGGACTCCTGGAAATCAGGTCACTTTTATATTTGGGTCCTGAGCATGGATGGAAGAGCCTGATCTCTACCACTGTGTTATCGGTGGAGAGACTAAGTCATGGAAAGGTTGGAAGCTTGCCCCAGGTCAGTCCGTTACCTAGCAGCAGAGTGAAGTGGTGATTTTGGGGAGGAGGCCCCTTCCGTATATAACGGATAATATGAGATTCTGAATGAGTGACCATAGACTCGCTTACATCCCCACAGTGAAACATTGCAAGTCCTTGAATTCACATCCATCATTTCACTTTGGCTGAAATGTGGTTGTAGGCATTTGTCAAAAGCTGGACCCRTTACCCTGATCTGAACGTCGATCTCTAGATCTGCTCCAGGAATGCTGCTGGTGAGTTATGGCTGGAGGTTAACCCCAGAACTTTGTCCSTTTGTAATTATCCTAATGTGGTGCCAGCTTTCTTAGAGTCACTRGAAGTGTTGCTGTCCATGGGAGTACAATAGGGATTCAGTCAGGAGAATGAGTGAGAATTTTTTATAAGAAAATAAAATCTGGAATTTAGGCACATGGAAAAATACAACTGTGATTATATCATGGCAGCTCTCGGGTTAGTCTTCAGATYGAATTAGATTACCCAGCTGAGTGTATAGCACTGAGTTACCACACTGAAGAGCACAACGAGAAGTGCCCACAGATAGATTTCCTGATCTTTGATTTTTGACACTCAAAGAACTGATGAAAATCAGAACAGGGGCGGCAGGTTGCGCTCGTGAAAATGCACTCTGCTGGGGTGCTGCTCGCTGAATAACGCAGTTTGTGTTTTAGTTTAAGAGACTGTAACACTGATATTACCCCAGTGATTTAGCTATTTGAGACAGTTTCCAGCCAGTATTCCACTAATGCAAAGGAAAATACTTTTGAGGTGCAGATTATCATATGGATTGCTTCCTGTATCAAGGAGCTGGTACCCTGCCATAAAACAACCAAAATACAGCTGTTACTGCTGGGGAAAATAGCAGCTATATATCYTTCTTTCCCAGGGTGGAGGCATTCACTGACTAAACCACTGCTGTTGCCCTGGTTAGGGGTGCAGGGAGCCAGCGTGTGCCTGTGCCACGCTCTGGCTGCTGGGGCTGCCCCTACGGCCAGAGCAGCTGCCACATGTTAAAGTTAAGACAGACTGAGTTGATGCTGTGGACCCTGCCCGGTGCTTTTCAGCCTCTCTTTTGAGCTTCGCTATGCACTCAGCACACACCGCTGAGAACCAAAGGATGTATTGCTTAGCAGCTCTGCAGCCTGCCCTAGCCTTCATGCTTACAAGGCCTGCTGACCCAGGCAGGTGTTGAAAAATGGGCAGAGAAACAATTAATCTTTTTTAGTTTATGAAGATCTATAAACTGTAGGAAGACTGTAAAGGAAGTCGACCCCGTGGCTACTTTACACATGCCACAGAAGCTCATGCAAGAGAGCATCATCAAAGGAGGTGATGCATTTGTTCTGCTGGAGGCTCCTGGTGCTGTGGCTGGACCCGCCGGATAGGTGCCTGGTCCTTGTGGCTCTGAAGAGTCTCCTTACAGGGTCTCCTTGCTCCAGGACGAGTTGGGAAAACAGGGGCTCCACAAGTGGGAGAAATGGCCAAATCTCTCTGGAGTGCAGACATCGCTTTTGTCTTTTAATTTGCTTTGTGCTTTAGAAAAAAGCCCAACAGTGTTGATTGCCTGCAAGCGGAGTAAGCTGCAGCTGGAGCAACAAAGGGGAGGAATGACAGAAGAGGGGCTAGTTTGATAGATGCTTGTTGACACTGCAAAGAAAAGATAGTTGCTTCACCTGCCACCAGAAAAATAGTTTCGGGCTTTTGACTGTGTTTTTGGCAGCTCTGCTTAGCACAGCTTTTGTAATTAAATTGAGCCTCTAGTTAGGAAGGCACAGGTAGAAGATGATAAAAGCTGCAGAGGATGTGGTTGCTGGATTTCTCATTTCTACAGCTATGTAACCCAGGGCTCTGCTCTACAAAACCAAAACATAGATAGAGTATCAAGCAGAAAGACATTTGTATGCAGAACATCCGAAAGAGGTTTTCGTTGTTAGCTCGAGAGCCTCCTACTTCTCCCTCCAAAGCCTCCTGTGTGCTCATACGCCAAGACAAGTATTTGGCATCCTGCTCCACCGCTCAGAGCTTTGCTGGAGGAAGAGCAGCTGCTTCAGTCTACATTTTCCATGCCCTCTCCCAACACAGCTTTTCCCTCTTGGGGAAGAGTGTTTAAATAGCTATTTTAAACAAGCAGGATTTACAGGAAGAGGAGACTAAAGCTGAATTTGACTTACGTGACTTCCTAAAGTTTTATCTTGGAGAGCTGGGCTCCTGTCAGTGCTGTGTGAAGCCACAGCACCAGTGTGGCTTCAAGCTTGCTCACAGACAGCTGTCCTCCCTCCTCATTGCCTCCTTGCTTCTCCTCCTGGGCGGCTGCCCTCCGTCCTGCCCTTTGCCTTGATCTCCATAGCTGTATTCTTAATCCTCCCCGTGCCCAGTGCCTTCCCAGAGCTGCCTTCCATCCCTTGCCCCAGAGCTGCCTCCGTGCCGCACCGCTTCCTCCATTGCCAGCCCCCTCCTGCTGCATCCTTCTGGGGTCCTTCATGGTGGTACCTCGTCTCGTGGGGACCGGGAGCTCCTGAGCCTGGAGCTCAGTAGCTTGTGCTCCTCTGAAAGGAATGAGTTTCAAGATCAGTTTAGAAACTTAAGCCATGATGCCAAAGGGCTGGTCTAGCCTTGTCCCTGGCCTGGGTATGCTTAGCCATTTGTTCCTGTCTTGTTTTTCAGCTCCTCACTTACCCCAACAAAACCATCACGAGGTTATTTGGGGACCTAGTTAAAACTAACTTTCCTTTTGCTCATGTCGGAGCCCAGCTCAGCACCACTCCACAGCTCTGGGGATACTTGAGCCAGGCAGGGAAATCTCGGCTGTCCAGGCTTATGCCAGAAACACTTGGGTGTTGTCTACAGCGTAAGCCCCAGGGCTGACTGGCACTGCTGCCTGATTGGGCTGGGCTTGAACCCTGTGCCTGTTCCTGGCTGTACAACAGGCAGAGCGGTTGTGTGAGCCAGTGCACCCCTCTGTCCCGGCTGCTCGCGGGAGAGGTGCTGCATCGCTCCAGCAATGGCAGCAGACGGCTGGCCTGGGCTGCTGGCTGGTGTCCTTGCATGCCAGCCCGTCTCACAGTGCTGCAGTGACAGAGCACAGAGCCTACATGTATATGTACGTGCGTGTGTGTGTGTGTATCTATATATGACTATACACATATCCTCTATATATAGACACACAATGGCACAGACACGCTCACAGGCCAAAGAAAATGAAGCCAAAACTTCATTAGCTAGAGCGCTACTCCACGTTGCTTTAAAGACCAACTCGCTAATGTGCATAAAATCCCTGTCTCGGGTGGGCTGTCCTATGCCTCTCTTCTTTTACACTTTTTTTATTGCTTTTGGCATTCAAGGAGAGAATCTTATTAAACACCCAGAATCCCGCAATGGAAAGAGCAGGGGGCAGGGGAATATATCTAAAAGAGAAAGGAGACATAAAAGAACAAGTGGAATGAAACACTCTGCAACCTCCTTTTGAAGTAATTAGTTAGGTTAATGCTGAGTTCTTCTTCTGTTACAAACTCCAGGAGCTAATAGCTGTAGAAGCTCTCCTGAAATAGGGTTCCTCAGAGCAGGGAAAGCCACCCTGGATGGTGTATTGCAGAGTAAAACTGGTTCAAAATACCGGTTGTGGGACAATCCCTGAGGAAAAGCTGCTGTTCAAATGAGAGCACGGTGCGAGAGGGGTGAGGCTAGCTCCACTTGTAACGGAGCTCGAGCAATACAGGGGGGCGTGCRGTTCCCCAGGGTAAGTTCACCAGATACTTTGCATTATTAGAGCAGTTTGTGTGCACAGTAAATGCAGATCTGAATCGCTGGCTAAGCCGCAGTGGTGCGAGCCTGCAAGCTGGAGAGGCTTGGGTGGGCATGACACATGGAAATCTGTTTTTCCTTTTTTTTTTTTTTTTTTTTCCCCCCCCTCCTCTTCTTCAGACTCTTGAAGTTTTGGTGGAGAGAGGAAAAAGGGTTCTTAGTCCAACTGGGCTCTCCCAGGAAACTGCATTTGTACTAAGCTCTTGCAGAGTGAGGCCTACAGCCATTTTATGTGCATGAAAAACTAATGCAAAGTTTTTTTGCTGCCAAGATGCATCTGTAAGAAGCAGAGGAGTCTGTGCGCTCTGCCGGAACCTCTGCACTGTTATGCTGCATTCCCATTATCCCTGGAGCGCTGCTCCCAAAGGACCCCTTCTGCCAGACCCCAAGATCCAGCTGCAAAAGGGCCCCCRTGGAGAAGCCAGCAGCATAGGTACTGCTGCATCTCAGGGGTGACTCCTTCCCCAATACCCAGCACACTCGAGGGAAGTGTACCACACCTAGCAGTGGGTTTTCTTGTTCTTTCCTTGCCCTTATCTGGATCTGTTCATCCCCTAGCCTGAGGCTTGGGAAGCTTGCCACAAAGCATCCTATGGTGTACCCCAATTTTGTGGCCTTTTTAACCTCCTGCTGAGGAGGGTGGTTTCCTTTCAAGGTCACATTTTGTCACCAATGCACTGCTGCCTGGTTTTGGACTCTTGCATTTTTAATCCCCCAAAGTTACCGGTTTAGTCACAGGCGTGCTGGACCACCCTTGTTTTATAGTGCCAGTTCGCAGAGATCGAAGCCGCTGTCTATGCTGGAGGCCGAGCCCAGGAGAGCTGGTGGGATGTGCCAGGGAGGCGAGCCCACAGTGCCCGTGAGTGCCAGCAAATACACCCACTATCTGAGAGGCTAAACACACCAGCTGTGTGTTAAGGCTAGCGGGTGGCTGGTGCTTGCTGTATGTGGTCCACGTGGCACCAGGAACCTTACGGTGTAAGTTTAAGAGCCAGGATTAATCATGGTTCCTCTATTCCCTGGACAGCGCTTACTGGGAGGAGTCCTTTTGTACGCTGGTGCAGCGGGCAGGATGCGGTGCCTATTCAGAAATGGTGAAAATCAGCTGTTGGGCTGTGATTTGTTGCATGGCCGGGGCGAAACATTTGCAAGAGAGTTATCAGGGAGGAAAAAAAGGTCTAAAAAGCCCCCATCTTTTCATTGATTTGGATTCCAGGTGCTGAAAGATTTTGGAAAAGTGGGGCAACCCTTCCTCAGGTATTTAAGATGAATGTTGAGGTGTTAGAAATAAGCCTCTGAGTGGGTTACTGTGTCCCACAGGCTGTGGAAAGCTGTGCTCTTTTCTCCTGAGTCTCTCAAGGACTGTGTGCTTGACCTGCTCTGACCAGACCCACCGGTTCCTACACATTAATGAGCCATGCTGACACACAAGTTATTGTAGGCAGAGGGTTATCTTGGGCTTGAAGTTGCCACTAACCAGCAGGGGATGTAAAGGAATGCTTGGGTGCCAGATTAATTGTTTTGGGGACTGAGTGCTGATAGCACAGTGCGTTCCCTAACAAGGAGATGGGCTCTCCAATAACTTAATAGAATCCTGCTGCGGGCTCTGATTTACCTCTGACAAGTTAAACCAGCGCCAGATCAATACTGTGCTCTGTTGCAGTAAATGGGCTTGATTTTAAGTATTGAGTAAGAATTTATTTCAGATTAAGGTCTGATTTTTTAAGGATAGAGCGCACTGGTCTTTCAAGTAAAGAGCAGATCAAGTCTGTGGATGGCTGCTGGCCTCCGCTGGTCCAGATCTCGGCTCCTGCAAAGCCTTGCTTGGGGAGCCGGTGAAAGCAGGGGTACGGCTTTTCCCCTGGGAACTGGAAAGTGGCAGAGATCTCAGGGTACCCTTGATTGGAGCAATTTCACTTTGAACCACCAGTCAATTCTGTAAGTGGAGTGAGGACCTGAGGAGACTACTCATAAAAATAACTCCTATTTCTATCAAATAAAACAGGTTTGCATGGGGCTGGGCCCCAGGACCTGCTGCTGTGGTGGTGTGTCTGCTTCCCTGGCCCATGATGGGGACATGTGTGGGGAGGGTGAGCTGTTGAAGTATCCCTGAAAGAGGTTTGTTGTGCATGGGGCTGGCAGTTCCTCTCTGGGAAAGAGATCCTTCAGGTAATCATAAAACCACATTACTGAAAGGGTATCATCATCCTAAAGAAATCCAAAGCTGTTCTCTCTAGGACAAGCCTGTTTCACTTTTACTAACTGTTTTCTGGTGCATATGCACTCAGCTTTTCATATATGTCGAGAACAGTGTCTGTGTCCCTCTTCTTACGTTGGAAAACTGTCCCCAGTTATGAGACGATGGCTGGGTCCTGCCACCACTCGTCACACCGAGCACAGTGCCRCGGGACAGTCCAGGGATTTCAGTAACTGACCCAGTGAGAGTATTAGAAACGAGACTGCTATGGTGAATACACAGCTTTGACATTTTCATTGTGTCATGACTGTTTAATCCTTCCTTAATCCCCTAATGCTGCTCAGTAGACTTTTCTTGTCTTATTTTCATTGTCTTGCTAATAAGACGTTGCACRTAACAGAGATTTACACTGAAAGGTATTAGGGAGGATTGTATGAAGATTAGACAAGAAGTACTYACAAAAGGTTGGAGATTTCTTAGTACCAAAATTTTTAATTTCTATAGTGCGAGGATTTTACTTTTTTTTCAAAGAATTTGTAGAGAATTTCTGCTGGAAAATTCAAAAAGTTGCTACTATTCAAAAGAATTGTCTTGAACTTCAGCACTGGTTATTTTTCAGACTAGTACTAGCTGAATTTGTCATCTGGTTGTTTTTGTTTGGTGGTTTTTTTGTTTGTTTTGGTTTTTTTTAAAGTGGACCCAAATTCTGGGGGAAAAAAGAGGAGGAATTAAACTCATGTGGGATCCCTCTTCTGCTGGACCAGGTATACATGAGCATCCTCTGTGGTACCCCTGCTGATGAGTGCAGATGACTTCGACACTCAGCAGAGACCACTGATTTGAGAGGAGCTCTGTGGGTGCTGAAGATGTTTTGTGCTGAGCCTTTACAACCTCAGTTACTTAACTGCTAACTCCAAGGACTGGCTGTGGTGGAGTCAGGCTGATGTCTTGCAGCTGAGATTTTGGGCTGTTACTTCATCATCAGTAAATAAATGTAGCTGTAATTTTGCAGAAGCAGAGCCACCTTGGCATCAGATCAGTACTTAAAATGGGAAATAAAAATGCTTTTAAATAAAATAGCAGAAACCAAGGGGTGGTAGATTTTATGACTAACTGTCCGAGCTACTGGAAATTAATCTTACCATGGGGCCTAAACCAGAATCACTCATTGAATCATGACTTGGTCACTTTGTTCTCCTTCAAAAGCTACAACACTGTGTGTTCAACGTCAGCTCCTGAAGCCGAGCTGGGACACAGAGTAGCTTGTTCAGGTTACTCCCCTGTGAAGCCCTGATGCTCTGCCTTAGGAGTCTTTCGCAAGGCTTCACATCTGCCTCGGGAATCTTCTAAAAGCCGGTGTCTGATGCTAGTGGGTGTCAAACTGTTTTGACTTCTAGAGATCTAAATTCCTTCCAAAGAAGACACAGAAGCCCGAATAATAAGCTGTGCTTGCTGGCAGCAGGCTTGCTTTTCTTTCTAACATTTTGTGCCTGATCTTAACAGTTGTCCTGAGTTGCCTGTGGTATACGGGTTGGAAAACACCACTTGCAATGATTTGGATGCAGTGATGGGATGCTTATTTGGGAATTCTGCAGATCATCCTACTTCTGACACCCATTCTGAGCTCACAGTATGTTTCCTTTACCCTAGTTTTTATTATTAGCTCAGCTAATAATAGCTAATTTTTATTATTAGCACCTTTGAAGCTCAGTGTTGCTTGATGAATATAGGTTGAGTGAATGAATGGGACAAGCTAAATGAAATACAAGGCCTTTACTTTCAGGAGGGCTTAAGTAGCCAAATGTGGTCACATTGAAGGATTTGTATTTCTGAGTATGTTTAGCACCTTCTGGAAATCTGGTCTTCGTTGGGATGTAAAATTATTTATCACAATCATTTTATGATAGAAAGTGGACCTACTCTGTCCTCATGCTCTGAGGTGGTCAACTCCACTTCATCCATGGCGGACAGCGTGATCTGAAAACCCTCCTGCAATGGGAATTTTCTACCTGGCATCATCTCATTTAGTGCTTCACTGTTCTCCTTGTTCAACAGTTGGCCTGCTGTCCCATTGAACTTTCCATTAATGCAATTAAAGTCACTTGCTCCTGGCCCTGTCAACACAGACGTGCATAATTAATCCTTTCATTTGTGCAAGAACCTTTTACACACATGAAGTTGACTTTGCTGTCTCCCCTCTGTCTTCTTTAAGCTGTTTGACCCCAATTCTTTCCATCTTCACACACAGACTGTGGGGTTTTTTTTAGACCTCTGATCGCGCTAGTCCTTTTTCAGATCTTTTCTGAAGCTTCAGATTTTGCTTCAAAAGCTCAGTGAATTCTGCACCCAGCCTTTAAAATTAGAGGGGCTGTGAAATGTAATGCAGCACCACTAACATGACAACAAACATTATCTCATGCTGTAATTTGTCCTAGAAATTGGTTACGTTTCTTCATCCAAGGAACTTTGTGATGCCATCTAGGGTGGTAGGGGTTGCATTGTTGAATGGTGCAAGCTCCTACTCCTACCGCAAAACCTGCCTAGACAGGAACATGCTGGTGGCTACGTTTTGGGACTAGCCAGCCCTGGATTTCTAGCCTGCTCTGCTATTCTGATTATGGTATTGAAAAAAGCCCTAAGCCATCTAATTAACTGCTGGCTACCCAAAAGATAGCAAATATGAGAAGTGATTTACTGTCTTGCTGACATGCTCTACAGTCATGATGACAAACACAAAATGGAAGTTTTCTCAACTCAATGCTCTCTTGTGGTAAAGAAGAGACACTTCATAATTGCAGAACCAGAAAACAGAGACAGCTTATTTAACTTGTGGCAGCTTTGTTAATAAAACATTGGGAACGCAAATAATTATCTGACATGCAATTACATCTAAGCTGTTTTCCTCAAAAAAACCAAACAAACAAACAAACAAACAAAAAACCAAAAAAACAAACCAATATATGTGTTGGGCATCTCATTTTATTATTCTGTCTGGAAAGTCTGTGTTGGATTTTTGAAATTGATACCAGATTTATTCTTTGTTGTTGAGCAGACTGTGTGTCGGTTGTCTACTTGTGCTATATTATACTGCCGGGGAGTTTCGGAGTGGCCAGTCTGAAGTAGGAACCTTTCTCCTAATCTCTTAAACTTGGAAAGAGTTTGAAATTCAGGTGACTTTTGATGGGGGATGCCCAGACTCTGGGTAGCTGAAGGCTACCTAGGTAGTTTTTCRGCATGTCATGGCATGATCTTGTAGACTTACCATTTTGCCAGCGCTGCTTTTCAAATGAGCGGATCCTTCCGCCTCAAGCAGGTAGGCTGTATTGTAGGGAAACTTTTGAGCTCTGGTTTCTCAAACGAGGTGGGTGCATGCTACAGATGAGATTTCTGTGTGTTCCCCGTGAGGTTCTTGCTCTTCACTGTGCCTGGCTGTCAGTAAAGCCCGTAAGCTGAAATTTATGATGGAGTACTAAACACATCTTGTCTTGTTGATTCAGGATTAGGACAGCAGGATCCATTCAACCTGGCAGAGGCTCTGAGGCCAGTAACTCTGTGTGCACTATGCAGCTGAAACAAAGTTCCTCTTGAATCGTTTTTGGTTTTTCGTTGAGCAACTTTTTTTTATTCTTCTGATTCTTCTGTAAATATGAATGAGTTTCTAATGTTGGAGGTAACTTTTAATATTTTTGTCAACCTGAAATCTATGTCTTATTTCTTATAACGTCAAAATATTGAAGATGCATCTAAGTTGATGTATTTGCTGTTCCCATGAAACGCTGAATGACTTTTATTAAAATTGAAGAACAGCTCTCCATGCCCACAATTCATATTTTTTCCTTATATCTTTAATTGCATTGGAAGATTAATATTTCTTACTATATGATATTTTCATGTTACAACAGAATAAAAAACCTAAGAAGCTGCATTGCTAGCTCTGGAGATGTTAGCATGTATCTCCTGATCATTGCGGGTAGGCGGTTTATGTTTCAAAAGTCACATGATTAAGGAAAATCTGAGGTTTATTTTAACTGAAATTTTAATCCCTGTGCTTCCCAGGGAAGCTGTTGGGTCTATAAAATCACATAGCAAATACGTCATCATCTTTGAGTGGATGTTTAGCTGGTGCCGTTAATCTTATTTCTGGAAATTGCCTGCTTGGGAAGCCTAAAAATAGATCACGTTGCGTTTTTCTGTTAGAAAAACAGGGTGGATATTAAAGAGTGGATTCCTGGGCTGATTTACTGAAAATAGCAACCCATTTTAACATGAACTAGAGATCAGTATGTAAACATCCAGCCCCCAAGGGAATTAGCTTGTCATCTTAAAACACATGCTTAGCCTGGAAGAGCCAATAAAAGTCATGTTTATGAGAGTCTTACAGGCTAGTGATTGGGAATGGACTGACCTGTTGGCTGCAGGGACGTATGCAAAGTGGATTTCATACAGATCTTGTAACTAGTGGTGTTCAAAACAAAGACTACAGTTTTGGATCTGAACACTGTTCCAAAATCGATTAGAGTCAAAGAAAGTCCTTCCATGTCTTTATCAGGTGTTCACACAGAGTGTTTCCCATTGGGAGCATCTGCCCTAACTAGGGTGTCTCAAAGCCAGATGACCAGGTGTGAGCAAGTCACCTCATCGCCATCATAGTCTGGGAAGAAGTGGGTGCCTCCAGGGAGTTACTTAATCTCAGTTTACAATAGACATCTAAGAGAGACCAGGCGAGTTGTCTTCTAGAGTTACCAGTTTCCTACCACTCACCTTAAGAAGATTTTGGTATAGCTGGTTCAGTCTTCGGTGTCCAAAGTCAAGTGAGATGAATCCCATTATCAATGTGGAAATTCAGTGTTTCATGTACTTGTGCAGCTGTTTTCCTTTAGCTGGGGTGATTCTGTCTCCCTGGGGCCATAGCACACTTGTTATCTTCTCTGGATTAGATATTCTGTCACTCAGCATCAGGATTATATTAATATTGTAATTTTGGTTATTAATTGTTTCCCATAGGGGAAAAAAAGCTCCCCAAACTGAACCTGACATAGCTCAATTTGTTCATTGATTAGGACTATAGACACCATAACCAACTAGTGACGCAAGATGGTGTAGTGTCCTTCATGGGGACCTTATCCTTTATATCTTACCACAATGTAAACCTTCAAATGGTTTTACTCTCTCTTGCCAGTTTTGTCAGCAGAAACTGAGTACATCTGTGGCTGGAGTGCAGTTTGTTGCAAACAAATATCCATCTTTGTGGGGCTGACGCTTAAGATAAACCTGTGGTTACCCAGAGTTCAACTACAGCTTTTGATGTAGGTTGCAACTTCAGAGAAGAAGAGTAAAGAGCCTTTACTTTTGCAGTAGGTCCCTTAAATATGTATGACTAACTACTGCAAACAGAGATGTTGTAAGCCAAGAGAACAGTGTATGTTTTGACAGCATCGGCCCCTTTCTGCTGTGAGCGTGGAGTACTTGTTAGTGGATGTGATTCAGCACTCTCTAATTCTGACTCCGCTCCCAGCGCTGGTTTGCTGTCTGGTTTGTGAGTCAGCAAACTCACAGCTTCCCCGTGCTCTCGTCTGGATTAATATTTACTGAGCCAGGGGACAGAGACTGCTGCAGGTAGCGTGCACCATGCCTGCACGAGGAGGGCGGTAGGAAGCAATCTAGAGGCCTCTGACCTCTGGGACTCTTGGCCTGGGATGAGTAATCTCTCCTGAGACGTACCTCATTCAATGATTATCTTTTACAATAAAACCAGTGCAAGGGCATGGATACTTTGTCTGGCTCAAGAGCTTTGGTTAGTGTCTTAACAGTGTTTGCCTTAACTAGGAACAGATGTGGAGGTTGCGAGTCTGCAGCCTAGGTTATCATTTACACTGTATAGTTACACACTGTATAATTTACATTGCTATAATTCATACTGCATGTTTCCTTGTGTCGTGGTTTAACCCGGCAGGCAGCTAAACACCACACAGCCATTCGCTCACTCCCCTCAGTGGGATGGGGGAGAGAATTGGGAAAAAGGTAAAACTTGTGGGTTAAGATAAAGACAATTTAAAAGGACAGAAAAGGAAGGTAAAATAATAATAATGATAAAAGAATATACAAAACAAGTGATGCACAATGCAATTGCTTACCACCCGCTGACCAATGCCCAGCCAGTTGCCGAGCAGTGGCCGTCCCCCCCCCCCCCCCCCCCCCCCCCCCCCCCCCCCCCCCCCCCCCCCCCCGCCAAGTCCCCCCGGTTTTTTGTTCAGCATGATGTCATATAGTATGGAATATCCCTTTGGCCAGTTGGGGTCAGCTGTCCTGGCTGTGTCCCCTCCCAGCTTCTTGTGCACCTCCAGCCTCCTCGCTGGCAGGGCAGGATGAGAAGCTGAAAAGACCTTGACTTAGTGTAAGCACTGCTCAGCAACAACTAAAACATCAGTGTGTTATCAACATTCTTCTCATCCTAAATCCAAACCACAGCACTATACCAGCTACTAGGAAGAAAATGAACTCTATCCCAGCCAAAACCAGGACGCCTTGATAGATGGGGACTCCCGGAGTGAAAATAATTGGATATGTAGATTGATTATGTGGAGCATTGGATTGTATTGGGCTTTGTTAATTCCGGACTGCCGAGCCAGCACACTYGGCAGTGGCTGATGGTGATCTGGGGCTCACGGTCAGAGAAGTCGTGAGCCAGATTTCCAGGTATTACACAGCTTCCACTCCCTGCAAATAAGAAAACTTTGACATGTTGCAGACTGAAAGCGCAGAACTTGGGGCAAGCAACAGCGTATGAAGATCTGTTTTAAAGGTACCTGGAAACTAGTTTACTCTTGAATTTGAGGGGGAAAACCCCATATTTTCCCACTGTGGTGCCTTGCATAAATGTGAGGTGAGTAAGATGGCACAGGACCACAGATTACATGTTGACTTGCAATCTGTGGAGTAACTATCATGCTATCCTGGTAAATTTGGACATCACTTTCCACTTTTGGATGGATTTGTGTCTGATGTACCTCAGGAGAGAGGGACAGAGCTTGGTTCTCTCACTTCTGCTCCATATTAGAATCACAGAATCGTTTAGGCTGGAAAAGGCCTTTAGGATCATCAAGTCCAACCATTAACCTAGCACTGCAAAGTCCACCACTAAACCATGTCCCTAAGCATTATTTCATTCTTTTCTTCAGCACACTTAGAGTGGAGATAGAGAGTAAATAGGAAGGATCAGAGGAGCTATATGAATAGTATCTCACACAGAAATGCAATCAGCTGTTCATAGTAGGAGCAGAAACAGATGGCCAAAGCTCTTGCTTGTATAGCCAGAGAAGCTGATGCTTTTCAAGCTGCAATTTTTGTTGGGAGTTACAGGTACCAATCACACATATTTTTAAAACAGTTTTGTATCTGCTTCTTTTCACTTGTAACTGTTGTACGAAGCAGAGATTGCTGGGGTAGATATTTGAAAGAGGACTTTGTGGGTTTGAATATGGCTTCTGAGTTACAGTGTTAAAACGATGGCTGATTTTCCTTTGAAAAAAAATGCAGCAACTTTTAGATGCAATCACGTTCTGCCATTAATGTTGAAATTGTCTGAAAGAAATGTCTCGGATTGCTTGACATTGTCTCATGCGTTTCATCCTCACCATTGTTAAGGTTCGTTAATGATTCCATTATAAGCTCCTATTTGCAGAAATGGATTTCTAAAAACAATCTCTGTGTTATATTATTATGTTGTTTATATTATATAAATGCTCAAGGACTAGACATGTATTAATAGATAGCCTTGTGATTGTGGAGCCAGCAATTACTTGACTTGTGATTACTCTATCACAAAGTCTGCTGACTCCCAGCACTTTGGAGGGGAGAATAAAATTCCTTCTGCAAATTGGGAAGACAATTTTCTTTGGAATAGTGGTTGTTACACAGTGCTGGAAATCCTCTGCATGCAGATAAGCAGTAAAAGCCGGTTAGCTTTATGCGATGCAGTGTGATGCTTTGGAAAAGACTGTCACGGTGGAGAGCCTTATCAGTCACAGGGGATATAATGAAGATCCTAAAGGAGAGCTTTGAGCCTTCCAGGAGAGGACATGCTGGGTGGAAAACCAGGCAGCTGTGACCATTTTTTTTTCCCTGTACTTCTTCTGTAGTGTGTCCCAGGTACTCGATACTGGGGCGGGATGGCCTTGGGAGAGGGGGTGATGAGGTACTTTCTCCTTTCTCCTGCCCTTCCATAGGGTTAACCACTGTCTCTTCCTTACTGTGTCACTGCACCCTAATAATAAAGAGTGCAGGCCACTCTGTCTCCCAAAGAGGAATAAGAGAGCAGCATTAAAGGGATGTGCAGGGCAAGGTCATGCATTTAAGATAATGTCCTATGCTGCTGGCTTGGTTGCCCCGAAGACCTAAGGGTCATTTCCTACCCCTTCTGGGTATGGTGGAGTCATGGGCTGCCTCATCCATTAGGATGCCATAGCTCAGTTCTCCACATGTGCCAGGCTCTTCTGTGGCTGCATCCGGAGGATGATCTGGCCGGGACTCTGCTTCCTCCCCTCTGCTCCTCCATGTGTCCTGGCTCTTTACAGGTGAGTGAAGGGAAGGGTCCTTGCACACATACCCCAAGCACGGTACTTGTTACTGTGTAAAACATGTGAGATCCCTGCAGGCTGCTTTAGGAAGCCCAGCACATGACCTTCTAGGTCTGTGATTCTTGATCCTTTTCAAATCACTTTATGGCCTTCCTTACAGCCGATAACTTCTCCCTGTTTGGTGATATAGTAGTGGATGGAGGACCAAGCCCCAGGCCAGGAGTCCTCGCTCTCAGTTGCTATTAAAGGCACAAAGACTATAGGTGAAATGTATATACTTGTGGCCCTTAAAAATTCGACAGCTTTGCTAGGAGATTCCAGTAGAGCTAAGCTGTCTTTCTGTCCTTTTCCTTTGTATTTCCTATAGTTCCTATAGCAAATACCTTGAATATCAATGGTAAAGCTTTCTACCTACAAATTCTTGGATAAGACTTGATAGTAGTTCCCTTGGTGAAGAGCTCTGAAGCCAGGGCCCTTAAGAGATGTTGGTAACCACCTCCTGGCAAAGAAAGCTCCCAGCACAGTGCCGGGTTACGCAAGTGGACGGCGTTTTCTAAGAGTTACAAAAATTGTACGGGCTGTCACTGAAACTTTCTCAATGAAACTTTCTCATAGCTCCAAGTGAACAACTTCCAATAATATAAACAATAATAATAATAATAGTAATAAAAAGGGAGTAGAAGAGAGAGATGTCGGGGAAAGGGAAAAAAAATGTCCTAGCTGCCTCAAGGGAAGTGAGGAAGAAATGTAGACCAACCGTGGCCTATATCTATCTCCTGGTTGTGACAATTTTTGTAGGGCATTAAAAGAGAAGAGACTCCTGCAATACTATTGCTTCGCTATCTGATACAGAGCTGGATGTTACTGGCTCTTTTGCCCAAGGCATTCTTGATTTAGTGGCTCTATAGGAGTTGCGTTATTCAGAGTTTATTTAAAATAATTACTGTAACCATCCGTATATTGTCTCAGCATAAGGAACCAGAAAATTGCATTGCATAATTCCCTTGCAGTTGTCTGAGAAGTTTCCCATCTGCTTTGCTAACGCAGCGCAGATATTTGATGTGAAATCCTTGCTTTCATGCAAAAGGGCTGCCRCACTTTCAAGTTTACAAAGCATGATAACTAATATATTTACATTTTATCTGCTGCGCTTAACAATTGAATGAAAGAAAAGTGTTAGCAGAGGTCAAGCATTGTTTGAATGTGTTGCAAATGGTTTCCCAGGGAAACAGCAAATCAGTACTCATAGCCGACTGCAGCATCTCCAGAACAACATCTAGCCACCAGCCATAGCCGAGTGTTTACTGTAGTACTCGGGACCAAAAGCGATGCAGACTAAAGACGAAGTGACCGTGTGAGTAGGAGAGCAATTTCAAAGGATGAAGAAACATTCGGCAAGAGTGGCACCATTACCGTCTTACAATGTTTCTGAATTAAATTCGCCTGTGCAAGACGGTAAATGCTTTTTTTCCTGTATATCTAACCCTAGACAGGAATTTACTTTGCATGCTCCTCCTGCTCTGTTCCATGCAAAGTAACATGAATGTGTGTGTGTGTGTGTGTGTATTTTTAAAGTAACTAATGCTTGGATGGCATTTTTAGCACATTAGTATCATCTAGGATAAGTGCAGTTAAATTTCTGTTGCTTGTGTTCAACTGCTGTGTGAATGATTTCTGATGAAGAAACTAACGTTGAAATGTGAACAACTGATAAAGTTGTTGTACTTCAATTCTGGCTTTTAAAACGATGTGAAATTAGGTCCATATAATGTTATCCAATTTTCTGTAGTTTTTTAATATTGTGCTCTAGATTTATCTTTTTTGCTTTAAAGACAGAGGCACCAACTTTTTTGTGCCGGCTGTCCCTCAGCTTGAGATAGCAATTGTTCCCTTAAACTGCTTTATCCCCCCTTATTTTCAAAAGTCTTAGCTCTAAAGTAATTCCTTAATACAAAAACCACAAGATAGAAACTGTGAAATCTGTTGTGTGCTCTCGATCGGACATGACAGCCTCATTCCTTGCAGAGCGCATACCAACTTCACATCACACTTGTGTCAACTGGAAATGTGTTGATGTTGTCCAGCATGAGATATGACTGCGCTGATAGCTATGATGCAGATATAAAGCTTGGCATGCTGAAAATACACAGCAGGTATATGTGAGGTATAAATCAAAGGTCGAAAGGCAAGCTTTCTAAACATATTCCTAATGTTCGGGTTCAAGTTTTTGTTTTAAATGTCTGCAGAAATCTCAGGCTTGAACTGCACTGTTGCAAGTTTATTATATTCAGTGTCAGATGTTTTAAAGAGCTGAGTGGTAGTTTCTGAAGTTGCTTGTTCTGCCAGAAATGAACTCTTTTCCCACCAGGTGTGGTACGTTGTTAAGAACACTCGAGCCGTAAAATTGCAAGGTGTGTGCTGTCTCTGATTTGAGCTTTGTTATGCTGACCAGCAATGAAAATGTGATTCTTTCCTGTGAGTTAAATTCAGCGCTACATCCAGGATAAAAACAAAGCAAGAGACATGGTCCAGTGCTTGTCAGCAGAGCATGACTTCCAGTTCTTCAATCTGYCTGCGTCAGACTGGCTTAAATTACAAATGGGGCTGGGTTTTGATAGAGCAGGCAATAGTTTGTGTCATTTTTCTTGGGAGTATATGTGTGATACTGAGAATTCTGCAGGCTTGGTGGAAGGAGCTGGTAGACCGGGCTGCTTATGTCAGTCCATTGCTGTTGCACAGCACCAGATTTTAGGATGTGTGATACTGTAATTTGTACACTCACCTACTTTTAAAGGAGCAGCGGTACAGCCGGGTGAGCTGGCTTGCTGTGCTGGTTAAATAGGGTGATTTGCTGCTCTGTATTTCCTGAGAGCTCCCAGCACAGACCAGGCTCGCATCACACCAGGCAGTGAAAGCAGAGGATTAAAGACTGTCCGTACCCCGTAGGGTCTAAGACAACTCACAAGCTGTGGTTGCCTCCAACTTAACCAGTCCAGCTGCTGTCAGGCACCTCTGTTCAGTCCAGTCTTAACCTTCTTCCTGTGCCGGGCTGCAGCAGCAGTGTCAAATATTACACTGCCTGTTTCCTCAGGGAGGGAAAATCCAGTCGTCGTAGGAAGAAAGGGCAACAGACTGGAAGTGACTACATGACAGCACTTGTCATATCCGACAGGCTGAAAAYGGAAAGGTTCTTGCTAGGGATGAAGCTGGCCAAGCTGAACTAATACTGGACCCATACATTAAATGTGAGCGTGTGCAGCCGGTTTTACAGATCAGCAAAGATTTTAGCAGGGATTCCCAAAGAATCCTAATGGGGTAGGGCAGCCAGCTCCCCAAGAGCACTGTGCCTGTCCCACCTTTCCTTCCCAGGCATGGGGAGGGCACGTGGAAGAGATGCCACAGCAACTTGGGCTCTGGGCCTGTGTGCTGGGAGGAGAGCAGGGGAGCAGTGTTGGCAGTTTTCAAGCAGTTGAGGTTTGTGGCTTCCTAGATATCTTCTGGTTTAACCACAGAAACTGCTGACTCCTGGATAGCGGAGTGAAATCCAGGCAAGAAGACTCCTTCAGTAGTGAAGAGGCACCCAGATATTTGCAGGTCACTGATCAGAAAACGCTGCTCACGTGGAAAGAAATGGAGCAGAGGCAGCTGCCGAGAAGGGTTGGCGCGTGGGCTTAGTGGTTCTGGAGGATGTGAGGTATCAAGCTGAGACCACAGCCACCAAATACTTTTCAGAACGTGTCATCTCAGTCTGGCCAGCCCTCGCTCCCCAGCATGGCATCAGCTACAGCGAGAGGACTGTATGTACGTGAGTGCCTGAGCCAGGTGGGTTGTATGGACACTGCGTGAAGGAGACTTATCCCCAATATGCCATCATGGAAAAGCAGGGGTGAGACCTGTTGGAGCTATTACCCCAAGGGCAGTGGAGGTAACAGTCAGAAGTATCTCCTGGGGCTACAAAATGCAGCAWTACAGTGATAAATACTTACTTTTGCCCCAGCTGCTTACCTGTAAAATGTTCTTTTAACCCACCCTTCCTCAAATGTGCTTAATTAGGTTCTAAGTCAGGCAAGGAAACTGAAGCATGTGCTTAATGCATGTACTGCAGTGCTGCCATGGACTGAGCCCGAGACAGTCAGATTTGGACTCATCCAGGTGCATCTAAATGTAAGCCTCGGTAAGTACTAAGTTGTCTGAGCCTCCTGGACTCAGCAGGAGAGCTGGACACCTCTGAGAGGTGATTCATCTCCTAAGATTGGTATCTAAGGGAGCTGGAATGAATCACTCTCTGGAGGCACCCATCAAACAGGAGAGGCGATAGTTTGTGCAGGAGATAAACGCAAGCAATTTGATATTGAGTTGTGTGTCAGTGTGCTGACTTCTTTTACACTCGGATCTTAGGAGACCCATGAACCAGCCTGGATTTATTGCAGTGTTTCTTGAAAGCAGAAGCTATATCATAATTATTTAATAATGAGATGCATATGAGTGATTTCTGGAGTGTCCTGGGTCTAAACTCCTTTCACAACAACTTTATGTCAAAGCAGCCTCATGGCTTTCGTTGAAGCTACTCTTGATTTACTGCAGTGAAAATAAAAATGAGTTTAACTCAGAATGTCTGTTTCTTTTTGGAAATGTCACTAAATTTTAGCAATGACAAGATTCATTTTCAAAGGATTTTTTTAYAGAGATTCATAACCTTTTATTTTGGAGTAAAGTGTGTAAACTGTGAAACTTGGAGGCGCATCTGGTATAATTTATTACAAAGTTTGTAACAGAGTTTTTCTTTAATGGGATGGTGTGCAGCTTTGAATCAAATGATTTGTGTTTATCTGTTGCTCTGTCAGTGCTGAAGTGGTGAAAAGCTGGCCTGATCCCAGGCCAATGAATCCTGCGATTGGCTTGAGCTGGTGTCGGGTCAAGCATATCTGGGGAAAAGAAAGTCACGTAGGTCTGTTGCAGCGAAGGATATCCCTTTAAATGTCTGTTCARGGGACTCATTCAGAAGTTGTTATTGAGGTGGTCTCATAGGGACTGTTTATGTAAGCAAAAGCTTAAAATAAAGTCCTTGCTCCGGAGCTGCAATAAGGGGACAAAGGCTTGTAAGTCCCTGGGGGTTACTCCCTCAGACAGGTATGTGTTGGCTTCACCTGAACAAAAACATGTGACGGTCCAGCTCCCTCCTTCTCACAGAGTAGTCTGGTGTGGAAGTACCCCCATTGTCCTCCTCAGAGGCCAAGCCAAAGCTCACTAAAATCAGTTGGTCTTCCCAGGAACTGCATCGGGGATTGGATCAGTCCCCATGATCTGGAGTYGTTTGCTGGCGTGGGTTTAGCTTGGCTGGACACCGGGGTGCAGACATACTTCTGGATGCCTCTGCGCTGCCCTCTTCTTTCTCTGCAGCACTGGGGCAGCATGGCTTGGCTTTCCCCAGCAGCACTTAGCCAGAAAGTTGCCCTCTGAGACGTTCATGGTGTGGAGGGGTCTTAAATCTTTCACGCGACTTCTTTGCGAGTTGCATAGGTAGTGGAGGGAGTGTATTTGTGTGCCTGGTCCTGCCCTTCCCAAGGCTTCATTCTGGATATGGTGTCCAGATGGGTAAGGAARGAGCAATAAGCAGAGACTCTTTGGATGGGAAAAGTTCTGTGCTGAAGGAGGAGATGTTCATACCCTTACTGGAGGTCAGGGTTTTCTAATTCCAGAGTTGTCACAGCTAAGTATGAGATTTTGACTCAGCGTTTGTTTTTCAAGGCAAATGGAGATGCCAGCAACGTTTTCCGACAGCAGAATTCAGTCCAAAATAGTCCACTCCAAATGGATGTTTTAAATCTTTTTTTGTAGGTTAATGTAGATCGTTTTGTGTAGAAGTTGTAGAAGTTTTGATTTCAACATATAAAAATCATCCTTCATTTGCAGCACTTTCTTCTACATTCCTTCAAACTCTAAATATGTTACATCACGTCCAGTAACTTTAAAATATGTGTAGCCAGTATGTTTCAATATATTGGTTCTATAACCAGCTGCCAGTTCTACTACAGATGTTCTCAAATAAACTTTTTTCCCAGGATCTGTTCTGACACCCCCATGCTAGTGCTGGTGTATTATTTTTGGTGTCAAATGAATGGGATTCCTTGTCAGTGCTTAAACAGAGGCAGTGATAAATTTGTTTGAGTTATGCTGAAATGAGAATGGGGAAAAAAGTCATCTTGGCTTTAAGTGAGTAAGGAGAAAAAAAAGCCAGGGAAAAAATATTTCCATGCTTTTAACTATACTTTCAGTAAAATGTAGATGGATGAACAAGTGGAACGAAGATTTAAACAGAGATTTGGGTTTTTAATAATTGTCTTTATGCGTTTTGAAGAAGGGTCTCGATCCAGAGCAGTACAAAGAGGAGCCATTTACTTCAGTAAAAAACAAGTTGAGAAGTCCTCCAGAGATAGCTGGCCATTATGCTCATGCATCAGGGCTCCCGAAAAGGCAGTCTGCAGGTTGCTTACAACCAGTAAAGCCTTTATATGCTTCCTGCAAAGGTCCTTTTTCTTTTTCCTTTTTTTTTTTTTTTTTTCGTTTTTTTTGTTTGTTTGTTTGTTTCATTTTTTAATGGTTGCAGCTGTTGAACATAATGGATGTTGCAGCCTGGATTCATTTTGTGGTGCAGTCCCCAGTCAGAGGTTTTAGGACACAGCATTGGATGCAGACCATGCACATCATATTCCCTGGTTTGCCCGGAAAGCATCCATCTCAGAGCAGGTTCTTCATAAGAAGAACATGTAGCTGATGTGCAGAAAGATGGGTTTACAGACTTGCAAGTGTTTATCAGGTTTGCATGCAGAAGCCAAGGCATCAATCATATGGCAATTAATATGGGAACCCCAGTCTCAGTGATCAGCAGCCAGCTGTGGGGATCTGGGGGGATGAGAATCAACCATTGCGTGAGTAGATGCCTTTGTGCAACTTACTTAGCAACTATTTTGCACTTTCCTTATCTGCAAAAGGTGAATAATCATGTATATATCTACCCATATGACCTGGCTGTATTGAGCATAAGTGGAAGCTCCTTGACTCTTCAATATATGTGTGTTAAATCTCAGTATTATTACTACTACTACTACTACTAACATGGTACATTTGCGTGTACTTTGTGTACAGATCTCACCATCTTTCCATTCCAAGCCAGCCAGTGTGTACAAATGCTACACCTTGTCTTACTGGGGCCTTTCAGAGACCTTGAAGTTTATATGAACAGATGTCACTGATGCTCTGACTGCAGATTTCATCTAGCAGATCATATCAGGCATTGGGACAGTAGCATGATGTAGCTTCCATATTGGCAGTGCAGTCCAAAACCATCTTCTGTGTGGCAACCAAAGAAGCTGGGAGCAAGTACACGCTGTGGGTGCCAGGACCAGGTGGAATCCCAGGTTGTTTTCACAACTGACGTGGACCATGCACAGATGGTGCTGCCCGATTCCGGTTGTTTTAATTTAATTCTGAATTCCTTAAGTTGCCGGATCTCATAGCGTTAGATGCAGACGCACTCAAGTCCTCCTCATTAGCTCTTTATATTTCTTTTGCTCAAAACTGACTTACGGTATTGCAGTTGGCAGAGTTGGGCACATCTTTTCTCTTTGATTTAATGGCGCATCCTCAGTCTATCCAGTTATTGTCAGGTTTTCTTGCTGTTTATATATTGGTTTAGATTGTTGTGCTTCTTTTCCAGATCTTAGTTATAATTGGAATCAAGGTCCATGGCCTTATTGTTCAGCAGTCTGGATCTTAAATCAGGAGAAGTGAGCACCTTGGGACTAGGTCCCAACACAGTTACCATCATAAAGCCAAGGAGATGCTGGGCTGGAAAGTGACTTCAGGAAGTTATCTGTGTCATCCCTCCTCTAAGGCAGAGCCAGATACACCTTGACCATCCCTGACAGGTATCTCTGTCATTTGTCTCTGCTGTGAGACCATTTTTCAGGCACTTAATGGTCACTGTGGTCAGAGCTTTCCTTCTCCCCATGTGCGATGTGGGATGTGAGGGTGGTCTTTCCCCAGATGTTGGGTGGTGTAACAGGGAGAGACTGTGGCACTGCCCTCGCAGTGTCTGTTCCGATCTGGAGCGCAGTGCGTTGGCGGTGGTGAGAGGAGTGGGAGGTGGGAAGCCGCGTGGGTGAGATTTGGTACCTAAGCACAAGACATGACTGGTGTGTATGGGGCGGATTTTTTTGACTAACTTGGATTTCCCCCCCTGACAATTAGGCTGGAACTGTTCATTTGGAAAGGTAATTAGGGGCAAGGGTGTAGAGTGACACATCCCTTGATCAGGCACTAAGTTATTTATAGGAAGTTAAATTTAAGTTATTTACTCCCTTTGCTGCCTCTTTGTTCACTTTATTGCAAGGATAGGAGGGCACGTGGAAGTTGTTGAGATTTCTAATTGTGAGTGAAGTTGCTGTCCGCTGATTTCAAGTGAACGGCTGTGTACAGACACTGAAGGGGTAATTGGCAGAAATTGCTGATGGATGTCACTGTTAAATTACAACAAAAATATCTGCTTTTTTGCTTTCTGCTCTTGACAATAGTTAATCATAGTACAAGAGAAATGCTGTACACCATCACTGAGTCATTTGTTTTTCACTAAAATCTGAAAATCTTTTTTTCCCCTAGGACAAAAAAAAAATTGTTGTAACCTTCTCGTCCCCTTCAAACATAAAAACTTCCAGAACTAGCAAATAGTAAATGAACAAAGCATTACTCTGAACGGACATACGTGCATAACTCTAATACACAGAGACCATTGCAGTGTCTTGGAAGGATGTGTTTAAATGGAGAACATCGTCTCCAAACGTCTGAGACATGGTGAAATGATTTTTCTTCACTGAACAAGAGGTGCTTATTCTTCAAACCTATGTAGCACGCTGTCTGCAAAGACACCCTTCCTATTGTTTGTTTGCTTGGTTTTAGTAAATGCAATTACGGCTTCATGTCCTGAGTCAAACTGCTGGTTCTGAACTCATTAAAAGTTGGGGAGAGTTAGCCCTTCAATTTTAACTTCCTAGGTCAGCTGTTATCTTCAGGTACATCAGTGTATGCCTAGACAGCTTGGCTGATTGTACTGAGTTCCTGTGGGTTTACACCAGTGTAATGAAGGGCAGGATTTGATTTTACAGGCAGTCCCTTTGGCTGAAATAAAATAAGCTATGGACCTAACTCGCCATTGGATTGATGGTGTTGGATAGCCCTGTCCCCAGTTGTGTGCTAACAGTAGCGAACAATCCAATTAAAGCCATGGCTAATCCAACCTCATGAGGTTTTATTGTTGTAAAATGGACAGAATAAGCTCTCTTCACCTCTATCGATAGCAGTGCAACTCAATCCCCTTTCCTGTAGGTCCATGTGCATCTGATATTTCCCTGGCCACAAAATTCACATCATCATCTCCTTACTGCATGGCATTAAGACCAGAATTTCATTGCAAAAGTCTCCAGCCCTCACAATCATGAACTGACTGTTATCAACGCGAGCGTGTGTACAGGCTGCTGGAAACAATAGGCTTGTGATGTGTGAGCGAGTCTGTCATCGCCGCGGATGCTCTCTCTAACAGGTAATGTTGCAGTGTAAAGGAAATGTTGTCAATTCTTTCACCGGTGCCCAATTTAGCAGGAACATTCAATTGACGTACTTTCCACATAACACCAGACTGGCTTCTACCTCCATCCATCTGTCAAAACCCAGCAATTGTTTCCGCGGCAGTGGTCTGAAGACATCATTTTGTCAATGCAAAAACAATGACATATTAGGAGCTGAGATTTTGAGGACATGGTAAAATAAGCATATTTTAATACTGAATGAGTTAAAAGGTAGATTGTAGATTCCTTGACYGACTTTTTGGAAAAGCTGGTCTCTCTCCTGACTATAGTGGTAGCCACAGGTGACCGCTGCTCTGCAGGGCTTTGGGAACGTAATATGAAGAAACTGTCGAGCTCATTTACATCACCTATTTAACCATCGATTTAGTTGTGTAATCAAAAAAAGAGTATGTATTTTGGCACWTACCAGCAAGCCAGATGTTGCTGTCTCTAAATAAGTCAACACTTCGTGTTGGTAATCCAGTGCTGTGAATGCACGGATGGCTTTCAGAAGAGAATTCAGTTACCTGTTTGAGAGGTTCTGTATTTTCATCAGGGAAATTGGTTAAAAAAGAAAAGAAAAAGAAAAAATCAATTCTGTGATGACCTGGCCATAAAAATTGCTTCCAGGGCTGCATTTTTATGTTGCATTGACTATTTTACTGGCAGTCCATTCGATCCATTTTTAGTAACAACTTTGAGACCAGAAAAGTTGTCCCAAATGAAATGGCGTGGGGTTTTTTTGTATTCCAAGCACTGCTGTCACACGCTAGGTATGTCATATACATGAATATAATCTGAAAAGAATTGTTTTTGAACCTCAAAGCATAATCCCTTCTCTCCAAGCCCCCTGCAAAATAACAAAGTGATTTTTCTAGCCAAGGTGAGGACATTATTT
The DNA here is from genome assembly GCA_035582835.1 of Phoebastria nigripes. NCBI lineage: Eukaryota > Metazoa > Chordata > Aves > Procellariiformes > Diomedeidae > Phoebastria > Phoebastria nigripes. Next base: position 4,060,492 of record JAYKAV010001445.1, on the reverse strand, counting down.
TCTCACTGTGTGAGCTGCATATGGAAATCTGTATATGAACAAAAAGCCAGAAGTCGTGTATCGCATCTTTCAGACAGTCAAGGGGCAAGGGAGCTGCGAATAGTTTACAGGTGAATGGTAAAAATGGTTGTCAGGACAAGGCATGTGCTGCTTTTTCCTGGTTTGAATGGACATGCCAGCAGCAGCGCGTGGTGGTCGCCTCCTCCCGCAGCCGGGACTCAGAATGGTGTTCAAGAATGAAAAGGCATGGACTTCAGTGATATTAATCATGTGGTTTAGGTTAGTCACAAGCATAATTACCTTGCTAAATTGAAGTACACTGGGATAAGTATATAATAATTAATGCAAGACAAGGACAGACTTTGTTAGAAGCATGTSGAAAGCCACGGGCTCCCCTTGCTGGTTTCGCTTTGGTCTCCATGTGCAGAGAAAYGGCCTTACTTCTTATGCTATAAAGCATCCGCATTTGCAGGGCAAGGAAAAAGATTTGCTGAAACAGAATAATAAACTAAAAATAATCTTAAAAAATGGGAAAGAGCAGGGGGTTGTTTTTATCCAATAATGAAAAGTCATCCAGATGGATTTGACTCATTAAGACGTGCTTGATACAATCATGTGTGGTCCTTTCTAGTTCTCCCTTTCCTCCTTTGTCAATCCCATGGGCTGAGTGTTGCTTTGACACTCGATTATAACCTCCAAGTAATGAAGGAACACTTCTAGCAGCAAGATCTGGCAGTCTGGCAAGGTTTTTCCTGTTTGTTAGTTTTTTCCCAATCTCTTCCAGTAGCATTCCCTTAAAATATCAAATGATGCCCAAAATGTAGATTCATTCTCAGCCTGTGATTCATCTCTGCTAAAGCCATGAACTGTGTTCATGCTCAGCATTGACTGTGTCAGTCTACAGAAACTGGATGAGGCTTCTGTACACAGTGAGTTACAGGTATCTGTGCAACCTCTTACATCGAGTAGTCAGGTTAAAAGAAGGTCAAGTAAAGTAGTCAGGTAAAAAGTCCCACCCAGTGTAAACATATCTGCTCAGAATGGTTGTCCAAGGTCAGGTTGGACGGGGCTCTCGGCAACCTGATCYAGTTGAAGATGTCCCTGCTCATTGCAGGAGGGTTAGACTAGATGACCTTTAAAGGTCCCTTCCAACCCAAACCATTCTATGATTCTATTATTCCCCATATAGTCATAGGGAGATGCAGATAGTCCCAGGGCACTATTTTTCTCATCCTAAGGTTGACATCTAAAATAAGTCAGATGAATCTAACCCAAGCAGCGTCACTCCTCCTTTGCTCTGGAGGAGGTGTATTATGGTACCTTTTTAGTGCATAATTGCTTCTCCATTTACACATGGCAWGTTGTGGCAGCACCCTGCTGTTGTCCTCTCTGGAGAGGACATGGTCTCACTGCCTAAGACYGTGAGGTCTCCATTAAGCGTGTGGGATTTATGAAGGTATATGGAAGTTCAATGGAAAATGCCTCTTGATCCCTCTAAATTTGGAGGGTCTTAGTGGATCCCTGCTTGATAGCTGGTAATTGCTGTGTGAGACAAAGAACCGGTTACGTGAGTTCTGCCTTCCTTTCCTCTCATGTGGGGTAACGTTGCACATGTGCGAGGTTTCATTGCTGTACTGTGTAAATGGTGATTTGTTGTCCTTGCTGCTGATACCAGGTTTGGATAAGTTAGCCCAGCATATATCTATTCACCTTTCCGGTCAAAGTATATCCTTAAAATATGTTCAGATTCAGTAGCATTAGATGGCTCAGGCTTTCTAGCTGTAACAATGAAATATTGATGAATTGCCATGCTATCTGATTGCTTTCAAGCATAAGGGAAGAAGAATTCAGTAAATCAAGCATTTCGATTAAATGCAAGGTCTTGAAATGCAGTTTTGGTCTCAACTGCTGAGTTTCTCAATGTACAGGAAAAGATTGATGCTGCTTTGTTGTACCAGATWTAAATAACTCAGAGCTCTTTTTGCATGTGAGGAAAAATAGGTTTCCTTGAAATTTTGGTTGCAGATCATCTGCTAGACTTCTGCTGAGTGTAATGTGAATCTTGATCTTGTTCTAAATTATATCTGAATTGAGATGTAGCATGTGTCTTTTAACTTAATGAAATCTCTTTAAATGATGCATATCAAAGTGAGTGGTGATTTGGGTCGAGGCACCGTGGTGGCTGATTCTCTGAGGACAGGCAGACAGCAAACGCTTTCTGAAAAGAAAACCTCTTTAAGTTGGGGACCTGAAAATTCATAAGTGCCTTTTTGAATATTTAGCCCAAAAAGTACTGATTGTCCTTATCTCATGGAGGCTGGAACTAACTTTCTGCTGTCAAATAAAGGTGTTATGCTGCTTCTGGTGGGGTGAATGTCTCAGGGCTGCCATTTCTAATGTACTTTTCAACCTCAGAGWGACTTGCAAGACGTTTACAAAGTTTACGAAGTAGGTAATGTTATCCTTGTTTGTTACAAGTGGGAGGAGTAAGGCTTGAGTTACGAAACGAGTAGAACAAAGTCATGGGGGGAGTTGTGTGGCTGTTAGATCATTATTTCCTCCATTAAAAAGAAAATATATGAAGGTGAATGGCTTTTTAAAGGTCTGAAAATACCCAGTAGGCTCTAAAAAGCTCCGTAGAGAGTAATGCTCATCAAAAACTGAAGAGAGGTGATACAGCGCTTAGACATCATATAGGTCTTAATCCTTCAAAGTCAACTTTTGTGGGTCTACTGTCATAGACTGTGGCTTGTATACTGCATTGATTGAATTTGTAGAACTATTTGGCAAGGTGGGACCTGGACTTGGGCATCCTCCTTGTGTCAGAGTTCCCTCATACTGGACAGAGGAGAAAGGGAAGAGCATCTTTGTGAAAGATCATCTCTAGGGGCTTAGCTGCTGGTTCAGTTGCTTGTCTACTTGGCGGGTAAAAACTGACCTTGGAGGCTCTAAATAGCCTGAGAGAGGATTTTTCTGTATAATAGCATATTCTATACGTGTCTTCCTTTGTGATCTTTGTAGTTAGACCTGGTGAATCAAACATAGCTTTAAGTTCATTGACGTTTATATGAATCCTCTGAACTTCCTCTGGCAAAGAGTGTTGACTTGATTCATGTAGTCTCTTGAATCTTGAATACAGTCCTTGCTTTAGAGTATACTTTTATGTTGTTGTTTGGCATGGAGTTATTGGCACAAAGTGTACTAGAATGGCTCATGGTGCAACAAAGAATGTTGCTGTCTGAGATGTCTGCCATATTTTTTGCACATCTGGCAACTTACGCATGGGTTTTGTGTCTGGTTTTGTATTCTTTACAATGTGAAATAAGTGTGATTGTGAAATTAAATCCTTCCAAGTCATGGCAAGGTCAGTGGCTGCTCTGGGTATATGTGTTTTCTGGAAGCTTAGGTAAGATGGTTACCAGTTGAAGTAGCAGCTGCAAAATAAGCAGTGGGTGATCTCAACTGACCGTGAACACACATTTATACTTACCAAAATGGCCTGTCATCTTGACTTTCTGAGAAGAGGACTCTCTCGTGCTGCTCATGTGTTGACCTCTTACACAGACACCTTCAATAAATTCGGGAGTACATGCAAGATCACCAGGCTCACTCTGCCAGATTCCAGCACTGCACTCTTTTCTGTTGTTTGCTGGTTCTTAATCCAGTCCTTCAAGCTCTTACTCATAAAATATGGTGTCCTTCTCAYTGGCAAACTTTTCATCGGGTACCACTGGTATTTCTGGGACCTGGGTCTTGTCTGCCGCCTTGTGCCTCTATGCAGCCTCTGTGTGAAATGCTGCATCTTGGTGTTGTCTGCACCTAGCAGAAGAAGAAAAAGCAACTTCTCTGAAGATGTGGAGATTCTGATTTGGTGCATGTAAAGGCTTAAAACTGGCATCTTCAATTGTTTAGCAGAAGTCTTCATCCAAAAGACCTGTCAGTGGCCGTGGCTTCATTCCATACACGAGTCTCAGGGATCATTCTGGAGGATGGAAAGGGGAAGCTCTCCTCTGGAGAGACTGTCATCACTGACCTTAGGAGGCAGTGGTTCCTCAGCCCTTCTTTCCACCCTAAGGGAGAATGGTGACCTCTCCTTTTGCCTGATTCAGTGTCAGTGCTCAGGAAGGGGCCCACGTGAGTACAAATTCCTTTGCCTGTTCAGACCCTATGGATGGAGCCATGGGGCTAAGATTATACTGCACCATAGGGCTCTCATTTCTTCAGGGGAAAGACTGGTTTTCATACAGCACCTTTTTTTCTATAAGGGGGGAGAGAGTTAAGTATTTATTTACTTACTTATTTACTTTATTCTGACCAGAGCTGAAACCTTGATTTTTGCAGTGTGCTTCCTTTCTCCTGCTGAATCGTTTGTATGCATTTCACTGACAGAGTGTTTGAAAGCCCCGCTTTCCTCCAGGGAGTTTACAGCCAAACTGATGCAAACTCTTTCTTCTCAGGTGCCTCACGATCATCTGTCATCCAATGCAAGCCGGGAGGCAACTGCCCCAGCAGACACAGAGGCATGACTAGGCAGCTCTCCCCTCTATCTGTTGCTGAAGATTCTGCTGCTCCCATTCTTGAGCTGCAGAATCGAAGTCCCTCAGGAATCTGTCGGCACAGCAGAGTCAAGAGGCAGAGCAGATCAGGTAGGCATAAAAGCCACATTCCCGGCGTCACAGCATGCCTGCAAAAGGCCTCTTTCGTCTGTCTTTTGAAAGATGGTCAGAGTTCGAGCATGTTGACGTTGGTTTATGGTGCTGCAAACAGCAAAGCCACATGAAAGTCCTTCCTGTACCTGTGTGCAAACTGGGGTCAGGTGGGAAGGAAGCAAGGATGGGAGGAAAAGGCCTGGGCCTCACTAGGAACATGTAATGTGTTAGATATCTGAGAAATCATAAGGCCAGTAGGCACAGAAGATCTTGAAAGGATGATTAACGTTAGCACACAAGTTAGTTTTTACAAAGTGGTTATGTTTCCTCAGCTTCAGCCTGGCCAGAGACCAGGAGCCTTAAGAGCCAGCCATGTTCCTTCTCAAAGACAATGATAATCTCAGCTCATACCATGGACAGTCTGATGAAGAGGAAGAGAAGGAGCAACAGGTGGAAGGATGTCTAGGGAAGACCATCACAGTTCAGATCATCGATCAGCTGCACATCAGGGCTTCCATCAGGAATGTGTCACCCACTTTACTGCAGAAGTTTAGCTCAAATGAACCCTGTAGGTATGGTGAACACAGACTTCTTCACTGTGATGTCCATCCATCACTAGCAGAGATGGGATGGGAGCAATTACAATATGCAACCACAGGCCTCTGAGTCTGCTGAATTGTACTGTTCAGGAGGAGAGAGCCGTTAAATGACTGAAATAATTTAACTGTCCGAGTTCTTTGGAAGCCTGTCTGTGTAGATACTGTGAGCAAAAAGGGGAGGAAGAACAGGTTGGATCTCCCTTGCACACTGGAACTGTGGGAGATGAACCTTCCTCTTGTCACTTCACCACTGATGGCAGCAAGAGTCAGCCATTTTCTTCTTGTGTTGGAAAATAGAGGGATCTTGTACTCCAGGAGTACTCTCTTGATGGAAACCCTCAGAAAAATATTGGAGGTGATTATTGCTGCAAGGAGTGGATGATACAGCATTTTGCAGTAAAGATCATACCTAAGATACCAGAAAACCAATTTATTCTCATTTTTGCAGATAGCTGAAATAACTCCATGCATGCTGGCACTAGGGTACATCCAAAATCAGAATCCATCTTCTCTAAGAAAGGACTTTAGTCCCTTTGAGAAAAGAGTAGTGCCTTGACATCATACTCTTCTAAACATTTATTTTGCATTTTTTAATTTCCCTTTTTATCCTGATCTTCCCTTCCTCATAAATGAGGTCTAAGTAGGAATGACCTGACAGGTAGGTAAACAAATATAAAGAATATTATTTTCTAGGATGTAGTTGCCAAATAGTCAAAAGAGTTCAGAAGAAAAGCTGTAGGTTTTGGTTTTCCTCATCTCACTCTTCTGAAAAACAAAAGCAAAAGGGTTTTCTGTTACCATCTTGTCACAAAGAAATCACAAGCAAGAATTATATTATAGACAAAAGGACTGTGCAGGGGTATTTCTGCCAGCTGCCTTTCAACACAGTTTGCCATTGACCAATGCCATCTCCATGTGTCACCTGCAGTGTCATCYGCATTCTTTCCCTGTCGTTTCATCCTTGTTGAGTTCTCAGATTGTTTCTGTGCTCTTGACAGGGCAAGATTTGTTTCAGACCGAACTAAATGCAGACACTAAGGATTTCTACCACCTTGCTAATTGTAAAATCCCATCTACCAACCACTTTGGCTGATCAATTTGTTTTCTCCTCATTAGCATATCATTCGGTATCTGAACACAAGTCCTACTTTCTAGCTCAATCCAGCCCCAGCTTCATGACTTGGAAATCCTTAAACCTATTTAGTATGAATTGTGTGCCTGCTCGCCGTGTGTCTTTGAGTTCAAGCCCTGTAATTATTTTTAAAGATATTTCTTATCTTGGCCTTTTGATTCTTTGGCCAAGATTTAGGTGTGCACATCCCATGGATTTTGAAAGCAACAAGCTACTATGTCACTTTGGCTGGGGATCCATCTCAGTTTCACTTAAATGTAAATATCTAGTCTAGGGAGAGATAAGCGCCTCTAGTGGGCTTAGATGTATGAGGATGAAATCAGCTACCTTCTCACCATGCCTGTCCATTATCATTAAATATAAAGGGGACCTAGACAACACGTTTAGTCTGAATACACAATTATTTGCTAACTACCTTACATGGGATGAATCCTACCCATTAAGCACTTATGAAAACTCCCCACTGTACATTTAATCAGGCTAAAACTTCCATAGGTCTTTTAATCCAAGGTAGAACTTGCAACAAGTGTGTATTTCTGTACCTTTCCTTAACATTCGAACCTGGGACTGTAAAATCCAAGTCAAGTGCTAATGGTAGTGTCATGCATAGTAACAGCAATTACATAGTTATTTGGTAACTGAAAAATAGAAAGCATGGATAAAGGTGCTTTAGTCTTCCATCATTGTATGATTATTTTAACTGTTAGCTGAAGAAGGACTAATTGCATGGTAGTTTTGCTTAGCAGGAAAACCCACAAGTGGATGTTATATAATATATTCTTTTTAAGCCATTCTAACTTGCAAATAAACTGTAATTTACCTTTTAATAGAAGATGTCAGTCATTATTAGTACCATAAAAATATCTATTTTCTCTCAGCAGCCAAAGAGAATGCTAAAATGATGCTTGCCTTTTCAGAGCTGTGTCTGATTATCCTCTGCATGTTTTTAATAAACCTGTAATTTTATTTAAATTCTTGATTCACCACTAAACAATGGAGCCACTGAATACTGGTTATTTTTAGGAAAAAAATACAGCATACAATTACAATTACAAAAAGCTCCATGTCCTGGTTAGGAAAATTCTTGATTGCAAATGTGCTCCCTGCTATGATGAATCGTTTTTTAGATGTAATGTTGGTCTAATGTAATAACTGGGAACCTCAGTTTGACGTTTCTTTATGGCTGTAGCAGAAACAGTAATATAAAAGGAAAGTAAACCTGAGTCTGAAAGGGTACCTTTTTCACATTGAAGTTGAATGTAGGACAGCATATGCTCTCACTGCAGTGGATCTATAGCTCCTCTTAACATCAACAATTATATTGTTTCTTATATATATTACATCACGTGTTGATGCGACTGATAATTGACAGCAATAGTTAAGAATAGCTGCAGGTCATGATTTTTAGAAGGAACTCCTGTTTCTTCTGTCAAACTGATGTGATATGGTCTAATGGGGTAAATGGTTGGAGCTCAATGCTGCCACGTGAGTTCATGGGGCAACAGTGTTAGTGCTCCTCAGTATCCAACGCAGTTCAATCTGTTTTTTTCAGCTGGGATCTGTGAAATCAAAATAGGATTCATGGGTCGCATCTCTAGAAGATGTGTCTGGAGAGCAAGTCACCAGTCAGTAAGATTAAATTCTCTACAATTCTGTTAGGAAATCTGCAGAGGTCTGCAGATTAGATCTGAAAAGTACTGTACTAAAATGGGAAATGACAACTTTCCGATTCCTCCTTGTTTATGTGTAGAGGTTTATTTCTAGGCATGCCAAGCTTCAGTTTTGTCCAGTTTCCTTTTTTAACTTCAAAAATGTAAATACACTAACTTGCCTGAAAAAAGCCTTTCTCTGCCTGGGTATATAAAATCACCAAACTGTTTCTTTCTCCCCTCCCAGCTTGCAAATAAAAAAATGATTCTTGAGTTAAAATTCTGAATGAGAAGAACTTGGTCCTGGCTTCAGATGTACAGGCTCAGATAGCGTTTATGTTGCACACATGCACAGTAATTGACTTTATAATGTCATTGGTTCCAAGAGATGTAGCTCTATTCTAGAGGTTTGGCTGACAGAAGGAAAGAAGGGCTGATAAAGCAAACAGTGGCAACAGCTTAACCGTAATGCTGTTACCTCAGGCCTCTGTATTGTGTTTGTATTTTGTTCCTATCCCCTCGAAATGACAGAGATGGTATTACTGAAGTATTTCTGTGCAGGATTTCAGTGTTTGTGGGACAGAGAGGAATTATAGGGAGAAGGCAAGAGGTGGTTTGTGTCTGGATCAGAAGGGGAGATTTTGCCAAGAGTTGTTTTGAATGCATTCATTATGTGTGCAACTCTTTTCTTTTTCTACTTTTTTTTTCAGGAGAAGAAGGAACACAAACACACACAGAGAGCAGCAGCCAAGAAGCTGAAGGACAGACACGATGCCAGTCTTGCACATCCACGTTTCTCAAGCTTATCTGGAGACTTTTGATCATTTTGTCCGTCTCTTCCTCCTGGGTCGGGACCACCCAGTTTGTCAAAATCACGTATGAGACCTTTGACTGTCCTTTTTTCATAACTTGGTTCTCAACAAACTGGAACATTATGGTTTTTCCCATTTATTATTCTGGGCACCTTGCAACTGCGCAGGAAAAGCAGTCGCCAATCAGAAAATTCAGGTAGGCTTTATCGTGGCAATATCCCTTTAAACAACCTGATTTCTGTGGACTGAGATCACTGTTCTTCTCGGTTTGACTCATGGTGTCAGAAGGCAGAATAAAGATCATGCTGCAGAAAATCTTATTCATAAATAGCTTACAGAAGGCTAACAAATGAGTGATATATGCTTGAATAAATGGATAATTGATTGTTAGAAGGTTTTTCTGCTGATATGAAAAGGTCAATTTGGTTATAATCTTGCTATTATATTATCTAATATCTCTATATTTTGTGTTCATGTCAGGATCAGGCTTCCACTGGCCATTATTTAATCTGTTCTGGTCTATTTATGCTCTATTTATGCTAGAAAGGTAGCGTAAAGTCCAGCCAAAACAACTAATAGTTGAGAAGGTGCTCAAAGCTGAGGAGATGGTTTCCATGAGGAAGACCATAGCTGTCTTCATGCTCTATGCTCAGCAAGTATAGCAGGATGAAAACTGCCCTTTCCTCCTCCATGCTGGATCATAGCATGGAGGAAGAGCATCCTAGTAGCCTTCTCTGCTCTCTTTTGTGTGTGGTAGAAATTAAAGCAGGTTGCAGACTCTTGGCTCTCCTCCCGCTGTAGCTCTGAGGGTTAAGTTGGCACAGCTGAGTGGCTGTCATCCTGAGGAAATGATATAAAGGCTTTGTCCCATCTTCTTTCAGGCTCCACGTGGAAATACCTCTTCCTCTGTGTTGCGAAAGCCAGGGGAAAACGTCTCTCTGACCCCAGCCTTTCCTTATGCCACATGGCTGCATGTTGTAATTGAACAAGTGCAAAGGAGTCCATAGTACTAACTATAAGATTGGTCTGCAGGGGTGGAAATTTATAAATCCCTCTTCAGTAGCCACTGTAAAATCATAGAAATACAAGGTTGGAGGGGAACCCAGAGAGATCATCCGGTCCAACTACCAGCACTGCAGCAGAACAAAGCTGGCTTAGCTTCCCTAGCCATTTCTTAAGAAAGCTGTATCTAACCTGTCCTCAGGGCTTGGAAGTACCATCACCTTCTGGGACAATTCATTTCACAGTTCCTTCTCCACTTCCATTACTCTACCAATGTGACAGTGAAGTAGAAGCTGCTTTAAAGGATAGAGCTAAATTCAGCTTGCCTAGAGATAACACACCTTGCCCATGGAGGGAAGAAATTCACAGGATAATTTTGAGCTGGGACCCAATTCTGTTACTCCAGTGCAGACTTGCTTTGAAAACAATCTTATTGACTTCAGCAGAATTGTCTGTTCTGCAAGGTATTAACCAGTGTGTGGCCCGTACCTTGTTCCCGCTGACAGAGTGTTCAGCACAGCTGTCATTGAGCACACAGGGAATTCAATTTGTGACTGTCAGGCTGGAGTGTAGCAGGGCCAAATTCTTCCCTCGTCTGCTTTTGCCAGGATCTGGGATGTAATTTGGCCCTAAATTATCATTTCTGTCAAATCAGCGTGACTGAAATTGAACAGTTGCACTTAATTAACTGCTTCTCTGAAAACCCTGGTGCTGTGTATGTTAATGATGCCTTCATTCAGATTCTTGCTGGAGTATTTGAGAGAACATTAACAGTGTCGGCTTGGTGTCTGGATATGGGGTAAAGAAATAACAAATGCACAGCAGATAAGGAAGAAGGTGAGAAGAAATATCCCTGCAGATAGATCCTCTGCAGTTAGTTAGTTGATTATATATCCATCAGAGCAAAATTTTGGGCAAAACATTTGTGGCAATGCATAATAAAAGTATGCTTAAATAATTGATACATTTGCCAAGCTGTTAGGAGTTCAGCTTTTAAAGTTGAGGACACATGCTTACACGCCCAGAGGAATTTCTGCACACGCGGAGATGTGAAGTAGTTTTGTGAGTGTGTGGAAACAGGAGACCAGTGTTAGAGCTGATGGGCCAATGGAAAGGCATCTTCCCAGCGTATTTCCTACTCCAGATATATCGGGAACTCACATCCCAGGGAGGAGGTAACTGCCGGCAAATACTGACTTTATGATGGGGACCAACTACTTGGTCTGCGCTGTGTTATAACTTGAGAAGCCAAAMTCTTTCAGTTTGGGTATGGGAATGGACATCTCTTCAGGATGAGTGCTTGATTTTCTGATGAGTTAAAGAATTGAAAAGCATCATTTGTAGTTTTTAAGTTCAGAGAGTTATAGACAGATTTAGTTCAGAAAGGACCTTTGGAAGTCATTTAACCCAACCTCCTACCCAGAACAGGGTTATTTTCAAAGCTAGATCAATTGGTTGTATAATTGCTTGGTTTGTGTTCTTGATATTGTTCCTGTTACAAGGCTTTTTATTACATTTTGTAAGATTTCTTGTTGCTTCGTTTGCTGGTTTTATTTCTGTGGAGTAGCTAATTCTTGTCAATAAAGCCCATCCTGTAGCAATTCCAGGCCTGCCTCAGAGTCCAGGGGTGATTTGTCTTTGCGTTTCTGGAGGATGTAGTTACTCACTAGGAGCTTTAAAGACATACAACATTTTGTCCAGCAGATATTGCCAGTAGATCAGAACAAACAGTGTCTATGATATCTTGACAGAGATCAGTGATCATGCGAGTGACTTGCAGAGTGCTGCCCCAGGCTGGCAAAGCTGTATAGAGCCGCTGTTGCTTTAATAAATCCTGCTTGGAAGGATAGAAGTCTCAATCTTCAACTTCAGATTGGCTTTCTGAAAGGTTTATAATCTTTGAGATTGTAAATTGTGTATTTCTTACCTTTCACACTTTACCTTAGAGATTAAATTTTGTGGTCTTAGAAACTAACTCATGGTTATTACCTCCCTGCTGCATTTTAGTAAAGTATCTCAGTTGTCTTGACGCAGAAGACACAGCTCTTGGTACCTCCTCAGTATTGTAGATAAAAGGTGTGTCCCACATAAAGAGCTTGAAACTCCTTGCATTAGTGGTGAATAAAATGATCTGAAGCTCAGTAAGCTCAGCAATAGGAAATCTAACCTTGCCGGTATTTACCACAGCAGAAGACACTCCACAGACTTGACGTAGGATCCTAATAGAGTTATGATTTGGAATAGGTGGATGATATTTTCAATGTCAATACATTTTGCCTCCCCATCCGCCGTCTTGGCTTATCAAGGACAAACACTGTGACATTCAGCAGCTTTCTGCCAGAATATATCCACGATGTAATAGCTGAGGTTAGTCCTACAGGTGCTATGCAGCCTTGAGGCACTTGCTAGGAAGAGTGTTGGTAGGTGCAGGTTTAATAAATATGAACATGTTGGGAAGAGTTGGTTTTCTAGCAAGAAGGATAACAAGATGTGAGCATCACTTGAAGTAAAAACAGAGCCATAAGTAGCTGGTATTTGCTGTCATCTGTCATCTGCAAGTTTGTCACCTACAAGTCTCTCGATCTATGCTGCAGCAGTAGCTCAGCCCAGCTTCCTCAACCACTTATGGAATAGCACTGCAAATCTAGGTCTTCACTGCAAAGGGCTTTTCAGAGGAGAGATGAGGATCTCTGTTGCCTGAAGCTGCTCCAACCCCGAATAGCTCAACAGTAGGGAAGAAGACCAGCAGCACAAAACCAGGGCTTCCCTTGGACCGTTCCTGTTGGGAGACAGCATTCCCGTGGTGCTGCCCCCTAAGCCAGACACTGCATATGTGAGAGGTTCACGCACAGTTCCCTTTCCTTTTGCTCCAGCTCTTGAGCAGACGAATACAGCTGGCCAGACTCTTTCTTAATGTTCAGACTCAGTCAGTGCTGGGAAACAATTCACCAGTTGCTTAACCACCATTACTCTGTTCCGTGTCTGTCTCCTGAAATGGAGCTGGAAGATACTTTATTGCAGCAGATGCCATCATTTAGATAGAAGGACCAGATGACATAGTAACAACTTGTGCTCACAACAGGTCCCACGGTGCTTCTTGCTGCCATAATGTCACCGGTGGCCTTGCCAAATTTTAATCGTTGTGATGTAATTACATTCGCTGTATTCACGTTACCCCAGGTAGCGTCTGTTAGCTCTGTTTTTTCTGTAAGCTGTTTTAAAACCAGCTGCTGCATTACAATCCAGAGGCCGCTGTGCGTCAGGGGTGAATAAACCCATTCTTCTGCAGGGGCTGGCATCAGAATAACTAAGAAGCGACACAAGCTATTTAGTGGGTGCCAGAGGCAAAGCTACATGACTGCCTGAGGTGCTGTAATTCCTGAGAGCATGGCACACTGCCCAGAGCTGATGGCTGAGGGCTACCTGCAAATAAAAAGAGCTATTTATGTTAGAGGGCAGGTTTTAAATAGACTTCTTGTGCATTTGGAAATAGTTTGTGTCATAGTTTCAGGGTCAGCTGCCCTTAGATATGTCTCTGCCTTTAATTCAACAGCCTACAGATATTATCTGTATGGGGAGGGATCCATGGAGCCGTCTCTCGTGAGCCCAGGGTTTTAATCACTGTCATGTCCTGATGACTCCTGCAAGTTTAATTTTAGTTGCATGCCAAAGAGGCTGAGTTAACCACTGAGCAACCAGCCCTCACAAAGCCCGAGGCAATCTACTGTAGCCATGACTGGGAAAATAAAGTATTCTTCCTATCTCCTTACTCGCTGAGCATTATTCATGGAGTTCTCCTAGGCACGGAGGTGAATTCATCAGGTTTCTGTCTCGCTCAGCACAGCCCTGTCACAAGTCTTTGCTGTTTATTTTTAATTGAGAGGTGAGGAACTGCTGGCCCCTGTTTTGTCTGGTCATGTACACTGCTGTGTGTGATGGAGGCTCTTCCATCTGCTTAGACAGTCCGTTGCCTGGGGCCTGTGAAGTGTTTCCAGATTTCCTAGCTGTGAATCTGTGCTCATCCCTCCCACTGCTTCTGGGAACTGAGAGATAAGTAACATTTGCAGTTGCCACAACTGCCTCTCCCAAATAGTTGACCAGCCCACAAGAGTCTAATGCAGAATAATATAATAATCACTGAGGCTTCCTCCTTCTGAGGATTCAGTCAGGGCACTTCAGACTCCATCCTCCTGACTCAGCTCGGAGTTCGTCTGTGTGCAGGTATCTCGGAGATCTGCAGGACAACAAAATCTGACCCATTCTGGCACCCCACCACCACCCCTTTTTGGCTTTGGAAGCCACCCACCCTCCCCRTGGATGGAGGAGCAGAAGCGCTAGGCTTATTCCCAGCGTCTCCCTGGCAGTGGGGGGCCACGATGGATGACAGGGGTGTAATTTCCCATGGCACGTTTGTAGAAGAGCTTTTCCTGCTGCCTTGCAGACTCCACCAGAGTGACGTGCTTGGATGGTTTTGCTGTTGCCTTTGTACGCTATGAGCATAGCACTGGGGTACTTAACTGTGCCCTGCATTACTGTAAGCAGCCCAAGCACCTTTCTCTCTTGCTTTTACCACAGCACAAGCTTGTTTCCTCTAAGACAGATCCTGACAGCTTCTGAGACAGGTTGGATTTACAACCATGTAGCGAGCCAATCGTGCATCAAAACCGATGGCAGAATTCCCACTGGGTTGGAGAGAGCAGGCTCCGTACAGGTCTGTAGTTCACAATGCAGATTTGTTCTTGCCAGGAAATGGGGCATCCTGGCTCTGGTGTCATGTAATGGTGACACAGCCACGGTGCATCCAGGTCAGAGGCCACCTGTCTTGAAGTGAGATGTAGTCTGAGCTCAGAATCACCCTCTGCATCCACCTAAGTCTCAAGGGGAGAAAAACATCTTTTAAACGTAAACTGCTGTATCTGCATGTCAACGAACATTGAAGACTGTGCTACCAACGAGTCCRTTCTCACACAAGGAAACTTTAACTCCTGTTGAAATCAGTGATACAAAAGCCTATGGTCAAACTTAAGCACTAATTCATTTTCTTYGCTATTTGCTTTGCATCTCAGATAAATGATACATACCACTAGCTATTCTCTTTCTATGTGTAATGTTTCTATTCTGATCTTTGGAGAACAGGCTGACTTCTGAGAACGTCGAGGTCAACCAGAGTGAAGGAGATAATTAGCAGATCTGCCTGCCTGAGTGTTAACTTGTTGGACACCCTGGCACAGAGTTTGAGAAAGGAATTTATTATTACCGGAAATGACTGCTTTGTACCCCAGGTCATTTTAGTGGCAGCAGGGAATGAATGGTTATTAAGTAGAATCATAAAATCATTTAGGTTAAGACATAGCTGATCTCATGTATTACATAGATGTTATTATTCTACTTTCCTCAAAATGAGAGCGATGGTTTCCATTCTTAATAGTAAAAAGCTGCAATATTTTTAACAGCAGAATTCCCCAGAATTACTAAAAATGGTTTAGGAGACCTGAAAACGAGTCTGTTTTAAAGGCAAAGCCAAATCAGGATAATTATTACACCGCCACCACCACCCCCCAAATAACAAGTGTTTTTCACTTCACATTGCAGTGCAATCTTTGAAGTTACTAATTAGTTCTACATAATTAGTGTTTTAGCAATCTTCCAAACACAGCCATATTTGGCTGTGAATACTCTGGGGCCCCGAGGCCTCATGGCGTTTAGATTAGTCCCTTAATGTTGCCTCGTAAGGATGTGTTGCAGATTGATGGTACCTTGGTTCACTCCGTTGGTGTTTCGGTTGTATGAAGCATTCACTTGTGGGACCTCTCATGTTTTAAACAGATGTGTCAGGGAGCCTGCCATGTCAAGAAATGAAACATACTGGGAATATCTTGAGGAATACCTTTAACCAAGAATGCAGACAGTGGAGTTGCTAAAAAATGTCCTTCCCAATTTGGGAAAGGTAGAGATGTTTCAGGAGGGGTGCAGTGATGTGCCTTTAATCAAGCTGCATGCTTGAGTACTCGGTCTCCCCTTAGCCCATGCAGGTACCACATTGCACAGGAGAGCTGTCCCTGAAAGCAGTGTCTTCTGAGCTGACCCTTCCCTTTCGTGAAATCCTAAGAAGCAAACAGCTCACTTAAGTTGTGTGTGACACAGTCTTTGGGAAGCTAGAGATTTTGTTTGATTTTGTTTGCAGTTTAATCCACAAGGAAATGTCTCTAAGCGAACACAACTTTTCACTGTATAATAAAATAAATCTGTTAAATACCCTTCCCTCCCCTTTCCTTCCTTTTCTTACTCTTATTTGACTGGCTCAGTCCCACTGGCTGGTGGCTCACTTTCCCACCATGGTGATGTGTCTGGCAGTATTTTTAGTATCTTTAGGCAATTCTTAAAGCTTACTTGGCCATGTGTGAGAATATATTTCAATATGAATAAAAATGGGTTTTGGAGCAAAGCAAGAAAAAATTGTCAAGCTACAGAGAAAAAATTGCGGCTATAATCCCTCTGTTCATGGCCTCGAAGGCAGAGTCTGAGAACTGTCGGTGCATTATAGATAACCTTCATTTCTGTGTGTGAGTCCCTGGGATTATTGTTGCGTAGAGTGTGGTTATTCCAGGTAAGCTGCTACTTTTCTATTTTGCGAAATTGCTGTTTTAAGAAGATTGTAGGTTATTTTCTCTATGTGAATTAAACAATAGATTCTTATGGGTGTGCTGAGTAGTTAGGAAAAGCACTTAATTGAATGCGATAAAAGTCTAATGAATGTTTGTTGTGCTGGAGCGAATGCTAAGGAAAATCCTAGCTGAGTTTTAAACTCTTTTCTTTTCATAGGGAATGCAGTCGGATTTTTGGTGAAGATGGTCTGACGCTGAAACTGTTTCTTAAAAGGACTGCTCCCTTTTCTATTCTGTGGACTTTGACTAACTACCTGTATTTACTGGCTTTAAAGAAGCTGACAGCCACAGACGTCTCTGCCCTATTCTGTTGTAACAAAGCTTTTGTCTTCTTGCTTTCTTGGATTGTGCTGAAAGACAGGTTCATGGGAGCAAGGGTAATGACATGCCTGATTTTCAACTCTCTCTTGTTTTCATAATTGCCCTTAAATCCGTAAGCTATTGTGCTGCCAAAGTACTGCCGCATTATGGTATGTATATACCATGAAATCATTTCTCATTTAATTTTATGATGCAAACCTAAGCCTGAAGATCACTTAGAGATCTCAGACTCCAGAGGTAATACGATGTGGGGATTTCAAGAAGCTATTACAGCTAAGTGTAATTTGATGAATTAGAATAGGACTTCCAGTTCATATAAACCTATTCTGTCTTGGGTTACTGTGCTGAAGTACAGTCAATTAATTTCATTTTAAACATAGTGATGAATGCTTACATTCTAACCAAAGCAATTTTATTCCTTGTTTGGGTAGATAGCTGTTTTCAATATGTAATGTATTTGTCTTATGCCACCCACATAAACGCATACACATGTACATGTGCCAAATATAGATTAAAAGGGACAGCAACTGTTTTGCATGAAGGTGTATTTTGCACTAAAGTGTTGTAGGACTCCCTGGCAGTAATATGGACCCTGCAAAAAGAAAAAAAAGAACTCGAGCAAAATGATGTGCACCTGGATCTGGGGGAAAACAAGCACGTTTCCTGTAATTTCACATACACAAGTCTCCTAATATGCAGCAATTTAAACTGTTGACTTTATACCTTGGCTAAGGAGTAGCTAGGCATTCTGCCAGTTCTGCTGATGCAGATTCCCCCGTTGAAATGGCTCAAGGCCTAATGGTCATGTTGGATACAATCCTGATTGAACTATCAAGAGCCTTGAACTTCATTAGGGACTGGTTGGGGCCAGGTGTGATGCCTATGACCAGAAGGGGCCACCAGCAATTGGATCTAAGTTCCATGGAAAGCATGATGGATCAGGACACTCATCTGAGTGCGTTCGTTTTTAAAAAAATGAGGGCAGTGGCTTTTTTTGATGAATAATGTGATAGAAGGGTTCAGAAATGAAAGGAAAAGGCATCCTGTTTYACAGGCATCTGATCTGGCTCTTGGAGCAGACACCAGCACACTGAAGAGAGCACTGTGCTTGGGGTTTGGGAATGGAAGAGGAAATTGTTTGAAGTAAAACAGTTCCTCTAATTTCCTGGTGAGACAGGGCTGGCTGGGCAATTAGTAATGGCACGGGGCCTGAGCACCTCAAGTCATGCGTGCCATCACACAAGTGAGCTCTTGGGTAGGGATCTGCCAGGAGGGTTTAGTTGGACTGGCTCAGTGGAGGGTCTGTCCAGATCAGGCAAAGTTGAGGAGGTGAACCTGTGTTTCACAGACCTGAGCCATAGTGCCCTTGAAGGTAAGGACATGGACGTTTCATCTTGCAGTGCTAAAACCAGACACCTGTATATCTATTTCATATACAATTTAAAATATAGAAGCATCAGGTGAATGTGACCTACCCTCAGCCTGCTGATGACTAACTAACCAGGGTTTGAAATCCTCAGTTCTTCTCTACAGAAATCAACAGGAACGGTAATTTCTGAGGCTGTAGTTCCCTCCTCTGGCCCTTGATCATCTCAGCTTCCAGCTGTTATTACTTACTTGTGTAAGATGATATTGAGTCTAGCTGAAAAAATAGGAAATTTTGATCTCTTTAAGCTAATTTTTGTGTAAAAGCAACCTCTTTCTAGAAGAGTAAACACAGCTATTGTACTTTCCTAGCCTACTCTCTTAAAGAAACCTAGATGAGAAATACTAAAGCTATTTTTCAGTTATTAGTTATTTTTCACTGACTGAAAAAAACCCATTGCTATAAATATGCATTAGTATTAATGCTGTAAACACTGTGAGGTTTGCACAAGAAAAACCTGGCAGAAGAAGTGAACAGCAAATCCTGCACATAAAAGAAACTGGTTTTRCTGCTAACTGGCAGATTCTGGATGCACAGCGCTGGAAAGGTAATTAGCAGCATTTTCCAGCAGCTCTCCTGCCAGAATAACACTTAGTGATGTTAATAACCACGCAGGAGAGTGTTTGAGAACTAAAATACGATAAAGCAGCACGGACCCAGCCTTTTGTGCTTTGAATGCCTCTACTGCTTTCACCCCCCAGCCTCTCAGAGAGCAAGTGTAATTAGGTTATTTGGACAGTAAGGGGATGAAAAGAAGTAAGGGCTTAATCATATACTCTGAGCCAGTGTTTTTGCAAAAGCACTCAGCACCCAGGAGCACAGCCAGTTTTTCAAAGGAGCTCGGCTCCTAGCAGCTCTTTCAGAGCTTCGGAGCCGTCGGGCACGTCTGCGGTGCATCAGAGGTGGGGATGCAGCCGGCGCCTGTGTACCCGAGACAGCTTTCATCCACCTGGGCTTGAGAACCAGCAGCCGTCAAGGCTCAGTGGCTCTGCAGCAGATTTCCAGCATCGCCAGCTCCCTGCCCTCCTGGTGTTGCTTCAGGCAGTCTCCAAACTGTCTCCAAGCGGCCAGCTGCTTGGTGGCTCTCCGATCCCCCCGCTGCGCTCCCGCACACCTCGGAAACCAGCTGCTGGCCAGGCTGGGGGCTGGATTTTCAGATGGACTGTCTAAAGACAAACCTGTCTTGATGGCCACCTTACGGTACGGCATAATCTTGCCCGTGGAAGTGTTGACTAGCTGTAGAAGTACTGCCGGGGGCTGCATGCAGAGGTCCGACTGCCCTGGCTGCGTTTGAGCTACCCAGAGTGTGCCTTGTACAGTGAGAGCCATGTGCCCTCAGCGGTGATGCTGTAGCATGGGAAGGAGCTTGCACCCAACCTGAGAGAGAAAAATACCAGCTGGAGAAAGAGTATTCGTATGGGAAGGACATATACAGCAATGACTATATAGCTATTTACATATAAAAGTAGTGCAGGTAGACCTTGGGTACCTTGAGTACCTACTGCCCTGCACAAGGAAACATAGCACAATCCCTGCCTGCACCGTAATCTTTGCTTGGACATTTCCGAACATCTCACAAATTAATAATGTATCCCTGTTACACTGGGACTTCTGGAAGTCCAGACAGCATTGGCTYAGAGCAAGCACAAATATTTAAAAGACTTCATGTATTTGGGTAGTTCCGTTGGCTTGTGTTGCTTAGATTTAGCCACGTGCTTAAATGTTGGCATGTTTGAGCCCTTGGTTGTGTTTCATCTGTGAAGTTGAATTAATGCTTATTAGGTAGGTACAGAGTGGTTTGGGGATATTTTTCCCCCAAAAAGGTTGGCTGTAGTCTGGAGACAGGTTTCTTTACCACAGGACCTTATTTACTGCTGTGCTCCACGTGGAAAAAAATGCTCCTGAGTAAAATGTTGGTTGGCCTCTATCTCTTCCAGGGGAAAAAAGAAGAAAAAAAAAAACAGAGGCAGGCTAATTTCATTCCTTACCTAGGAGGCTCCAAAAGAAGGTTACTACCCTCTTCTGTTAATTAAAAGCCTTGTTTAACGAGCTGTCAGCTACAACAACCAGCTTTGCTTCACTGTGACCTTGCTGCTTCTTGTCAGCTTACAGAAGCCTGCAGGATGTGCTCTCAGGTTTCTAAAGCAAACACACAGCAATTGCTAGGCAGAGGTCAACTGTGCTAATGCAGTGGTGTATAATTTGCAGGAAGAGCTTTGAACATGAAACTTAAATAATGTTCTTGCTGTTTTCCAGTGTCAGGTCTTGTTTATCTAATGTCTCATGAGATATGGTGCTCCTTATGTGTCCATCATTTCAGGAAAAAARAAGTGCTTTCTAAATATTTGATTAAATGAGGAAACTGGCTCTCTGAATTTGGTGTAGTCAGACTGGGAAGATGTTTTTCCCAATAGGAAGAATCTCCTATTGGGGATGATGGATCTACTCATTTCCACTGATACAAGGAAAGGACTCGCTTGCTGGGTCTGAGCAGTGAGTGCACTAAGAGTTAAATCTTGATCCTTTCCCTTTGAAGAAGGGGATAACTACGTTGGACTTTTCTGTTTTGCCTTGTGGGAGACATTGCTTGAAATATTACAGCTGAAATATTCCAGCTGACAGCTGAAATGCTACATCTGAATTTATGTGCAAGGCAAGATGTATAGTGCAGCCTGAGATGAAACCAGCCAGGCAGTGTAGCAGGGCAAGGGGGAGCTTCTGGAAACTGATAGGAGGGGCCATGCTGGTGTCTGAGAGGTCCTGAGTGTAATTCTGCATTGCTTCGAGGCTGGACTTTTGTAGTATTTATATCGTAGGATAAGCTGTAAGGAGAACAGCAGTATTACACAATTATATTACTAACGAACTACTTACTAAACCAAAGGTAGGAGGGAGAAGTTCTGTAGGGACCGTTCCCGCTGAATGGGACTGAAACTGATTCTTCTAAGAGAATTTAACTTTGTTTTGCTCACAGGTCCTTGGGTAGATGTAAGCTCAGAGATCAAAATAAGCATTGCTGCATCTTGGGTGATGGTATGTGCGTCCTGTGCCAGATGTGCCCTGACTTTTCAGCTGAGTGAACAGCAGAGGGTGATGTCTTCCTGCACCCCAGCTCACTTAAGGAGTGAAGGCCAGATTCCCATTTAGGCACTGGAAAATGCAACGTGCTCCCCTGTCCTCCTCAGCAGCTCGCTGGTGAGAGCCCTAAGTCCAGAGATGGCAGTCTTGGATCCATGTCCCTCCTCTGGATGAAGGGACTCAAGCCCTCCTCCCGGGATGGCCTGACAGTCAGGATGGCCTGACTGCTGGGATGTGTTATTCTGTGAGTACGTATGTGACTCCAGCCCTTGTCATTAAGTTGGGGGACCTGGATTTCAAGTGCCATTTCATGGTGAATTTGGAGGTATCAACGGTATCTTCAGGTTTAGTGACAGCTAGGCAGCTTTGTTGAACTGTATTTGGAGCTTGGATGTTTTAAATAGAAGTAAGGTGGGATATAGACATGCACTGTGGTTTGTGACTCTGCCTTTGGCACTGTGACTGCAACGCAAGGGGGGTACCTGTGTGCCTCAGTTACTGGTAAAATAGGGCTAATGYGAGAGGAAAGTACTTAAAGCTGCACCCAGGAGATGAGTTCCCCAGTGAAGATGATGGCCTAGATACCTATGGGATTTAGGAGCACTAACATTTTACCTGTAGTCTCAGAGGTTGGCTCCACCCTGGGAGTTGATTCTTGGTTCCCCATTGTCCCCCATGTGTGGACACCTTTACCTGAGTCAGTCATGTGTCCCTGTCCTGTGTGTCCCTTGAAACGTGGTTTTGCTCTACTGACTGGCTCTGTTGAAATTGTTTTGTGGGTTTTTTGTGCTTATTGCCTCAGTCTGACTCACATCTGCTTGGTATGAGTATCAGTGGGTTTTCTGGGACTCTTTCTTGGTAAAATTGTGTGAGATCTGAAAGTCAGGCTTCTCTGCAAAAGCGCACATGATTTGATCAAGATGCCTTTAAAGTCTGTGCTGTGAAACATGCGAAGCTTAGGTTTGTCTAATAGTAAATATTTCTTAAATGAAGTTTAATGAGGTTTTCCAGGAAGCAAGTGTCCATCTCACTTGGTGTTGGCTCAGGAGTTGTACCAGGGCTGCAGGAGCAAGAAGGTAAAAAGCCCTGCCTGGCTCAGCAGTTGAGTTCGGGAGCCAGTCAGTGTGGCAGTGTTTGTAGAGGTTAACACCATCGAGGTRAACCACATTGGTTTCTTCCTTTGTATGAATGGGGAGAGCCTGCCTTGCCTATCCACTGGGGAGTTGTGCGATTTAATGGTTATCTGGGAATAGAAAACAGGGTCTGAACCTTAAATGTTGCTGCTTGTTCTGTAACAGCCAGCTTTGGGTAACAGCCAGCCATGCATTTGTGCATCTTCTGCTCTACACCCAGCTCTAGTACATGAACAGCCTTTTTATAATGATAGAATGTTTAATGTAATACTAATTTTTAAAAAAATCTCTACTAAACACCCGTATCTTTCAGAAATGGGGCTGTGATTTTCCACAGGTCTGCGGAGACACATTTTCCTCTGCAGTCCATGGAAGCTACGTATTCAGTGTTATTGAAATTCAGACTCCGTATTTACCTGCTGAGGGCAATTAGGTAGAGAGGGGGAGTTTTTCAAAGAATAAAACATGTCGGGATCCCTACCACTTCCTTAAGGTCCTTGGAGTCAAGACGCAGGATTTCAGATACGGTGTAGTTAATTATTTCTGTTCTATTTCTTTGAAGCTCCTTAGAAGCTCTGCCTGGGATTTTCAAATGAGGCCAAAAACCTAAGCACAATGGTAAAGGCTTCATAAAGAAATTTGGTCATGTCTAAGAAAGCTGGCAGGGCTATTGGGAAATACCATGCACAGCCGGAGCAGCCTGGAAGAGCGCCCAGTGGTACACTGGTATTCCACAATACAGGGGTCATTCTCCTGGACTCATGTCCAGGAAGGTTGGCCATCTAAATGTTTGCATTTCAAGTCAAATTGGTGACGTTGCTCAATATTTCTCTTGTTATATAGTAGTTCATAATGCCTTAAAATTTGTTGATCTTGGAGTCATGTCTCCGAAGTGGATGTTTAGCTCATAAAATACATAATGATGGWTGTTCTGTCAGTAGGTCCCAGGAGAATTTGCAATGCTATAGATCCATATCACTATCAGTGCATACACTTTCACTATGTTTTACATCTCTCCCAACCGTACATAATTTTCCCTATTTAAGGGAAAGCAAGAAAGCTTCGAGTCAGAGAAAGCAGCTAGGGACACTCATTAAAACCCCACACAGTGATAATCTCTTTCTGTGTAATGAAATTGCACTGAGCTTTACATTGCTTTGCTTCATCTGTGCAGATAGTTGCAGCAATAATGGCAATCACAGGAATCGTAATGATGGCATATGCAGATGGTTTCCAGGGTGATTCAATTATCGGGGTAGCATATGCTGTTGGATCAGCCTCTACATCTGCATTGTATAAGGTAGGTCATAACTGTTTATTAGTATTCTTACGTTCTTTAACATTGGATGTTAAAAATGCACGAGTACAGAGCGAATCACTATAAAATAAATGTTTTATTTTATTCATCCCTCCTGCATCATTCATATGGTGACCAGGCGATGTCACGATGTCAGGAAATCTACTATGAGGGTAATTAGTTGTTCGCTGCCAAATATTCAGAATGACTGACTTTGCTTTATGAGCCTTTAATGAAATCTCCATTACTATGCCTCAAGGAGTTTAGGATCATGTTTTAATCATTTCCTGCCACCGCAGTTTATCGACAGTATTTCGAAGGGGCTTGCCATATGCAGCAGGGAGGAGAGCCTGAATGCAGGTAGTGCCGCTTTCCTTCAGCAGGGACGGATCGCTCATCCCTGGTCTGCACTGCAGCTCTCTTGCGTATTCTGCGCTCGTGCTGGGCTTGGAGCCCCTGTGTGTGCCTGGTGCAGGCAATGCATTAAAGACACGCAGAGCTTTGCCCCCTGTTTGAAAGTAGTGGCTGCTCTTGAAGGTGAGGGATGAAGAAGGCAGGGACGCGTCTGAGTTAGAAACAGGTTGGGCTAAAGGTGGCTGTATTTATTGTCAGCTCAGGGAGGGTGAATGTGTAAAGAGGAGCAGAAGTTTGGATTTAGTTGTAGTGGGATGAGAAGTTGTCTTCCAGCTTTAGACTTTGGTTGTCTCATTGGTAAATATGTTGTGACCATTCACAAGTCACTCGAAGTGCATTGGTTTAGGCTCGTGCAGGACAAATCCTCCACGAGGCTTGGGCTACCTGTGAATCTGAAGCGAGTCCCTCCAGGCTAGGCTTTTCTCTCACAGCAGGTTTATGCTGTGGAAGCCACTGGGGTCCTAACAGTGCCAAGTACAGCCCAAATCCTGTAACTTTCATTGCATGAACAGTGTTGTCTTCAGGTTCTTAGTTACGCTCACTCCTCGTAGCATTTTTTGTTAAGCTTTGTTGTACAGATGCAACCATCTGCAATGTAATAACATGGTATCCCCCTCTGTGCTAAAACGCAGGAAAGGGCAGAAATCAGACCAAAGTTCCCCTTGCAAAAATTCTGTAGGAGAGGACCGGGCTGTGGCACGCTGTCCTGGTCAGGGCTGTCCCCGTGCCCCACTCTCCCCAAGGGAGTGGAGGACTCTGTGCAGGAGGACTTTGCTTCCCATGACAGGCATGAAGTCTAAAACCCTCTTCTCTCCTTTGCAGGTTTTGTTCAAAATGTTTCTTGGAAGTGCAAACTTCGGGGAAGCGGCTCATTTTGTTTCTACCCTGGGCTTCTTCAATTTAATTTTCATCTCTGTTACCCCGATCATACTGTATTTTACAAAAGTGGAGTACTGGTCCCCCTTCTCTGCTGTGCCGTGGGGTTACCTGTGTGGAGTAGCCGGCCTCTGGTTAGGTATGTGATAAAAAAATTTACTCATTTTTCTAGCTCTTCTCCCTCCCC
>JAYKAV010001445.1:4013282-4028737 GCA_035582835.1 Phoebastria nigripes | reverse complement strand
GGCACTTGGCCTTGTTGAACCTCATGCAGTTGGCCTCAGCCCATCGATCCAGCCTGTCCAGGTCCCTCTGCAGAGCCTTCCTACCCTCGAGCAGATCGACACTGCTGGCCAGCTTGGTGTCGTCTGCAAACTTACTGAGGGAGCACTCAATCCCCTCGTCCAGATCGTTGATAAAGATATTGAGTGATACATAGTGTTTGAGTCAGTTTTCCTCTACTTGAGATGTTTCACATCCAGGGGCACAGCATGTTACTGTGCCAGCCTGTCACTCTCTACGAGCAGACCCTGTGCATGTCCCATCCCCAGGGACCTGGGATCTTGCACCTTGCATCTGGACCTTGCATTTCTGCAGGCAGGAAAGACGTGTAGCTCTGAGCCCAGCAGCCACCTTCCGCCTCATCTCAGGCTTAACAGACGATGTCAAACCCAACCCAAGCTTTCCGCTAGGAGCGAGCATCCCCCATGTTGCTGCCTGTACAGCAAACGGCGCCGAGGGTTGAGCCGGGGCTGCAGAAGGCTTTCCCCTCTCTGCCACCGCTTCGCTCCCCCCCAGCCCCTGCTGCGGGTGGGCAGGAGGGATTTGCTTCTGCATCCTTCCCACCATCAGCTCCGGGCAACGTCCACCACTGTAGCCACAGGTGCCCCAGCTGCCCAGAGGCAAGCAGGTACCTAATCCCTCAGTTGCCCATCGTGCCCAGATGCTTTCCAGCAGTGCTCGTCCTGCTCAGCAATTCATTAAGGCCTCCTCGTTCACCCGCTGCCCAACCTGCAGTTTATCTTTCTTATTAAGCGAGGAAGGTAATTGTTTTCCCTAGAGTGCAGCTCAGTCTTTCAGCCAGAGAAAACCCATTAAACCCAAGAAATCAGACAATAAATGGAGGCTATTTTGCACGACCGCATTGATGATCCATCAGAGGAATGCAAACCAATAATCACGCCTGTCAAGCGACCGATCAGATCTGGTTACTTCTGCCACTGTGGGTGTCTGCGATGAGCCCTTCTATCGTCTCCAGCAACGTGAGGGTTTCATTTCAGTTGCACCGTCTCATTTGCACCCTAAGGAAAATGCCAGTTTTCATCCGCCAGCTGCGTTATCAGATTCTCCTTCACGCCAGGGCCCGGCTCTTTGGAAGGAAAACAAAATGTCCTGCAATAACCCGCCTCGAGCATCCCTGCCTGCGCGCACCCTCTCCAGAGGGCTCAGYGACCCAGCACCACAGACAATGTTATCTCAGCACCACCGGTATCCTCAGCCTTGGCTGGGATAAGGTGAACATCCCCTGTTAATACAAGCAACAAGAAGCAGAGGGAGGAACAAGCYGTATTTCTTGACTTTACAGATGTGTAATAACAGGATCTATTAGTCGCACCGGTGTGTATCCCAGCCAGTGAAAGGGTGCTGGATTATTTTCCTCCCTTCGCTGCTCCATTTGTTCACGCTATCGCTAGCTGCAAGCATAATGAATGACAACAAGCCTATTCGCATCGTTGTGGTTCCTTCTGCTTTACACACTGAAGATTTGCATGAAGTCCAGCTGTTATTTTGGCAAAAATCCGTGCTGGCCACTTTCCATCTCCTCCTGTGCCCGTGTTTCCTGGGTTTCAAGGGCAAAACCTGCATCAGTCTCTGCAACACATTGGGTTGTCGCAACCCATCTCTTCTATTTGCCCTCCCAGCAGGTAAAAGACAAAGGGGATAGGAAACACTTACCTGACCATGCACACTTAAAATCATAGAATCATAGAATCATTTCGGTTGGAAAAGACCTTTAAGACCATCGAGTCCAACCGTTAACCTAGTGCTGCCAAGTCCACCACTAAACCATGTCCCGAAGCACCACATCTACACGTCTTTTAAATACTTCCAGGGATGGTGTCTCAACCACTTCCCTGGGCAGCCTGTTCCAAGGCTTGACAACCCTTTCAGTGAAAAAATTTTTCCTAATATCCAATCTAAACCTCCCCGGCACAACTCGAGGCCGTTTCCTTTCATCCTTCTTACACCAGTACATCTCGGCATTTAGGGATTTTTTTGCCCAGTGTTTTGCTTTTGGCCCTTAAGCTTCCCCCCACTGCGACCTCCGTGACAAGCCACGATGCTCTGACAAGCGGCTGCTTTCCCCGTGGTTTGGCACAAGACGCGCACCGTGGAAAGCAACACACACAGCGCACGCAGCTGTGACGGTAATTTAAAACTCATTTTCAAGGAGAAGTTTCAAGGCAGAGGCAATCWGCTGCTGTGGCTGGACATGAGACGGGTGCCCTGTGCCAAATCCTCCCCTTGGTTCGCCTTTGCTCCACGCACAGGTGAGTAACAAACTGCTCCTCTGTGGGGAAATGCCCTGCCCCAAGTCACGGCACTGCCCTACCCTTGGGCTTTTCCCTGTATCTTCCTTAAAACAAGGGCATCAGAGCGCTTAGGGGGTCAATGATTTCATTTTGACTATGATAAATTTGCTGGAAAATCCAATTCTGGCAAGAKCAGTGTCACTTCTAGGTTCCAGCTGAATTTGGTGGAGGATTTCGGGCAATAAATGAAATGGGAGAAAGGTCTAAAGAGCTTCCAACTCTCCTGGGAGGGACCACGTGCTGTCCCTAAGAGCAACATATGGGACCAAAGCTCCCTCCAGCCCCATGTTTCTACAGCACGGTGCTTGGGAATCGAACTGAACCTTAAATACAGATAAAAKGCTGCATTAAATAACCCCCCAGTTAAAGAAAAGGATGAGCTTCCCGTCACCAGGAGGGCAGTGATGAAGCCAGCCTGCAGCTCAGGCATGCCTCAACCCATCCTTCCCCCCATCAAACACCATCGGCTGGTGTTAAAGGCGAGTTTAAGYGAGGGGCTTAACGCAGGATTACTTTGTGCTGTAGCAGGGGCTGTCACCGCTCCCTCTTGAGCTGAGCAGGGCGAAACGATGCCGATGATAACCACGATCTCCACCACCACACATGCACAGCTCACCCGGCAAACCCCCCAGCGTCCACCCAACACCCTCCACAGCCGCGGTCCAGGGAGCCCAGGGAAAGACACGAAGGGATAATTTTGGCCCAGCAGTTGCAAGTGAGAATATTTGGGAGCCTCTTCCAGTACCGTTGGGCCCTTCTGGGACCCAGTTCAACCCCAAGCTTGCTCTCGATTTGCCGCAGCAACCTGCAGGACGGGCATCTTTATGCAGCCTGCCTTCCTCCCCCCCACCCCAAACCCACAGCTGCTGCTCTTGGCCCTCTTTGCTTTACAAAGTAAAGGCACGAGAAGATCAAAGCGCAGCTCCCAAGTACACAGATGCTGAGATTTTAGGGATTTGCTGGGAGATATTGGTCATTAACTGATGCAGCATCAAGGTGCTGAGCAGTGCTGTCAGGTTAACATCCTTGGGCACGTGTACCACGGAGCTGTACCGCAGCAGGGGAGGTGGGTCCCAGTGCTCATGAACCAGCCAGAAGGATACTGCATCACCTTTAAATGCAAAGAGAAGCGTCTCTTCACCTAGAGCTCCTCCAGATGAAGCACCTGGAGCAATATCAGCCTCAGGTATGTCTGTCCCTTTGCAATCCCCTTCCCTAAATCACTGTACGACAGGCCGTGGTGCCATCCTGCACAGCAGGTGGGGAAACCCATCTGGCTTGGAAAGAAACCTGGCCAAGAGAGGGGGTTTGGCAGCATGGGGAGCAGTGGGACCCTGCGARGGCTTCAGCAGGGCCAGGGCCACAGCATCACACCTAGTGAAACACCCAGATACGGCATGACGGGCGCTAGCTTTAACATCCCTGTGGGTTTTCCACTGCTCCGACACATCCATCATTGCATTTAATTCACCATTTTCCCAAGCTGCTTAACAGGAATTACCTGTTCTCAGCAGGGGAGGGGGAAGGGAAATAAAAAAAAAAAAAAAAAAACCAAAAAGGAAAAATAGACATTAAGCATTGAGAAACTCAGGAGGGAAGCAGGGTGTCGATTTTATATTTTCATTTGAAAAGAAGAAGGAAAAAAAAAAAAATACAGACTAAGCTACTCTGCTCCCTCATGCCCTGTGTGACCTGTTACAAAGCAAAGTCACGAGCAATGTTGGTGCTTTGTGGCTGAAAACATGAACCAGCTGGGTTGCTCCAGGCATGAATAATTTCTTCCGGGAGGTGCCACCCCTGGCTGGTGGCATTTTGCAGCTCAAAACCTCCCCATTTCCATCAAGGGGCAGCCGAGTGGTTTATCTGTGGATTTACTGGCCATGAGTGCTGGACGCTTCGCTCTGCCATGATCCTCATTTCCCTGCGCAACCCTCCTCCCAGCACTCCTCTCCCAAGAGAAAAGCCAAAAGAGGCCCCGATCGCTCCAAACCTATACAGGATTGTTCCAGGAATCCCGGCGGGATGAGCTTCTGCTAAATGAACCCCTGCTCTGACACCATTTTCGGCTCTCCTTCGCACACTCGGTGTTTGCTGGTTTCCACGTGTTTCGCAGCGGAGCCCACAGCTGCTCTGACCTCCTCCCGCAACCTTATTCCTGCCAAAAAACCCACCCTGCAATAGTAAACTTGTTGCACAAATAATCCTCCCTACACATTTTCCAACCGCTCCACCTTGGAAATGAATGACTGACTCCCTACAGCTCCGAGGAAACTGTGCCCCCTGAACCCCCTCATACACCTTGGGGATGGAAAGGAAGAAACAAATGGAGACACGTAGATCTTTCCCTTATGCACCGATCCTGCTGCGTTTGGCCCAAACCCTGCAGCAGCTCCAGAACTGCAGAATATGACTCACTTTGGCTGATGTTTTCAGGTGGGTTTGTGCTAAAGCTGCATTTTTTCCAGCAGTGCCATCGGCAGGAGCAAGGGCGGAGGATGCTCCTCGGCCAGCCCCTGTCCCCAGGCTGCTTCTCTCACGCAGGGTCAGAGATGCTTTAACCCTTCTGGTGCTCTGAGGATTGAATTTCCTTCCCAAAACTGAAGATTTAGCAAAAGAAATGCTTGTAGAAATACCTCCAGGTCAGCCAACRGCTAGCTGAGGTAGTGCCCCTGGTTGAAAATCACTTGTAGGTAAAAAACAAAGTTTCCCCAGGGCTTGGCACTGGCTCCCCGAGCTGCTTTCCACTTCTCCGTCAGCAGCAGCCACCTCTCGTCCCCGCGGGGGAATGGCCGGGTCAATGTTTAACCGAGCGGGGAAGGACGTGTGGGCACATCCGTGGGAGCCAGCCCCGTCCTCAGCAGGGAGCTCCCCGGGAACTGCGGTTGCTTGCAAGGTTCCCTCCGCATTTGCGAGGAYAGCGTGTGAGGGGTTTTCCTTCTCCTTTCAAAGCCACTGCTCTGCAAAATGGGTCTGAGCTCTTCCAAGGCTCACCCCAAGGTGACCAAGGTGGCACCAATGTGCACTGGGGAGGACCTGCCTGCTCTCACCACCCCGTACCGGCTCCCCGGTGTGCCAGGAGAGCCCAGCCTGCACCCACYGGCCGTGGCGGAGTGGGGAAAACCCACATTTCACCGGCAACTTCCACCTCTCCGGGAGACCTGGTATGGGAGAGCCTCTGCAGGTAAGGGGGTCATCAACGAATTATTGCAAAGCCCCATGGGGCATCAGCTGGGGCTGTGGGTTTGCTTGCTGCAGCRCAGGGTGGGTGTAGGTCTGTGCACATGCCGTTCTGCATCAGTAGCTTTTTGCCATTTCCAGGACATTCTAGCTTTGAGAAAACTCATTTCCCCCCCCCCAGCCTGTTTTGGAAAGCAGCCCAATCACCAGAGCCCCGATCCCAGGCTCCTTACTCCCATCAGTTGCCCCCCTGGCAACAGCCCCGCTCCCCAGCATCGACCTGGTGGGCAATGACACCAGCCTGCATCCGAGCAAGCCCTCGTACAGCAGCGCCGTAACTCCTGGTTATACACCCGTTCTGCTCACCTGCTGCCACTGGGCATATTGATATCATTAGCTTAATTAGAATTAGACTCCGGGTAATGTGCTCAGCAGGTAAAATTCAGCATGAAAATAAATTATAGTCATGTCTCGCACAGGGCTAATTTCATAAGCCAAGAGGCRGAGGAAGGCAAATAGCGTAGCTGTGTGTGTTTTTCTACGAGTGGCATGGTGCAGCCTCTCCTGCAGCTTTTCACAGCAGGGTTTAAGCTCCATCCATACCCAAACCCTTCCCGGAGGTGCAGGAGGAGGTTTGCACCCACCTGAAAGTGGATGCGTAGCTCTGTACAACGAGCTGGATGGTGACAAACGGCTTCCCACAGCCACGTTAGGTGAGCGTAGGGAGAAACCCCCATGAACACCAACGTGGTTTGAGAAAGGACAACGCAGAGGAAGGAGGATCTGCAGCCCTAGCACCCTCCTCCCCTCTTCTCCATTTCCAAAAATGAGTTTCTGACGCACGCCGAGCAGTGTTAAGCACCACGGGGGCTGAATATTTCCTTCAGGATCATCCACCGAGAGGCATCAGGAGAAGGTGAAAGCAAATAAACCTCTGGCACAATAGCAGTGATGCTCCCGGAGCAGGAGGTCCTGGGGCGAATACAGATCAGGTCTGGCTGTACAACAGGGGGGTTCAAGTACTTCATGACAGCAAGAGCAACCAAATATTCCTGTTCTGGAAAATTATCATCACTGGGTATTTAACAAGTGCTTGTAAAACATGTGTACTTTTATAAAAAAAAAAAACAACTTTAAAACCCGCTCAATAAATGTCATTTTCTATTACTTTTCATTTTCAGAAATAAAAAAAGAGTATGCTCAAGAGTACTTGAGCGATGTATTAGCTTGAGCTGCTGTCTAAATAAGCAAAGCCTCCAAGAGAATAGGTTTTATTTGGTTTATAAGGGTTCATCTTGGCTTGTGTTAAATCCCGCTTCCTCCAGCGGGGAGAGAATCTGCTGCTACTAGTGCAAGGGTAAAAAATAAAAGTCACGAGAATGACTTCAGCTTGGGCCCCGTGCTCCCTCGGCGGTGGCTCTGCGGTGGGACAATGGTCCCTCCCCGCCAGCATCACGCAGGTGTGCCAGGGACCGTCCCTGCCCTGGGACCGAGCCAGTTTGGGGACAGCGAGCACTTGACTCCCAGTTCTGTATCTGTAGAGGATAAGGGCAAATCTCCTACAAGACGCACGCGTGGATAGGATGAGAGGGAATAGTTTAAATATATTAAAAAAAAAAAAATCTCATAAGGGAGAAATAACTTCCCCAAAGCCATACACCTTGCCAGCAACAAGCTTCTCCCAAGCCCCAGCCCCAGCCCCTTGCCTGTGCCGGGTCCCATGTTCCCAGCACCGTGAGCCACCTCCTTACATTTTACTTCCTCCTTAGAAATTCTTTATGCACTAATTTGTCCTGCAGATTGAGAGGCAATAACTTAATAACCCCCCCCTTTTGCTATTACAAGCTGCTATTTCAGCGTGTGCTCCCCGGCAGCTGAAGTCTGTCTCTGGAGGAGCCACCTGCGCTGGAAATTTTCACTTCGGGCGCCCATTCCTGCATGTACGGAGCAGCCGCAGCTTCGCTCAGCGGTTAATCATTGCCGGTGCTCAGCAGAGCCCAGCAATCATTTATCCAATGGAGTCACCATCTCCTCCCATACCCCAATGCCCTCCCTCTATCACCTTCTCTCTCTTCTCCAAGAGCCCTGCCTTGGCAGTCTTCCATGGGGCTCATTCAAAGGGAGGACTGAAGTCCCCCATAAGGTGACCCCTAAATTATTATTTTTCTTTTTAATATAACTATTAAATTTGGCATAAACTCTAATGTAATTCCTGCACTTTATCCCCAACTCTCCTCCCCTGTGGCCACTTTGGGGYTCCCACCACATGGGAGCACGGGCTGCTCAGCAACACCTCACTCAACTCCATGTATAAAATGGCATTTGAATGTGCCAAGACAGTTTTTTGGGAGAATAGGTGGGATAGAGAAACTCTTTTGTAAAATAAATACTTACTGAACATACAAGTATTTATTTGTGTGAGAAAAAAAAAAAAAAAAAGACAGTGGTGTCCACCCGAGAGCACCAGCGCAGAACAGACCCAAGCCCAGATCACATCAGGCCTCAGTGAAAGCACTGCTTTAATAACTAACAGGCTATCGCTGGTGTGTAGCACATTATTTCAGGCTGATTTCCAAAGACGATGAGGGTCTGTGATTGTACCGCTTGTCTGT
The DNA here is from genome assembly GCA_035582835.1 of Phoebastria nigripes. Taxonomy (NCBI): domain Eukaryota; kingdom Metazoa; phylum Chordata; class Aves; order Procellariiformes; family Diomedeidae; genus Phoebastria; species Phoebastria nigripes. The sequence goes on along the minus strand of JAYKAV010001445.1, from coordinate 4,020,599 downwards.
CCATAACCCACTAACTTCTTCTGAACCCACTGGCTGACTGTAGCCCAGCTCTGCTGCGGTCAGTAAAAGCATCAGAGACGTTTCTCAGTTCCACCAAAAAATAACAATAATAAAGTCTCAGGGACTGAGCAGCAAGAAGAGATCCAAACTGCTGCCCGTTCCCCATTTTAAAAGCTCAAGGAGGCCACAGGAGATATGGAAGGTGGTTATTGTCACATGTAGGATGCATGAGATGTTGTAGAAGGAAGTAGGAGAGCTACGTGGCAGACATTTGTTAGAAACCACAGGCACAGATACATCCTCACTTTATTTCTGCAGCTGATAGAATAACTTATACCATGGGTTACTGGGGTACACCGAGAGAGACATTAGTAGGACRTGCCAACCAAAAAACAAGGGCAGAAAACTATTGCTGAGTACAAGCCTAGCAGTTGATGATCACCCAAAAGTAACTTCATCCATTTCTTCTCTAATCTTTAAGGGCCCCTTTCTTTCAACACCGTGCTGGAAAAGGGAGAAACCAGCATCATTAAACAGCACCCGCCTCGAAGACCTCAAGTAAGACRAGTTTGAAAAGCTCCCTCTGAGTTGCTCTGATTGACCCGTTGACGTGGGCTTTCTTGGGGACATGGGCACATGCCACAACACCACGGTGGGGGAAACAAATATCCTACAGCAATGCAAGTAGGAGGTCCTATCTCTAGATGATCATCCCTAGATGAGCTTTATCACCAGCCCAATTTTGATACCTGGGGCAGAGCAGGTACGTTGACCGCAGAGAGGTTATTTTTGGTTCATCAGTACAAGGGAGAGGACTTCACCTTCTAAGAACAGCCAAAGAGAGGCCAATGCAGCGAGGCCCTGCCTTTGCCCTCCTGCCTGACTCCATGGGTCATGCCTCACTGGCCAACCCAGCGAGGACACATGTCCCAGCACTGGCCATGAGGCCACCTCTCCTGCAATGACCCACTTTCCTTTGTGGTGTCTGGGTACCTGCAGCCAATACTTAAGTGCTCCCATGGGGCCGACGTGGCCAAGACATAACCCTTTGCAGAAGGGATCCAACTTGCATCACGTGGGCCTGGTTTTGGCTCTTTGGGCCAAATATCCCATCAAGGTCTGGCATCAGCTTAGGGGCAGAGAGACAGGTAAAGCAGACAGACGTGCTTTGCAATAGGGGCCGGTGAAAGTACAGAGCAATTATTTTAGGTTTCAAGAATTGCTATGCATGCTGTGTACCTACACGTACCGTCACCTTCTCCCCTCAATAGCACTGTATATACATGTGCACACACACATATCTCTATATCTAAATATAAAGAAAAATCCTCCCCAACAAACACAAAACACCCTTGTTCAGTCCTCCATGACCCTCCTTTCCCCTTCCTGCACTTCCCAGATCCCTTCCCCTCCAAGCCCTGAAACCCATGACTCTGCCTGACCTGGCAATCAGGTTTTTCCCCACACAGGAGTTATTGCAACATAATTAATGCTCCAAATTAATGCTCCAAAATTATAATTATAACCATATAATTTACTGCAAAGAAGGAAAGGAAACACCGCTATTGTACCATGCAGCACAAGGGTTAGAGTTGCTATTTCATTTAAAAAAAAAAAAAAGTGACAAGAAGCCCTCCACATGCATTTTCTGTGCTGATATTTTTATGCGCTGATGCTTTTATACAATACAAAACCTGGGTGAGGCTCAGGCTATCATGTACTCACAGGGCTAAGCTGGATCTGCATTACCGGGGCTGTACAATTCTTGCCATGAATCAGGTTATTTAAAACCCAAACCCAGAGAAGCACGCTGCTTTCTGTGCTCCACCTGCATCTTCATTTGCTTCTCCACACCCTCCCAAACCAGCCAGCAATACCTTCCAGCTTCCCATCTCTTACCTGCTCGCTATTTAAGATGCAAAGCTGCCGGTGTTTGGCTGAGATTGAGTTCTCCCTTCTTCCCTACGTGCCCACAGAGGGTCATCGGGGATACCAGGCTCAGCCCCACTCTGGATGCCCCAGAACTGCAGCTCTCCCACTTTGCTCCTCAGATCTTTCTTCTTCAGAGCCCCTGCTTGAGGCTTTCGGCTGCATTTCTTCTCTGCTGCTTGGCCCAGGTCTGGGGGCTCCAAAACTGAGAGCAAACAGGGCTCAGAGGAATAAAATCAGGCAGGGAAAGGGGACAACTTGAGCAGACCCCTCCAAGCATAGGTGCAGCAGAGTGCCCTGCTTGGGGAAGCACTTGGCTGCTGGAAATAACCCTCCCATGCTCTCATTAGGCAGGACTTTCAATTAGCAATTAAGGGCAAATGTTGTACTTGCTGCTGAGCCCCCTCTACGAGAGCCCAGCTGCATGGGGCACATCAGCAGCCTAATTAAGCAGCTGGAGGGAGTCCTCAGCAGTAGGTGGCTGGGGACAAATGGAGGCAAACATGCTCCTTGGCTGTTTAACCCATGAAAGAGATGTATTTGCCCCAACTGGCTATGAACTTCTCTGTAGCACTCCTGTAGGTGCTGGGTTGTCCCAGCACTGGGTGCAGCTTGGAGCAGCCCTGGGACTGCCCTGGGTTACACCAGCACCAACCTGCCCCTCAGCTGCCATCTCCCTTCCCAGGCACCTATATAACCCTTTGCCATTAAAATCCTTGGGTGAACATCTCGCTTCCCTGCACTGCTCTGAGACCTCACTGTTCCTTCCCGAGAACATCTCCACTCTCCCAAAATTCGGTGACAAACCCTCTGCACGTGTCCCACAACAGCAAACCTGCTGAAGCAGGGGTGCTTTGCTGAAGCCTTCCTTGCTGTGATTAAAGGTCTTTTTAATATAATAAAGAACAGAGGAGCCACCAGACGAGGTCAGTTGAAACCCAGGCTGCGGCTCTGGCCAAGACTGGTGGCTTCAGAGAGTACAGGTGGCCACCAACTATTGAATAATGTGTCCCTGGATTTGGTGGGAGGATGAGGCAGCAGCACCTGGACTGAGCCCAGCTACGCCCGGTGAACTGCCACGTAGAATCGCAGCCTCATTTAAAAATCTCCTACCGGCATGTAATTTTTAGTCATTGATCTTATTTCCATTACGGCTGTATTTATGTATTATTAAAACACTGATAATACTCATTGCAAGACAACACCACTGTTAATCCTACCCCGTGCTTCTGCCATTGCTGTTAGGGAGTGTAAACCGCACCAGCAAAAGCCCTTTTCCCTGCAGGAATATTTTCAAAGACAGCAGAGCAGGATGATGTGGCCTTCTCAAGGACTTCTGAAGGATTTTGGTCAGGGAGTATTTCCAGAGAAAAATCCCATGAGGTTCATAGAGATGAAAGAAAAGAGTCAATTTTCCAGCCTGTGACACAACTTTAGCTGAAAGCTGAAACTTGGCTTCCCCACCAGGCGCAGCGAGATGAGCCGATAGATGCGGGAGTTTATCTGCTGGCTGCCTTGGTGGCATCTAGGAGTGATGCATAGCCTGGACCACAGTTTGTGGTGTCACATGCTGCCATCTAGTGCCATTTTTTTAAGGTTCATATTCAGTTTTGTGGGGTTTTTTGATGCTGAAAGACATGTGAACTTGGCGTTTGGGGCTGGTGGGGGATGCCTCCTTTACATGATGCTGTTGACATTTTTTCTCCTGCATTATTGCATTGACTTACAGGATGCTTCAAAATTACAGCTCAGGCTTTGGCGGCAGTACAGTGCAGACAGCCAGAGACATGTCACCATTTAGAGGACACTCTAGTTCATATTCAAGAGGTTAATGATGTCCTACATAAAGTGTAAGTCAGGTCTTACTGATGAAGTCCTTGATGATGCTCCCCTTAATTTTTATGGAAGCTGGACTGAGCTCCCATCCTAGAAGGGGACACTGGCAATGTCAAGCCATGAAATGACCCAGTGTCATCTAGTAGCTTGGCACAATTTAAGGAGACAACTTAGGTCCTTAAGATAAAAATCCATGCTCAGGGCAGCCTGTAAAGCAAGCCTCTGCCCACTTCCATTAGCCACCAGGAAAGACACTTTGTACCATGCACAGTCCTGCAGAGAAAGGTCGTACTCAGGCCAACATAAAAGAGACCGGTTGGACGGAGGGAATGGTGCTCTGGCTCTCAGGTATCTGGGATCTGCCCTTGGATGACCTGCTAGGAGACTTTATATTAAATTATGATACTTCTCCATGCTTCAGCTTCAACATGAAGCAATCCGGGCTAGGGTTTGTCTTCACTCTGGTCTTGGCTGGAGCCTTGGGCACTGTTGAGGCTCAAAGAGAAAGACCTACAGGGATGAAACTAACGTCAAACTGGGTTTTTGCTGCTTTGACTGTAACGCAGGAGATTCCCCCACTTTTGTCCACTCCTGAAGCACCTAAGGAGATGTTCATCTCCCTGAGCATCTGCTAGAGATGCCAATCTCCTTCCTGTATCCCAAGGAGCCGGGCCAGAATTGGAGCTGGAAAAATGTCAAGGTAGTTTCAGATCAGGTTTTATGATTGTGTGGAACAAGCAATGCTGAATATTATAAATATTGGACTTGTAGAGGCTTGAACCCGCTGGCCCTCCACAAGCAATCGCTCCTGCAAAGCCCTGGAATCAGCAAGAAGTGGCTGCAAGCCCAAAAACGAAGGTAAGCGCATGGGTCGAGCCCTGTGCACAGGTCATTGCTGGCTGCAGGCTCCTTTCCCTCATGGTTCGGGCACCTCGAAGAGCTGAAAAGCAGAAGTTGGTGTTTTACACTGGCTGCGCTCCCATCCCTAGCTAAGCCCAGGAACCGGCTGAAACACCGGTGCATGGGTGAAAGGATATAAAATAAGAGGAAAGTTTTTGAATCTCCAGCATAACAGTTCCCTGGATGAGGTGGACCTGCTGAGCCAGGACCTTAAATATTTTTGAGGTTAAAGGTTTGAGGACCACTTTTTTTTTAAATGGCTAAGAAACTTGAACACCCATCGCATGCAGTCGGCAGGGAGAGGGCTGCAAGGGCTGTGTGCCGTAAACACCCCCTCCAACCCCAAACGTGCAAAAGTGGTTCCTCCCTTCGGATCATGAGATTATCTTGGACAGCCGACTCAAAGCGGTAACACCTCAGGGGGCAGAAGCATGTATACATTGTTTTAATGAAGATTTTTTTTCCATCATGCCCCAGAGCTGTGAGATAAACTGCAACTGCAGTGGAAATCTGTGATAAATTTCTGCAAGTTGGCTACGCAGGGAGATGCTCGCTGCCTTTATCCGGGGAGCTCCTGAGGGGTCGGGCRTGGATTTGTGAGCTGGCGGCTGTTCCTTTCTCTTTCAGAAAATGCAGGTGTATTTATTTACGTTTTTAAACACCTCGTAGGCTCTGGAGAAGAGGGGGCAAAGCCTGAGACACCTCCCTGGCAGGCGGCAGCACTTGCACAAGCTGCAGATGCTGGACTTGACCCGCAGGCGCCGAGAGGTAACGCTGAGACGGATTTGGGGAAACCCTCTCGGATGGGGGTCTGCCCATCCCCGGTGTCTCTCCCATGGACCAAGAGGCTTAAAGCCTATTGCTGGGAAGAGCAAATGAAGCTTTCCTGGTGGTTTAGGCAGAGGCTAGGTGGGGAGCATCCCTGGGGTCCCCATGATTAGTAATTACTTCTGATTTTTGCAACGTTTTGCCCTCATTTGGCCGTGGCCCATGGAGAAACCAAAAATCTCTGTCAGGGTCATGTTCTGTCACATACCCCGTTTGGCAAACACCATTTGCCCTGGTTAAACTACTCAACTGCATAATTATTTTCAGCGCCAACCCCCTAATGATATGCTGTATCGAGCTGTTAAAATGTGTTCGCTTCTCTGCTGCTTGTGTTGATGACTCGTTTGCAAACCCAGGCAGAGCTGAAGCGAAATCTCCACAGGGAGGCAAAAATCAATAAACAAAAAATCAAGGAATTCAGCCCGAAGAAAGTCCTTGACACTCTCCAGAGAGGCGACAGCGCCGAAAGCCGAGACCTCGTCCCTGCTGAGCACAATCAGCATTTTCATGGAGACGACCGTGGTAAGTAGAATAATTTTCCAAGGAGATGTAAAACTCACCAGCCTCTTAAATGTCATCAGAGAAGTTTCCCTATGGAAGCTGCTTCCACTGCTCCATCTCCTGTTGTGACATGGGCAAGTTCAAAAGACTGGAGGGGGGAAGCAGCGAGATGTGGTCATAAGGCAAAAAGTGTTGGGATGTCTCAGAGCAGGACACAGGGCTCTGGGCTGCTTCTCTGACAGCATCCAAATAGACCTGAGTAGATGTGAATTAAGAGCCATGGAATAGCCATAGGGGCATAAAAGCAAAGTCCCCAGGGCCAGGCCCCTGCAGGAGCAGGTTTCCACCAGCAGAAGAGTCTCAGCTTGTCCCTCATGTCCCCTTCATGGCAAACTGAGTACCAGGCCAGAGGGTGTCCCTGGGGTCCCATGTCCTTGGAGAGGCAGAGAGTCCATTGGACAAAAGTGTCCCAGGAGGTGAGCGTATAGACCGCTGCATCGGTGAACATACATGGGCTGGGGGGAACCTCCGAAGCTCCACCAACATGATGGCCAAAGGGGTGAAAGAGAAAAACAAATGGAAAATGACTGCCTGAAGATCAACCCTTATACCAGGTTTTGCCCCCTGCCCGCTGCCCCAGCACTGGACACCTCCTGCCCGAGCCTGGGGCGTGCTCAGGTGGACCCAGGCTGTGACAATATCACTGTGGTCACTCTGGCAGGGTTGGCAGTTGCTGATTAAAATGTGCCCTGCCAGCTTTCCTTCAAGCACAAGACATGAACTACTCTAGCAGAGCCTCCACCACAACATGCATCCATCCTCAGCTGGGGAGCTGAAGCCAAGCCCCAGCCCCACGCTAACCCAGCGATTGCCCCGTGCAGGCACGGAGCTGGTCCCTTCCTGGAGGGAACACAGGGCTGAACCGCTGGTACTGCAGTCATCGGTGGGTACACAACTGCGTCGTTCCCTGGCAAAATATACCAGGGCACATGGTGCAAACAACCAGCTCAAATCTTCAGCTGGGGTCAAGCAGGGTGGGCTTCAGAAGAGTTTTTCTACTGCACCAGGTTGGTTACATCTCAATTTTTTCYGCTCTGGAGAAGGGAAGTGTGACGTTCCCTTGCAGCAAAAAGGAAACGTGGATGATTTGAGATCACTGGTTATTTTCAGGGGCCTTGTGAGACTGTTTTTTGGGAGAACAGTCAGCCTTGTCTCTTCCCCTTGACATGCATGAAGGACTGAAGGAGGGTACCCACATTACTGTGGTACTGTGGTACTGAGTGCTCCCTCAGTAAGTTTGCAGACACCAAGTTGGGCAAGAGT